>JAWDJD010000003.1:177326745-177794245 GCA_035047305.1 Bradypodion pumilum
TAGATAGACCCCAGGTGTGTTTGGAGAATAGGATTTACTCTCTGCAGAGGTGGAACAGACAGCACATAATCAAAATTAATAAAAGTACAGACATACGCAAAATATAAACTATAATAATATATTTACCATATATCATTTATGAACATATCTAAAACTAATGTTACTAAGTTGAATTACATTTTTTTAAAGAAAGCCATGGAATAGATGTTAATCTAGTGCAGATAATAATTATTAATAGTCTCACGGCACCTTTAAAGATTAAAATGTTTCTTACGCTAGATGAGGTTTCATGAACTATACAGCAACTAGCCAATGTTTACTTGTGTTATACAAAGTATACTGCTTTGTTCTGTAAGAGCAGGAGTCAAATTTTTAAAATAAAAATGTCACAATTCTATAAAGCAGGTATAAAATAAAATAGTAAAATGCAGCCCCAAATGATTGGCTCTCCTACACAATACATGGATCAGGTATGAGATGGGGGAGTGGCTGGGAGAGTAGGAGAGGCAGAAACTTTCAGGTCTTCATTTTTAGCCATAGTATTTTAGGAAAAACTAGTGGGGTTTTCTCTTCCCTCAGGCATTCCCAACCTATGGCTCGCGGGCGAAACCCTCATCGATCCTGGAAGCAGAATTAAAATGTGTTTTGTGCATGCACAGAACATTCTGCGCATCCATGGCATGCATTTTACTTCCGCTTCCGGGTGGGAGGAACCATGTGACCATCCCAATCAGCAGTCCTGGAGGCATGGTCAGGCCTGAGACCCAAAAACCTTGAGAAAGCCTGCATTAAACACTCCCTGCTGGGCTGTTTCTCTGCTTCACTGTCAACTTCACATTCCCAATTTCCAAACTGAAATTAAAGGAGCATCAACATGTCTCTCATCTGGCTAGCTCAGCTCATGCCTACACAGCACAATTGCTTGTTCATAAATTAGCAGCACTATCTCATGAGCTGCTGCATCAAAGTGTCTGTGCCAACTCAGCCAGGAAGGCCAGCCAGGATTCATTATCATGAGAATTTTGACAGGATATTAAATTTACTAATCCTGAACTTTCCAGACTGACCCCTTAGTTCATGCACAGACAATACTGACAGTGCCTGCCTTCCTTCTTACAAAACATGTTTGCTCTGTTTTTCTTTGCTGTCTGCACAGGCCTCTGCATTTTTCTCTTTAAATGCAGACTCACACAAACAAGGCTATCATTTTCACTACTCCTCCATTGGAAAAATATTGCCCTTTTGTGCACTTTTTAAATAGACCTTATTTTTGTACTTCTCCAACTAGTCACCCCATGTGTCATAACTGCTTGTTATTTACTTGTTTATCCTTTATCACCTTTAGATCATAGCCACTTTGATAGATTGACAGCAATCAGATTAATTCTCTTAAGGAATCTGATCCCAAATGACCCACCTGTTCATGCATAAAATACAGTAATACTACTTCCTAGTCCCACATTTTGCTCTCTTTACCTTGGTCTCCTCTCAGCCAGAGAACAGGATTGCTACTATCAATAAAGTTAGCAGTCTAAGGAAGAAAAAGAATGATGGTCAAATTAAAGAAAGATAGTTTGGGGAGGAAGCAATCTGCAAATTCAGATGACTTAGGTGAGAAAGGGGCTTAACTCTTTCCTCATTAACCATCTTCCTGTTCAAAGTTACCATCACACATGGCTTCCAAACATATTGTTTTCAAGTGTAAAAATGTATTGTGGTAAGCAGGAATGAAGGGGCACACAACCTGAAACTAAAAATGCTCAACAGAGAAAAGACTTCAGAACAACCAGATTTTCTCTACTGTTTCTCTGCTCAGAACTGTCTCCTCCCATTGAAGCTATTTTCTCCCCTCCCCTTCAAAACATTTCTCACTAGCCACTGGAAGTTCTTGCCACCATATTTTTTAATTTAGGTGCAGCAAGTACCCTGCCCAGCTAAAAAAAGAATCAGTCCCTCTAACTTTTAGTTTGTAGAGGACAAAATTTCATCAGGTGTAACTTACATTAAAAACTGCACCTTCTTTCAATTTCCTTTTTCTCATTTTGTCATCCTAGTAAGGAAATTTTATAACTATAGCATTCTTTTTAAGAAGCTAAACCAGGGGTTGGCAATCTTTTAAAGTCAGGGGCTGGGTCATGCCCTCTCAGACAGTTTAGGGGGCTAAACATGGTGCTAAAACAATATTCCGATTTACATAAATGTCCTGATTTACATAAATTTATGTAACACAATTTTCTATGGGTTTGCTTCCAGTCCCAATCCCAAAAAAGGGCAATGCCAAAGAATGTTCAAATTATCGAACAATTGCGCTAATCCCACAAGATAGCAAAGTGATGCTCAAGATAATACAGGATAGACTACAGCAGCATGTAGAAAGAGAACTACCAGAGGTGCAGGCTGGATTCAGAAGAGGCAGGGGGACCAGAGATCACATTGCCAACATACGCTGGATCATGGAGAAAACAAAGGAATACCAGAAACAAGCTTACTTCTGTTTCATTGACTACACCAAGGCCTTTGATTGTGTGGACCACAACAAAATGTGGCAAGTAATTAAAGAAATGGGAATACCAAAACACCTCATATGTCTCATGAGAAATCTGTACATGAGTCAAGAAGCAACAGTTAGGACAGAGTATGGAATGACGGAGTGGTTTGGAATAGGAAAACGAGTAAGACAAGGCTGCATTCTGTCACCCTGCTTATTCAACTTATACACAGAGCACATAATGCGCAATGCAGGGATGGAGGAATCACCATATGGGATCAAAATTGCTGGGAGAAACATCAACAATTTGAGATATGCAGATGATACCACCCTAATGGCAGAAAGTGAAGAAGACCTAAAGAAGCTCCTGATTAGGTTGAAAGAAGAGAGTGCAAAAGCTGGCCTGAGACTCAATATCAAGAAAACCAAGATAATGGCAACAGGCGCTATAAGTCCCTGGAAAATAGATGGGGAAGAAGTAGAAGCAGTAACAGATTTTACTTTCTTAGGATCCAAGATCTCTGCAGCCATGAAATAAAAAGGCGACTGATTCTTGGGAGACAAGCTATGAAAAACCTGGGGAACATAGTGAAAAGCAGAGATATCTCACTGCAAACAAAGGTCCGCATAGTCAAAGCAATGGTATTCCCGGTGGTAATGTATGGCTGTGAGAGCTGGACCATTAGAAAGGCTGAGCGAAGAAAAATAGATGCCTTTGAGATGTGGTGCTGGAGGAGAGTTTTGAGAGTCCCCTGGACAGCGAGGAGAACAAATAGGTCAATATTAGAAGAGATTAGCTCTGAGTGCTCCTTAGAAGGACAAATAACAAAGATGAAGTTGAAGTATTTTGGACATCAAATGAGAAGAGAGGATTCACTTGAGAAGGCCTTGATGCTGGGGAAGGTGGAGGGCAGAAGAAGAAGGGGACGGCCAAAGATGAGATGGCTAAATGGTATTGTAGACACAATGGGCACTGGGCTGTGTGGACTAAGGAGGATGGTGGAGGACAGAGGTGCCTGGAGAGCGATGGTCCATAGGGTCGCAAAGAGTCGGAATCGACTGTGCGACTGAACAACAACAAAAACATAAAAAATTCATTTTTCCAACGGGTTTGCTTTGAGTTACATAAAAATTCATTTCCCTATGGGTTTGCTTCAATTTACATAAACATTTTATTTTTCCTATGAGTTTGCTTTGAGTTACGTAAAAAATATTTTTTTCCTATGGGTTTGCTTCGAGTTACATAAAAACCGATTTAAGCAAAAGTCTACGGAGCGGACTTTTTATGTAAGTAGAGGTTTTACTGTACTACACTATCTCTGTGTCATCATGTATCCATAAACCAGACTGTCTACTTCTATTCTTAATTGTTACCTATTGGTGCTTCTTCATAGTATGATCAAGCTTTTTAAAAGAATGGAAACTATCTTTTACCATGACTTAAACCTGAATTAGATCCTTGGTCCTGATTTCCTTGCAATGGCCCAGCCAGTCATTTGAAGTTAATGAAATGCAGGGGGGGGGGGCGGGGGGACTTTCCTGAGCAAATGCAGAAAATAAGTATCTGAACATGTGTAGAAAACATTCCCGTGAGCATGGCAACCTGACAAATGAACCAAGATCTCCTTCAGTTTAGAAAGTAAGCATACCTGGTCTTGCAATTAATTGCAATCATGGCTATCCTCAGTGGTTTGTTCCACTGAGTCCCTCAAGCTAATTGCAGAAGGTAGAGACTTCCCCTTCCAAAAGTTTGTGTGAGACTGTTTTTTAAGTGATGTGTAAAATGCTTCAATTCCAAACTCTCAATTATTTTTAAAAAAAATTAATACAGTGATACCTCATACAATGTCCAAACTTGGTTCCATAAGTTTGGACTTTATACGGATTTGGACTTTGTATGAGGCATGCAAAATCCTTGCCGCGATGCCTCATACAACGTTATTTCCATAGAGATACATTGTACTGTAACAGCACAGACTTCAGGGCAAAGTCAAGGAAACAGACAGGAAACTGACAGAACTTTAAGAAATCATTGTCTAAAGGCTAAAAACATTACAAAAACATGTCAAACAATCCTGATTGTCCAATAACCTGAAGAATGCTGCAAAAATCCCAGGAATGCTTCTAAAAATTCTGATGAAAAAATCCAAATAAATCCAAAATCGTGCTCAAAACCACTCCTAATCACTCTTCGCCTCATGCAAATCCCACAAGAGCAATGCACGCATGTGTCCTGCCTTTTATACTGCCCAGGCACAATGCAACCTGGGAAAACCCCAATGCCACATACAAAGTTGTATGAGGCAACTTTTTTCAAGGAATTAGGTGATGTTTTATGAATCCGATGTTGTACGAAGCGGACTTTGTATGAGGTATTACTGTATGGGCCTTAGAAGGATGTTTCTAGAGGGATTTCTTCACCTACTTCCCTTAGTACTCCTGGACAAGTTTTCCTGCAAAGAGAGAAGGTAACTTATAAACCACCCTCAGTCTTTCTGGCCATCCAATCTAGACCCCTTCAGCCCTGCTACTCCCCAGTTTGGTACTGTATTGTGCAGTGTGCTGCTTTAAATAATTCAACACTCAAAGCTAGGCCACTCTGCCACCTAACCTGAAAAGGGTGTGTGCGCGCGCACACGTGGGGGAAAGTCTCCTGAAAACTTTAGTGTAAGGGACCCAAGACAATGAAACAGCCGAAGGGTTGGCTTAACACAGGTTTATTGCATGATGATCCGGAGGAACATGTGGTAATGGCGGATGAGTAGCTCAATATATACAGCTGGCTATACATTTGAATGTGGCTCGTCGACAGACTATTGGTTGCTGCCTGCGTGACGTCGTAGAAGGTCACGCCCTTCTTGACCAGGTGAAGAGGTCGCGGGGAATCTTCCCGCGCTGCTGAACCAGGTGACTCTGAGCCATGAGAGCTGGACGCTCGCTATTGCCATCTAGTGGTCACTAGCTTGCGTCCCCTTATCAGGTTTACATTGATACATCTGATGGTTATAATGTTGCACAAGAAAGGTTACATTGTTAACACATGGCAAAGGTACATTGTTAAAGGCACAGCTTTACAGAACACAACATCCCTCCCCCCTAGGATGAGACGAAGTCTCTCAGCCAAGATGGCTTGTTGCATGTGCGTTTGGGCCGTGAAGAGGGCTGACCCCCCCCGGGGGCGCTACTGCTTCTTTGTTCCCTGGTCCCTTGTCCTGAAATGGGAGAGGGAGACTTGTTAGTGGCTTGCCGCTGTCTGGCGGCCTTAGGGGAAGGGAAAAACTCCATTGTGGGCAGACCGGGGGCAGTCGGGGCTAACGAAAAACCCCTCTTCTTGCTTGGACGGGTGGGGGACCACTCCGAAAAAACCCCCCGGTTCTGAAAATCAAAATCTAACTTAGTAGGGGTATCCGCATTTGTGGGGGAATTCCGCGAGATATGTATGGGGTCGGGTTCCTCCTCCTCCTCAGAAAGATCCCCTAGGATATCTACGAGAATATCCCCCTCCCCCCTTTCCCTCCCCCTTGGGCTGAACGGGTGAGGGAGAACCCTAACGCTGATTTTTCCTCTATTTGGACTGTGCCCTGCTCATCGGAGACCCTGCGTCGGAGCTGATCCGCGTGTCGCCTCCACAGGAGCCCTGTGCTGGTTTCCACGCGGTACGACACGGGGCCGGTTTGCTCCACAACTACGCCCGGTACCCAGGCTGGGCCCGTGCTGGCGTAGTTCCTGCAATGCACGGGGGCGCCTACACTGAAACTCTTTGTAGCCTCTAGCCCGATGTTCCTTCCTTTGTCCTCTACCCTCGTGGGGTCTAGCCTAGTAAGGATGGTGGTCAGTTTCCTACGCATTAAGAGTTCTGCGGGGGAGTATCCAGACGCCAACGGGGTCACCCTGTACCCTAGCAGAAACTGGCACACTTGCAGGTTCAGATCTCCGGGGCCCATGCGCCGCAACGCGTCCTTCGTGGTGCGGACGAGGCGCTCTACTTGGCCATTGGTGGCCGGGTGAAACGGGGCGGAGGTGATGTGCCGAACGGCGTTGATCTCCATGAATGCCCTAAACTCGGAGGACGTGAAGCAACTAGCGTTGTCGCTAATTAATGTGTCGGGTATGCCGAACGTGGAAAAGAGCCTCCGCAAATGCCTAATGGTCTGGGCCGAGGAGGTGCTCGTGACTGGGATAACCTCCAACCACTTGGAGAAGGCGTCCACTACGAGAAGGAACAGGGTGCCTCTGAACGGGCCCGCGAAATCAACGTGCACCCGGGACCACGGCCCCTTAGCCGCGTCCCATTCCCTGTGGGGAAGGCGGGCCTCCTCTGGTCTGGAGCATTGGCAACTTTCACAAGTGCCGACCATGTGCTCGATGTCGGCGTCCAGCTGGGGCCACCAGAAGTAACTCCGGGCCAGCGCCTTGGATCGCACGATGCCGGGGTGGCTGACGTGCAGCAGTTTGAGCACCCGCGGCCGAAGGGAAGTGGGAATCACCACCCGCTGCCCCCACAAGAGGCACCCCCTCTCTAGGGACAGTTCTAGCTTTTTTCTGAAAAAAGGAGCGAACTCCTCCGCTGGGGAGGACGCCGGCCACCCTTTCTGCACCCAGGAGCTAACTGCCGCTAACGTCTTGTCCTTCTCTGTCGCTTTGGCAATGTCGGCGGGCACTACGGGGGGCGAATCCAGCACCTCTATCATGAGAACCTGATGGTCCCGCTCCCCCTTGCTCACCTGGCTGGGCGTTAGGGGAAGGGGAGACCTAGATAGAGCGTCCGCATGGCTGATCTCTTTCCCGTGCCGGTAGACCAACGCGTGCTGATACGCGTTGAGAAAAATGGCCCACCTGAGCATCCTCGGGGACAGGATCTGTGGGGTGGGCTTATCTGCGGTAAAGATGCCTAGCAGGGGCTTGTGGTCCGTTACAATGGTGAAGGGGCGGCCGTACAGAAAATCGTGAAATTTTTTCGTCCCCGCAACTATCGCTAGTGCCTCCCTGTCTGTCTGTGCGTAGTTTCTCTCCGCTTGGGACAGGGACCTGGAGTAAAATGCTATCGGGGCCTCCCTTCCGTTTTCCAACACGTGGCACAGCACCGCCCCCACCCCCACCGGGGATGCATCACAGGTCAGAACTACCGGGCGTTTGGGGTTGAAGTGGGTCAGTATGGCATCGGACGCTAGGAGGCTTTTTAGCTCACTAAATGCCCTTTCTTGGTCCTCGCCCCACTTCCATGCCTGGTCTTTCTTTAGCAGTTTATGTAGCGGTTCAGCCACCGCTGCCTTCCGGGGGAGGAAAGAGTGGTAAAAGTTGAGCAGCCCTAGGAACGACTGCAGCTCGGGCTTGGAGGTGGGGCGGGGGGCTTTCTTAATGGCTGCCACCTTGGACTTGGATGGTTTTATTCCCTCAGGAGTCACACAAAACCCTAGGAACTCAACCTCGGTTGCGAAGAAGACGCATTTGTCCTTTCGCAGTCTCAGCCCCGCTTTTTCGAATATTGTCAGGACCTTCCCCAACCTCTTGGCCAATTCAACCCGACTCCCCCCCGTTATTAACACGTCATCAAAATAAGGCAACACCCCCTCTAGCCCCTTCAGGAGGCGTTCCACGAGTGACTGGAAAATTCCAGGCGCCGAATTTACGCCGAACTGGAGGCGCGTCACCTGGAACGCCCCCTTATGGGTGACTATGGTCTGCGCAGCAGCTGCGGCAGGGGACACCGTAAGCTGCTGGTAGGCCTGTGCTAAGTCGAGCTTAGCGAAACACTTTCCCCCGTGTAACCTGGCCAGCAGATGGCTGACTACCGGCACCGGATATGCATTCGGGCGGATCGCCTTGTTGATGGTGCACTTGTAGTCGGTGCATATGCGGACCTCCCCATTGGCCTTTAGTGCGGTTACAATTGGAGTTTCCCACTCCGCGGAATCAACAGGCACAAGGATTCCCTGGCCCACCAATTTGTCCAGTTCCGCCTCTATCTTGTCCTTGAGTGCGAACGGCACCCGGCGTGGTTTAAGGCGAATTGGGCGGACCTCCGGGTCCAGGTCGAATGCCACTGGGGGCCCCTTGAATTTCCCCAGTCCTTTTTTGAAAACTTCGGGGTGCGCCTCGCACACCTCCTGAATTGGATCAGTCCCAACGGCGTGCATCCCAACGGCGTGCACCCCCCCGATAAACAAACCCAGGGGCTGGAACCATTGAGTCCCGAGGAGGCTGCAATCTCCCCCTTTGAGCACGACTAGGGGGAGGGACGCGGCGTGCTTCTTGAATTTAACCTGAAATTCTCCAACCCCCAACACTGGAATGCTGTTCCCTTGCACGTCCCGTAGTGTGGACCACAACGCTTTGAGCTTGGGTCGCTTGTGGGGGGCAATTCCCAAAAACTCCCTCTGGGAAATGATAGAATATGAGGACCCCGAGTCAATTTCCATCCTAATGGGAACCCCTTGGACTAGTATCTCAACAAAGTAGCGGGGGTGTCCTGCAGACACGCTGAACACTGGGGCGTCGTCCTCGCTGCCGTCGGAGATGCGGCCCACGCCGTCCTGCTTCCGCGTGGCCTGAGCGCCGTCCTTGGGTCTCGTTGAGCGGTCTTGTCCCGCGGAACGGTCTGCTGAGCTCCGCCGGGTCTCGCGCTTCTTCCTGCACACCTTGGCGATGTGCCCGCGGCGGCTGCAGTTGTGGCACTCGGCCTTCCGGAACGGGCACTTTACGTGGTCGTGGGCCGCTCCACAGCCATCACACCGCCGGCTCTCCTTCCGGACATCCTCGTCGTCGCTGCTCTCTGTGGACGACCTCGAAGTTCGCCGGGCCGCCTGTACCGGAGTCTCTGCCTTGCTCGACTTCGGCCGCCAGTCCTGGAGTTCTTGGACCCCGGCCTTTGTAGCTTCGGCAGCCTGGGCCGCTCTGACGACCTCCTGCAACGTGGGAGGCGGCTCTTGGTTCATTAATGTGCGCTGGGTTTCGGCGTCGTTCAGGCTGCACAGTACACAGTCCCGGAGGGTGATTTCGGCATTCTCCCATTTGCACGGGCCGGCCGCCAGCCGCAGGGCCGCCACGAATGCGGCGACCGTCTCCCCGGGCGCTTGGACTCGCCTCCAGAACGCACTCCGAGCGGGAAACATCGCCGTGGCGGGCCGGACGTGCTCACGCAGCATCTGCATGAGTTCCTTGGCCTTGAATTCGCTCACCCTCCTCGGTGCAATCAGGTCCACCAAGGTCCTTTTGGTTTCTTGTCCGAGCATCCTGGTGAAGATGGCCCTTTTCTTTGCCTCTTCCGTGACTTCGGACTCAATCAGCGCTGCCTGGAAGTCCATCTCGAAGATCTCCCAGTCGCCCGGTTTCCTGATTTCGAAACCGCCGCATGTCTTGGTCCCGTGGGCTGCCATTATCCCACCTTCATCGCCAATTTAGTGTAAGGGACCCAAGACAATGAAACAGCCGAAGGGTTGGCTTAACACAGGTTTATTGCATGATGATCTGGAGGAACATGTGGTAATGGTGGATGAGTAGCTCAATATATACAGCTGGCTATACATTTGAATGTGGCTCGTCGACAGACTATTGGTTGCTGCCTGCGTGACGTCGTAGAAGGTCACGCCCTTCTTGACCAGGTGAAGAGGTCGCGGGGAATCTTCCCGCGCTGCTGAACCAGGTGACTCTGAGCCATGAGAGCTGGACGCTCGCTATTGCCATCTAGTGGTCACTAGCTCGCGTCCCCTTATCAGGTTTACATTGATACAGCTGATGGTTATAATGTTGCACAAGAAAGGTTACATTGTTAACACATGGCAAAGGTACATTGTTAAAGGCACAGCTTTACAGAACACAACATCAACCCAGTGCCAATTAAGTTGCTGAAAACAATAGCTTCCCTCTGATACCACACAGATAAAGCTGACCATTAAATCACAATTTAACATCCCCAGGCAGCCGGTGGCTGCTGACAACCTCTAAAGCTTGTAATCTCATTTAACCCCCCTCCTGTCATGAGTGGGCCCAACCCTTCTAGCATAATACAGGCCAAATTAGACTCGACACGGCAACAAGAGAAATAAAAACCTCTTTAGCTTAAAAGTCATGCCACAGTGGGTAACCCTGACCTTCAGCTTTTCCTCAGTCAGCCCCTCTCAGCCCTGTTCTCTTCTCAAGGGACCCCAGAGGCATTGGGGGGGGGGGGGGAAGAGAAGGCTTAAAAAAAGTATTGTTATTGTTACCATGCACAACTGCCTCTACTTTACTACTTCCCTACTACTGCTACTGTTTAAGACAGAATTACAAAGCAGTTGCTTTCCACCTCTGGGGTGGGTGGCGGGTCACATGACACAGAATTTTGTTGACAATGGAAGAAAATATCACCTGGGCTATTGTTTTGCCCCCCCATGCCCCCCCTTTCAAGCTCTCCCTTTTAATAATAAAAGATGAACCCTGTGGCTTTTGTCCCCATACTGTTTTGGCTCAATATTTCCCCTCTCCTCCTGCCGAGGCTCTCTGGCTTAGAAGCCGGGAGGGAGGGTAATAAGGGGGTCGCCGCTGTGGGGACCCCCATGCCTCCCTTGCATTCCCAATGAGTCCCATGTTCCACTCCTCGCCGCCCGACATCTTCCTGGGACGGCCATGTTTATTCCTTCCTTTTCTTCTGGAGTTCAGCTGCCAGAAAGGAGGAGAAGGAGAGACCTGACCACTTTTTCCCCCCCAAGGGCGCTGCCATAGCAAAAGGACTCGTGTCGTGTCCGCTCCCTTTTTACTACCTTCTTGCTCCGAGTTGGCTAGGAGTAGGAAGAGTCAGAGAGGAGGGGAAAGAGGAAGGCGTGGCGCTTGAGAAGGAAGAAGCTCGGAAACCCACGGGGAATAATTTGCCCGGGGTGGGGAGGACAAGATTTTGCCCCAAGTTTGGCAGCTGTACCCCTTGTTTATGGAATGGGATTTATTTGGGGATATCGTCTTAGCAGCGCCGATCTTTCCTTTCCTCCTAATGGGAATCGATTGGGGTCGAGACGAGGCTGGATTCAGCCAAGTGGGCCAACCCCAGTTCCCGCCGTAGGCAAAACCCGAGCGACCCATTCATCGCTCCAAGAAGCAGGTCGTGCGGGGGCTATCATTAATAACACGATTTTCTGCCCCCCCCCCCACCGCGCCTCCAAATGCTTGAATTGAATCACAAGCCTAAATTGCCCAGGGAAAAGGGGCCACATTCCGCCTCTCAATCTTCAGGCGGCTGAACCGGCGGCAGCGGAAACACAACAGCAGCAGAAGCAGCACCTCTCCAAGTAAAACATCAACCAATCAATCTGGAAAGAAAGGAAAAAGTTTGCCCCCGTTCTTGCGACTCTCCCTTATTGCTTAGGATCATCATATTAGAACAACGGTTGTAAATAAATAACGTTTATAGAAGACACCCGAAGCTGATGGTCTGAAGTGGGAAGCCTAAAGAAGCAACAAACAGCGACGCAACGGAGGAAGAAAGGATCAGACCCTGCGAGTTTTGGCATAGCCGTGGACGCCTCTCCCCATGGGGCTGCAGGGAACCCCACGTTCCCAAAACAGACCCTCCAGCAGGGAGAAAGCTCCCCCATCCCACCCCACCCCAGTTTCTAGTTGGTTGAACTCTTGGGAAAGGGGAGGGGAGGGAAGAGATTGAGAGATCAAAAGCAAAATTCAAGCTCATTACCTGCACACATAGCTTTTCAAGACTCCAGATGCCAGACCCTCTTGGTTCTGAAGATCAACTCAAAATTTTTGAAGTACTCCTTTTAATTTAGCCCTCCCCCCCCCAAAAAAAAAAAGAAAAAAAGAAAAAGAAGGGGGGAAAAACAGAAAAGGAGGGAAAAAAAGGAGAGAAAAGAAGCTTTAGTGTTAGTTGGTTGAAATTCTTTCCCCGAGTTTAGAAGGGGAAAAAAATTAAACACCCCAGGATAAATGTTTAGTGCAACTTCCCCAATGCTGTAGTGTACCAAGCCCAGGCTGTCCATGCCTCTTTAGCAATGGAGTGGTTTATTTAATTTGTCAGTATAATAGAAGCAGCTGAATGAGAGACAGAGAATGCAGTGCAGTATAAAAGAAACAAAGGCTAAAAGTACCACTATTTTGATTCCCTTTTAAAAATTACTTCCAAAGTGTGGTATCCATTGTGAAGAATAATGCTGAACAAAGCACAGTGTCTTGGCAATATTCACAGAGCTCATTCACACAGCCGGTTCTGTCTGTACATTCAGAGGTAGAATACACTTATAAATGATGCATTGGAAGGACTATGGTTTCCATTGTGCTCCCAGTGTAAACAAAAAGACAGACAGAAGCTGAATGGCATATGGGCAACGAGGCTGCACTTTATTCAACCATTCCAAAAGTATTGTGAAGGTAAAATGTAATGCCTTCCCCTCAACTTCAAAATAAGAGGAAATCGGCCGATCTCTCTCTTAAAAAAGTTCACTCTACAATGGCTTTAAATTATGTACATTGAGGTGTTTCATAAAACACGCATTCAAAGAAACAACGTACAGATCTCTCCAGAAGCTGGATGAATGGATGAAAATCTCAATTGGCCCAGACTTCGAAAGAAACCCTGTAAGGGGAAGGGTGTCTCAAGAGAAATGATTGTCAGCACAGTGTAGTGCCTGGAACTCCCAGGAATAGGCTTATGGAAAGGGCTAGACATTAGCAAACCTTTTGCTTTATTTTATATGCTTACTTCAGTAAAACGTTGAACTTCTCAGTGGAGGACACTGTGTCTCACATACAGCGGTGGTGTCCATGATCATGGTTTTCAGCGTGGAATGGATTGGAGGCAAATGCTGTTGTTGTTTGTTACAGCCAAATAAATGTCTGCTCCCTTTCATGTTTGTGATACAGTCAAGTCACATTTCTTTCATCAACTTGCTTTATTCTTGCAGCAATGGTTTGAAATCTTCATTGACTTTCTTCTTCATCTTTATTTCTCTTCTACCTTTTCCATACTCCTCTCTATGGACCGCAAGTAATTTCAAAAATACAGTAGTTTCGAAGCAAAATAAACTGTGTGTCTTTTTGCATACATGCATACATGCATGTGTGGAAAGACATGCATGTCCAATGGCTTTCTCTCACACACATACACAGCAAGAACATCATAAGTCTGCATTTATACTGTGTTTTATTCTAATTACAAATCTGGGGTTTCCTAGTTACAAAACTGGGTTGGTAGAAGTGTTTAATATACACATTATTTCAAACATCTTGTATTGGGATAAAGACACATATTGTTTGAATTAGAAGGCCTTCTAGCCTAGAAACTGTGGGTATAAAAACACTCCCTGTCCAAAGTAATGTTTGTGTGTGGAGAATCCAGATATGTTCTTCATAAATGTCCAGAACCAGGAAACTTAATGTTAAATGAAAGTGGAATAAAATTGGATAAAATAAAACCCACACGTTGTATACTATGTAATACTTCCTAATGTCAATGAATTCCTATGTCATTCCAGTGGAAGGACTAGTAGAACTAGTTCTCTATAGAAGACCCAGTAGAAACGAATGGGTTTATCATATCATACCCATTTATTTTGATAGTGCTGGCCCAGAAGAATGAGAAATGGGACTTCATTCAAATTAATCTAAAGCAGGAAGACTGGGAATGGAACATAGTTGTCTACCCTAGGTTTTTGAAAATAACTTGTTACATTACCCATTACTTTTGGGAACCTTTTAGTTCTCCTTCTAAAAAAGAAAATGGCACTTTTTTAAAAAAACGTCCCTCCAACTACGGCCTGTGGGCAGGCCCCAGGCCCCAAAGCCATTTCACCTGGCACCAGGAAATAAAATTTCATCTGGCCCCAAGAAATAAAATGGCCACATTTGCACATGCGGAGAAGCAGCCATTTTATTCCCTGTTTTGGCTTCTGCACATGCGTGAAAATGGCCATTTTGTGTCCGGTGCCAAGCCAAGACACACAATGGCCAATTTTGTGCATGCGCAGAAGAGTCTGCACTGTGCATGTGCAAACACGCTGTGTTCCAGGTGCGTGGTCAGGTGTTCTGGGGGCATGGTCAGGCCCCCAGCCCAAAATGCTTGGGCACCCCTGCTCTAAATGATCCAAGGAAGCTTGAGACTCATCATCTGAGCAAATTTGGGAGCAGAAATTTATCAATATTCCTTGTACTGATCAGCATATAGCTTATCCTGAATAGCAGTTTTCACAGTAACTATGTTAGTGTATCCTAACAACAATATCAATAAAAACAAAACAAGTATTGTTGCACATTTAAGATAACATCCTTATTTCAGTGTGATCTTTTGTGGATTATCAACCAGTTCTTTAGCTAAATAGAGTACCTGTACAAGGTCTTCTGGGACAGAGGTTTACGGTGTGGGGATAGAAGTGGGACCCAGTGTGAAAAGGATTTAGCAAGAAACAACTGCTTGGTCATATACAAACTCTCATACTGAAATAAATTTGCTAGGCCACAATAGCACTATAACATACTACAACCACAACACAACTTTATGTATAAATGTAGTGACAGAGAAAGCTGGCTAAGGAGTTAGATAGTTTATTCAGATTAAGAATTCCTTTGATATTTTTGACACTCAAACTGATTTTTAAAATGATCTAAAACTTACTGATAAATTTAGTAGAAGCAGAATACAAAGTCAGAATATTCCTACATTATATGCTTGAAAGAAGCTAAACAAAATGAAGACAGCAGTCCAAGACATAATAAAATTACTAATGTAAAATATCATTTAAAAGTTGATAAACAGCATATCATGCAAAGATTATAACATACTGGAAGTAATTAATAAGATTAACTGAGGGAATCTGTGGGAAATCTGTTTTACAAGTAACAAACTTTCAAGTCCAGATATGTTCATTCTAAATTATTAAACATCTAGATTCTACTCATAAACATTTAACAAATCTCATAAATGTATCAGCTCAAATTAAAATGTTACCAAAATCTTGGTCTGAAACAAAAATGACTACCACAGTGAAAAAGAACAAAGATCCCAAAGTGTCCATGTTTTGAAGACTTAATTCTTTACTTATCTGGGCTTTTAAAACATGAACCTTATTTCCTATGGAATGACTAAATAATTTATTAATAGCACCAATAGATGACAATGAAACTGGATTTATTTATAGTAGGAAAATGTCAGCAAATATTAAAGAACTAATGGATTGCACTGGAATTTCAGACAGAAACTCATTCTCACCAGAAAAGAAATTTGCCATGTAGAATGGAACTTTTTTCTGCAATAAGATTTTTAATGGACTTGATCTGAGATGTGAGTTTAATAAGTGGCATTTTGTATCAGATTTATGTAAATGATTCCTCTAGTCTAACTCATAAATGTTTTCTTCTTCTTTTATAGTTTTTCCTTTTTTGATAAAGATTTTAAAAGATCATGAGATAGATCATGAAATAGTTGCCTAGAGCCCTTGTGGCACAGTGGTTAAACTGCTGTACTGCAGCCAAAACATTGTGAGTTCAGTCCGGGATTATGGTTGACACAGCCTTCCCTCTTTCCAAGGTCAGTAAAATGAGAACCCAGCATGTTGAAGGCAAAATGCTAAATATCTCTAAACTGCCCAAAGAGTGCACCAAGCACTATGGGGTGGTATATGTGTAATTGCTATTGCTAGTATATAAATAATAAATTGCCAAAAAAAGGATTGATTGATTAGTTGCATTTATACCCCGCTCTTCTGGTGCAAGCAAGCACCACTCAGGACAACTTACATTCACATAAATCAGGTGTGGTCAACATTTTCATGCTGTGGGCCAGACCACACCCCCTCAAACAGCTGAGCAGGCAGGAGGCATGGTTCCTCCCACCACTTCCGCCACTTGTGAGGACAGTGTATTTTTGCTGCATTTTTGCTGTTTTCAACACATTTTCAGCACTTCCCATGAGATTTCGGCACTTCCTGTGAGATTTTGGCACTTCCCACATGATTTTGGTGCTTCCGGCGGTGGGGGCGGCGGGGGGGGGGGTGTTTGGTCCTCACCACAGGCCTGATTAATTGGCGCACAGGCTGGGTCTGGCCCATGTGCTGTAAATTGGGAACCCCTGATATAAGTACATCAAATATTTAAGTTTACATTTTTCATAACCATGGAGCAAACAAGGATATTAGCTCAGCTTACAGTTCCATAGAAATGTCTGAAAGGAGAGTGGTGCATGTAAACCACCATTGATGGAAATTTCTGGGCATTTAAGAGTTACTGCCTATATAGTTTAAATGGAAGCAAGATTACTATACTCAGAAAGTATTTCAGCAGGTCTCTTCCATGAAGTACTACAGCAGGAAATGAGGCGTACAATACTACAGTCTTGGAGGACTAGGTCCCATTACAGGTGAGTGAAATATAGGTTTCTGCAGGTGTGGGTATATGGCCTTGTGTTGTAAGAAATGCAGTTCTTCCAATCAGTGTGCAAATAATGTTAAACAATAGCTCAGTTTGGATGGGTTCTTGGAGGTGGGACTCCTTAATCTCAATATCTGAATCTTGTCATTTCCTGTGTGTATGGTATTTACTTGGTGTTCCATGAAATGATGGATTAGAAGACTTCCTAATTTTTTTTGTTCCTTATTTTGCCAAGATGCTATACACACTTTTTTGCTTGATTATTTTCTATATAAAATTTACTGCAGATGCATCTAAGGGGATATATCAGAAAAGAGAGCACAAGAGGTAAGGTGCACAATTTCTGACACTGTAGTCTTCTTTTTCTTCTGTTGTATCCTAATCCGAAGATTGGTGAACATCCAGTTCTGCGAATCACTTTCCAGTCCTGAGCCCTTTTGCGATACAAAGTCCTCATCAGCCCTAGTCCAGTATTGATGAAGCTGCTGTCCTCCATCAAGATAGATTAAAGTGAGATTTAATCAATTTGGGGACCATCACCCTTCCCTGTGGATTTTTGCCACCCAAGACCGCTAGTCCTCAGGATTGTCAGTTAACCACCGCCTGACACTCGGCATTGAGTCACTGCCAGTATGGCCTACTCTATTACCATAGCAGGATTACCTGGCCAGACTATAGTCTAGAATCCGATAATCTCTACTACGAAGGAGCCCAAGGGCCATGGGAGTGATGCCCTTGTAGGTGCAATATTCTCTCAAGTGCACTTCTGTGAACAGACACCAGTTCCTTTGCCAGAGGGGAAAGTAGTTGGAAAAGGCATTATTTCTTACTGCAACTATATAGTAACATAACTCAATAATTAGCATTTCAAAGGTGTACTGTATTTGTTTTCTCAGTGGGAAAAGTTAATTTTTGGGATGTTAGCTCCAAGCTATCAGGCTGGAGTTTTCATCCAAAAGGTAACTTTCCCCTTTGACTATTTGAACATGCAAAGCCATTCTTCTGTATTAGCTCAGTGATCATTGAGATAAACCTAAATGTGGGAAAAGTCGGCACGCTTGTTCCCATTTTGTAGATCGGATGGGAGCATTAGACTGAACAGAGAGCCCATCCATTGAGGTTCAGGAATGCCTCAAGCAGCTTTTCAAATTTTCTGAAACCCTCTTTCCTGGCATAGGTATAATTGTTAAATACCTAGAAATCTTGTAACTCTGGGGCACAGGAGCTGCAGGAAGTTAAAAAAAAAAGAAAGGAATCATGGGTGTGTGCATGAAATGGCTCAGACTCAGGGTATTTGTTTTCTTGCCACATGATTCTCTCTCTCTCCCCCTCTCTTTTGCTAAAGTAGACTAACAAAGCTTCCTCTGGAATTTTCATTACATTGACTTGTTCCCATTGATTTCAGTGGTGCACCCTTCTAAATCAGTGTGCTTACTGCAACCATAACCACAAAGCAATTGGAGAGAACATAAGTTTAGAACAATGCATCTGTTTCCTCTTGAGGGTTACAACAAATGCATCCCATCTCTTTAGATAATCTGGCATTTTAAATAAACTTCATACTTAAGCTCTGTCAGTTGATCTCCCAAGGTTAATTGATTATTGTTACCATAGTACTGCCAGGAAAGATCAGAATCTTGACATCTTTTCTTTAATCCTTTGCTGTTCAGTGAGAGGATGTAAGGCTTCCTTTGGATTTAACTATTTACAGGTCCAGTTCATCCCCAACTCGAACATGTACACATACATTGTCCTTATATCTGAATTTTTCTATCCGTGACTTGGCTTTTCATAGACACAGACTAACCAATATCAACACCATGTTCTTCCATTAAAACATTTTCATTAAAATAACTAAAACTCAACAAAGGGTGCCACATCAAGATTAGGAAAGATAGTGGTGCAGGGAGCAAAAAAAAATCTGACTAAATCTGGAAATTGAGGGTGGTGTGGTAAATAACAAACCAGCTCTTTCTTAAAGCTGACATTCAGCATTTTTGCCTCAGCAAAAAGCCCGTCAGCATTCAACAATGGCTCTCAGGGGTGTTCTAGTAGAGATGAGCTTTATCAGCAACTGCATATTTGTTATTGACATCATTCTTTTCAGCGGCCTAGATGGCACAATGGGGGATTAACCCTTGTGCAAAGCAGTGTGACAACTAAAAAAAACAGCCCCCAGATCCTGGTCAATTGTCAGTGTTGTCTGAATATGTGTGTGTGTGTGGTTTTTTTAAAAAATAAGAAAATCACTGTTGTAGAGAAACTGTGGGTTGGTGGTCTATTTTTTAAAAAGAATTACTATATTTGCTGGAAACTTAAATTTATTTTAAATTATCACTAAGAGATCCCCTTCCTCCAGTTTCTAAACAAAAAACTATTTCTTCACAAAGTAGAACTGGAAATGAGGAAATATAAGATACTTGTACCTTATCTTGCTTTCCGTCATGGTTTTCTCACATGGAAGCTTCTTATCGTGGAAGCTTCCATTACTTTTTTTCCAAAATGTCAGACTACTTTGTTTATTTATTGCTTCCACAAGAGTTCAGTGCAATGTTTCAGTTTAGTTTTGCTGGACAGATAGTGCCTTAAACCCTGCTGCTAAATGTAGTAAGTTGTAACTAAAGTAGACCCATTGAATCAGTGGAGGATTTGGTGAATGAACTCCATTTATACTTTCCACTGATTCAAATGGGACTACTTTAGTTATGACATACAGTACTGCAACAGGATTTCAGCCAGTACTTATTTACTCAAGGCTACTCACAGAGAAGAACAAAATGGGAGGGTCTAGGGTTGTTTTAGATAATTTTTATGCATGTTTTTAATTGGTTTTAGATAGGGTTTTAGCTAATGTTTTTAGTTGATGTCTTAGTCTGTGCTGTAAACCGCTTTGGGTCACCTAATAGTGAGGAAGGCGGTATATAAATACTGCACACAAACAAACAAACAAACAAACAAACAAACAAACAAACAAACAAACAAACAAACAAACAAACAAACAAACAAACAAACAAACAAACAAACAAACAAACAAACAAACAAACAAACAAACAAACAAACAAACAAACAAACAAACAAACAAACAAACAAACAAACAAACAAACAAACAAACAAACAAACAAACAAACAAACAAACAAACAAACAAACAAACAAACAAACAAACAAACAAACAAACAAACAAACAAACAAACAAACAAACAAACAAACAAACAAACAAACAAACAAACAAACAAACAAACAAACAAACAAACAAACAAACAAACAAACAAACAAACAAACAAACAAACACAAAATGTTACGAGAAAAACCGAGGCTATCCCTGAAAATGGCAGTATTGTGTTGAGGTCATCACCCACAATATCTAATATAAAGTATTTTTACATTATCTTGACAGCATTATGCTACATGTTGTTCCACCTACACTACCAGGAACTAAGGATGTGGTGAGGGAAATCAGTTATGTAGCTGAGCAAGAGTTCAACATATATTTCTCACATCTTTCCCCTTTGCAAAAGTATATTTTAGGGACTATGACTCCAAGTATTTCCTAACCAGTAGCCACTCTGCTCAGCAACAAGAAGAGAAATGAGATTTTTGGCAACAACAGAACAAAAGCATGGATGCACAAAACAAGCTTCAAATACTACCTCTGTTCACCTATCTTCTCTAGCAACATAAATCATGGAGTTACAAGGAACCTCTGAGGTAATCTATTCCACCTTTCAGATGATACCAGAAGTCCACTGCCATAGAATCCCTGAGAGACTGCCTTGCAACACTACTTGAAATCAGCTAAAAGCACATGATCTAATGATAACACCACTCACAAAAATATTTGGCTCAGCCATCTATTCACTTTCCAACATGGTATGTATACTGTCATTAGCTGGAAATGCCCTTTTGCATTCTGTGCAAGCCACAATGATCAACCTTCATGCAGAATAAATAGATAATCAAAAACAAATAACTGGATGCATATCTGGTATCTGAAAAAACAACAACAATATTCTTAAATCAGTAGTCTAACATCCCAACATCTCTGCTCGTGATCTGCTCGTGATCTGAAGGTTGCTATATGTTTCAAATAAAAGGTCCAATGTGAACTGGCCAAATTCTGATTCTTCTGGAATTTCAGTCCTATCACCTCTGGATTAAATTGAAATATTAGCTTTTTATCTCACTATTGGTATAAATTAATGCTATAATGTAATTGTTTGTACCGTTATTAATTACTGCTGTTGTGAATGGCCACATATATATATATATATATATATATATATATATATATATATATATATATATATATATATATATATATATATATATATATATATATATATATATATATATATATATATATATATATATATATATATATATATATATATATATATATATATATATATATATATATATATATATATATATATATATATATATATATATATATACTTTGATTACAGTTAAGTTTTGGCATAATTTTTACATTCACAGATTGAGATCCAACATAGCAGCAAAAAAATAAAAAGAAAGCTAGTGTGCCTGGAAGAAGAACTGCACATGGTGTATCATGTGTCATAATCCAAGGTATCTGGAGGGCATAGAATGGAATAAGGCTGCTTTTTTCTCTGCTGTGTTTTCATGTCAGAGATTTCGTGTCTCTGCTGTGAAGCTAAAAAGGAAAGGCCCGAGCAGGAGTTGTATCTGGAATCATCATTCTGTTTACTCCTGATAGGTGTATTATGCTCCCTCTAAAAAAAACCATACCTTGACCCAGCAGTCCTATCCAACTATCCAACTACCTTTTTGGGGAAGGTACCAGAGAGGGCAGTGGCGCATCAGTTGCAGGGGGTCCTGGATAAAGTGGATTGTCTGGACCCCTTCCAGTCAGGATTCAGACCCGGATATGGTACGGAGACGGCATTAGTTGTGCTGATGGATGATCTCTGGTGGGAGGGGGACAAAGGTCATCCTTCTGTCCTTGCTCTTCTCGATCTCTCAGCGGCCTTCGATACCATTGACCACGGTATCCTTCTGGGACGGCTCAAAGGATTGGAGATCCAGGGCACTGTCTGGTCCTGGTTCTCCTCATTCCTGAAGGGCCGGACCCAGTCGGTGTGGTTGGAGAGTGAGAGGTCCAGCCTGAGGCCCCTCCAACATGGGGTGCCTCAGGGCTCGGTGCTTTCTCCTCTCCTATTTAACATCTACATGAAGGAGGCTGTGGGGGTCTGGATGGGGGTCAACGGGCTACAGTTGAATCCCAACAAGACTGAGTAGCAGTGGGTTTTGGGTCCTGCGTTATCCCGGGAGCTACCATCTTTGGTCCTGAATGGGGCTATTCTGCCCCACACAGACCCAGTGTGCAACTCAGGGGTCCTCCTGGACTCATGACTGCTGCTAGAAGAGCAGGCGGCAGTCATGGCCAGGAGGGCTTTTGCACAAATTCGTGTAATTCGTCAATTGTGCCTGCTCCTGGATGAGGATTCCTTGCTCATGGTCACACATGCTCTTGTCACTTCCAGACTAGATTATTGCAATGCGCTCTACATGGGGCTGCCCTTGATGACCATTCGGAGGCTACAGCTGGTCCAGAATGCGGCAGCCTGGGTAGTGATGGGGTGCGGGCATGTTTTTTAATGGGCTTTAATGGGTTATTAATTGGGGATGTCTTTTTAATGATTTTAGGATGCTTTTTTATGTTATATGTTTGCTGTGAGCCGCCCAGAGTTTCCCTTAGGTGAACGGGCGGCATACAAATTTAAATAAATAAATAAATAAATTGTCCAAGTGGCTTTGGCATAATGGCAACCCTAATAAGGGTTTCAAGGCATACGAGATATTTAGGGATTGATTTTGCCATTGCCAAACACCCCTAGTGAGTTCCATGGCTGAACAGTGGTTTGAACCCAGGTCTCCTGAGCCCTTATCTGACACTCTCCCCACTACACCACATTAGGTGTCATGATAGTTACAACCAATTATACCCTGTATTAGCATTAGCTAGGTACACTTTGAGCTGGTTTCTTCTCAAGCCTCTTCAGGCAATCGATGATTTGGGACAGGAGGAGAGGAAAATAAGGCAACATTGTTTGAAAAATCTGGAACTTGAAATTAAAATGTGTGGTAAAATAAACACATGTGAAGTGCACAATATGTGGCAAATTAGTGCAGAAAATACTGTTAAAAATGTGCATCCCTAAAGTTTTTTCTGAGCCCCATGATGTGACAGGTATCATTGCCCTTAGTACAATTATTTAAATCCTGTAGGAATTCTTTGTGTCAGGGGAATTCAGTGTACTGTTATTAGACAAGTTTAATTAGGATCTACCCTGCTGCTCCTAACAAGTATTTAATTAACTTCTAGGCAGGGTAATTAGCTTTGAGATTGTGGCTGATTTTCTGTCTCACCTTCTGTTGACACTTGGCCTCCAGTAAGGCAGCCTGGCTTTGCTGACAGTAATGGATAGTATCTTTGGGAAGCCTGATATCAAGGCTGACTAGTGTAATAATAAAAAAGAGAGAAAAGTGTGTGTGTGTGTGTGTGTGTGTGTGTGTGTGTGTGTGTGTGTGTGTGTGTGTGTGTGTGAGAGAGAGAGAGAGAGAGATGAAGATAAAAGACAAAATAATGACTGTCAGGTCATGGTCCGAGAGTGCTACAAAAGGCCATAGATCAGACAGGCAGACACAAAAGCCCACTAAAAGGAAAGGAGGAAAAGAACCATTTGACCTTACGTACTTTGGGAAAATAGAAATAATTGGACAAGATGTGTGTGGTGTCGTAGAAGGAAAGAAGGGGGGAGTGTAAAGTATTTTATAATGTACTGAAGGTAGCTATTAAGGGTCCATAGTTAGCAGCATTTTATAAATATATTGTGATAGCATTTTGACTGGCCAAATAAAGGGAGATTAAAAATAAAGACTTTGTTAGAAGTAGCCTATTTCTGTCTCTTATGAGCAAAGTAAAAAAAAATCTGGAAGAAAGGAAACAGGAAACAAAATTAGTACACTTTATAAATGAGCCTTATGAGACTGGTTGCTGGTTAACCCCTTGAGACCCTCTGAAAATGTAGTGGAATTCAGAGAGTACGGTATATCTTTTGATCTACTCCATTCGATTCTTTTAGCCCTTCCTGACATATCATTAAAAATAATGGCAGTGCATTCAGGAGCACAGCTATGCAAAAAATTTGGGACTTGTGGGTGGGAGCGCTGAGGAGCTTGCAAAACCCTTTCCCTGTCATTAGGACAAAAGGCCAGTAATTTTCTTTCATTTTGAAAGCCGGATAATTTTTTTAAAAAGTCTTAATTTTTGCAGAGTGCCCCAGGTATCTAAGTGTAGGTACTCCAGGCCTTCTTTAGTTAAAGAATTTCAACAGCATTGGCCCAAAACATTAAAAATTCATGAAAGTATTGCCACTGAGTTTTGTCTTTTAAGAATGTATTTTTTTTAAAGTAAGAAAGCCCCCTTCCACTCAGATCAGGGCAGATAAGAAGGAAAAATTCTAATGACAGAATCTTGGTACTTTTCATTTTAAAGTACTTATTGCACAGTATATCTGCAGTGGCTCAAGTAGCTTAAGATGCTGACTGGGAGGCGGAAGGTCAGCATTTCGATTCCCGAGTCCTGCAGGATGGAATGAGCTCCTGTCTTTGTCCCAGCTCCTGCCAACCTAGCAGTTCGAAAGCAAGAAATTGCAAGTAGATAAATAGGGACCACTTCGGTGGGAAGGTAACAGCATTCTGTGCGCTCCGGTTTCTTGTCATGCCTGCCACATGACTACGGAAACATCTGCAGAAGCAGACAATGCTGGCTCTTCGGCTTTGAAACAGAGATGACCACTGAACCCTAGAGTCGGATACGACTGGCTTTTGAGCAAGGAAAAACTTTACCTTTACCTATATCTTCTCCAGACCTTTGTTTTTGTCAGGAACATAAACATAGGGAACTGTCTTCAACTGCATCAGTCCATTGGTTGGTCCCTTTTGTACAGTTCTTTCAGTTCTGTATGGTAGCAGCTTGCCAAAATTTCAGGACAGATTCTTTCCTAGCCTTACCCAGAGACTCTTGGTATTCCTCGGGGTGCGGGTGGAATCTGATAAGGTCTTGCTTAGTTTTGATCAGATGAGACTAGATATATTAGAGATCATATGATCATATACCATGGTCATATGTTGCTGTTGACAATGTTATTAATTAAATCTCTTAATTTTTTGGGACTTTTCTTCATAATTTTCCTTCCCTATGCCTCAAAGCAGCTCAAAACATGAATTAAAAACAGATACAACCTGAGAAGACTTTAAATTATATTAAATTATATTAAATGCATTATGATATTAAAACAACTTTCAAAAGAATAATGAGAGAAAGGGGACTTTCAACAGAGCAGAAAACTCCTGGTGCAAGAGAAATGTATTTATGTGCTTCTCCTCGTAATCATGCACAAGGTTGAAAAAGGTCAAATTTCATTCTGGCGTAATAAACTTAGACCCCCTTTTCATAACATTAAGATAAAACAAAGTTCACGTTTACACTGTGGAAATGTCTTTTAAAGATGTTCTTGCTGCAGTCAAGCTTATACAACAGGAACTCTTCAGAAATGTCTATCCTGTGGCCTACGGGGTCCATGCGATTCCCCAAGACAATTTTGTGTCTTCTGCAAGTACCCATATTATCTTTTTCAAAATGTGTCTGTGTGCATGTGTCTGTGTGCATAAAACCTGAACTGACCAAAATGTTTCAAGATGTCTTCAGTCAGACTGAGTACTTTATGATTTCTGACCACAAATTAATCTGCAAATACTGAGTCTGAATAGATGCATCAGGACAATTAAAGTAAACAAGCTTTAAACTAACTCTGCACTTTTAAGTGTCCTGCTAAAAAGTACATTTGAAAGTGATTTCAGAATTTGGTGGTTCTGTTTAAAGCTGATCTTCTCTTCCAGAGGGCAGAGAGTATGGACATACACATGCGCGCGCACACACATGTCTTGTAGCAGATAGAGAGCAGCACATTGACAAAAGGCACGGTAACAACTAATTTTTTTTTAAATTAGAGTAAACCTTGTTAACAGGGCTGTAGCCAGGGGGTTAGCAGTTTGCCCACCCTCAAACACCCAGCTGCTTATATATAACAATGGCGCATAAAAGATTTGTCCATGCACATCTAGAATCCTGGCTATGGCCCTGCCTGCTTATTAATATTACAGGTACTTTGAAGGTATTAGCTTAGCCCAGATCTTTAAATTATTCCAATTTCCCCTGTTTATGCAAAAAGAAAGGCAAATTAAATTGACTAAACTGCCAAAACAACACTTCCCCAAAATTAGTGAATTAAGCCAATGAATTAGGTATGCTATAATAATGAGCTACAATGGTACCTCAGTTTACAAACTTTTCACAATACAAAACATCCCGGAGAACACATTGAATTCGTAATCCGAGGTATTTCCAATTTTGCTAATCTCCAGTTGGTTTAAAAAGGGCAGTGTAGCTTCCTGAGGTGACCTGAGTGGTGCAGCTATTCATATGGAATGTATCCCTTTCTGTTTACAAATGTTTAGATATCTAAGGAGAGCGGCAACAACAGGTACTACTACCCCCAGCTATATTAGTTCAGCTTCTCAAAACCCATTCCGACACCCAAAATAAAAATAGTTTTTATTTGGCATTCTTATTCCCCCTCACTCAAATGAAACTACCTTCTATGCTTGGGTAGGAAATAAAGTTCTATAAATTTAAGGACTTTTGCTATGTATCATCCCAGGACTAACGTACACAAATATTCAAATTTCATAAGAACATAAGAACATAAGAACATAAGAACAGCCTTGCTGGAACAGGCCACAGCCCATCCAGTCCAGCATTCTGTCTCACACAGTGGCTCACCATTTCAGGGTATTCCCAAGCAGATGCCTTCACCTGCTTAGGATTCCCTGGAAATGATATTGAGAGATATCCTGCCTATCTCTCCAACCCGGAGGTTGTCCTTAAGTATCCATAATTATAGCCATTGATACTCTTGTCCTCCATGAACTTGTCTAATCCTTTCTTAAAGCTGTCAAGACTGACAGCTGTCACCACTTCTTCTGGCAGGGAGTTCCATAGACCAGTAATCCTCTGGGTGAAAAAGTACTTTCTCTTATTTGTTTGAGAACTAGTACCCAAAAGTTTCATGGAGTGTCCCCTAGTTCTAGTGTTATGCGATAGGGAAAACAGTTTTTCCTTATCTACTTTGTCCACACCGTGCATGATTTTATAAACTTCAATCAGGCCACCTCTTAGACGTCGTCGTTCAAGAGTGAAGAGGCCCAACCGTTGCAGCCTCAGATGGTAAGGAAGGTGTTCCAGTCCCCTAATCATTCTGGTTGCCCTCCTCTGCACTTTTTCCAGCTCCATAATATCCTTCTGGAGGTATGGCGACCAGAACTGTACACAGTATTCCAGATGGGGCCTCACCATAGATTTATAAAGAGGCAAAATGACACTTGCTGACTTATTTTCTATACCCTTCCTAATGATCCCTAGCATTGAGTTTGCTTTTTTCACTGCTGAGGCACACTGGGTTGACACCTTCATTGAGTTGTCCACCAGGACACCAAGGTCCCTTTCCTGGTTTGTCGCAGAGAGTTCAGACCCCATCAGTTTATAAGTGTAATTGGGGTTCTTTGCCCCAACATGCATCACTCTGCACTTACTAATTTCAATTTCTTCATATTCAAATGATGTGAATTATATAATAAGATAAACCAGAAAACTACTGTATTACTTTTATTTATGCTATTGTATTTTCTGGTGCAGCAATAAATGGTTTATATCTAGTCTCTGAGGTTGTATGTATTTGAAGCATTAATCAAGCATCCATACAGGACTCAAGTGCAATTATCTTCAATGGAACAACATAAAGTGGTTAATGAACTTTAGGTTTTAAATGAACTTCCTGCTGGGCAGCTGAATCTTGTTTGTTTGTTTGTTTTCATAAGATTCAAAGGGCTAATAACCTTCAAAATCTTCTTGAAGCATTTTTGAAACTAGTCAATCTCTATGCACTACTGTGGGAATAAAGTATCATAGAAAACTTTCCAGTATTTATTGCCGGGATGTGGAAAATGCTAGTAGTCCAAAAGGGATTAATAATCAACATTGTTTGTTAGGTTGTGCTTTCAGCATTGTGACAATTTGTATTTTATACCTTGTAGTCTTCACCTACACCCGAGAACCTTGACACTGATAGCCAGGGAAAATACAAAGAGCTGAAGTCTGTTCCATGACCAATACTGATTTATACATATCTTTCAGCAAGGAAAATTCACATGTGAAAGCATGTCCTTACATGGTATATTTTGCTGGATTGGGAGCTGGATACTCAAAATAATGCTGAGTGTTTTACATTAGTCACCTTCAACCATTGGCCCTCGGATGTTTTGAACTAGTCTTTAGAATCTTTGAACATTAGCTATGCTAACTGGGGTCTAAGGCAGTTGACATGATGTTGTGTAATGAATGTAATTGTAACCACACGAATGACCGAATGTAACAATCTGTAACCACATGAATGAGCGAATGTAACAATCTGTATCTTGCAATAGAAACAATGTAACAAACCACATGAGAACACGAGCTAGTGACCACTAGGGGGAAATAGTGAGCATTCAGCTCACATGGTACACATTCCTAAAATACCTTCAGCTGCACAGGAAAGATTCCCGCCCTCATCTCACCTGGACAAGAAGGGCGTGACTAAGGATGACGTCATAAGGACAGTAGCCAATGCACTATCGAGGAGCCACATTCAAATGTATAGCCACTGGATAAAAGGAGCTGTTTTGTCCGCCATTACCACATGTTCGTACTGTACTCCATGCAATAAAGATGTGTTAGGCTAGTTTACAGCTGCTTCCATTGTCTTGATTCCCAAACACTAAATTGGCGATGAAGGTGGGATATGGCTTCCCACGGGAACAAGACACTTCCACAGCAACCGGTTTTCAACATAAGCCAGCCCGAATGATGGGACTGGTTCGAGATGCATGTCAAGAGTACGGTAGCGGTTGCTGGCATCACAGATGCTGAAAAGGAGAGGGGCCTTGTCATCACGATGCTCGGCTATCACACAGTGCAAACACTGATGATCTGGTGGCACCAAGAGAAGTGGAGCAGGTTTCCGCAGCTGACCTGCTGACTGCACTGAGAAGCCATTTCAAGCCCAAGGTGTCCTTCTTCTCGGCCAGAGCCGTGTTCACGAGGAGGGACCAAAAGCCGGGTGAGTCCGTGACTCAATACGTGGCGGCCCTCCGTTTGGCAGCAACCCCGTGTGAATGGCGGGAGAACTTAGATATGGCCCTTAGAGACTGGCTGCTTTGTGGAATGCGAGATGGGGACACCCAAAAGAAGCTCATGCCCTGCGGCCACGACCTAACCTTCCAAGAGGTTCTGCAAGAGGCGCAGATGGCTGAGTCCACAAGGGCCAGGTTCAAGCTCCTCAAAGCGAAGCCATCACCATTCGAGGTGGCTGCATCCGCAGTCCAGGCGACCTGGAGGGTGCCCCCTGCCCCACGCTCGCCCACATCTTCAGAGGTCTCCACCAACGCAGGCCCCAGTGAGGATGAGGGGGTCCGGAAAATCAGAAAGGGCCAGGACGAGAAGAAGGAACAGGGAGGCTGGCGTTGTGATGGCTGCGGAGCGTCCCACGATCGGAGCATGTGCCCATTCAGAAAGGCTGAGTGCCACAACTGTGGACAAAGGGGCCACATCGCCAGGGTGTGCAGACGATGGCGAGACAAGAGCAAGGGCCCAGCAGAGCAGAGCACTCCACGAGCAGACGGGATGGCGTTGGCAGAATCTACTACGGCGACGACGGCCCAGAGGGGTACCACATGTACCGAAGAGCATATGAGGGAGACGACCTGGCCATTCACAGCATGCCCTTAGGGCACCCACGTTTTTATGTTGAGGTATTGTTGCAGGGGATCCCAGTTAGGATGGAAATAGACTCAGGGTCCGCCTACTCCATCATTTCCCATAGAGAGTTTTTGCGCATTCCCCCAAGGTGCGGCCCAGACTCAAGGAACTGAGGTCAAATTTAAGGGATGTACAGGGAAATGGAATCCCAGTGCTGGGAGTGGGGGAGTTTGAGATACAGTACAAGGGACTCAGGAGGAAACTTCCCCTAGTGGTTTTAAAGGAGGGGGGTTGTAACCTCCTGTGAACACAGTGGTTCAAACCCCTGGAAATCTTCATAGGAGGCGTCCACGCCATTGGGGGGGATGAAATTCAGGCAGTGTGCAATGCACACCCAGAGGTATTCAAGAAGGGGCTCAGGAAGTATAAAAGGGCCCCCAGTTTCATGCGACCTAGACCTGGAGGTCTGCCCAATTAGGCTCAAGCCACGACGGGTTCCGTTCGCCCTGAAGGACAAAATAGAGGCAGAACTGGACAAATTGGTGGGTCAGGCATCTTAGTGCCTGTGGACTCTGCAGAGTGGGAGACTCCTATCATTACAGCGCTAAAAGCAAATGGGGAGGTGTGAATTTGCGCTGACTACAAGTGCATAATCAATAAGGCACTCCGCCCTAATGCCTATCCAGTGCCAGTAGTTAGCCATCTGCTAGCTACTTTACATGGGGGAAAGTGTTTTGCCAAATTGGATCTGGTGCAGGCATACCAGCAGCTAACAGTAACCCCAGCTACAGCTGCTGTGCAAACCATTGTAACTCACAAGGGGGCATTTAAGGTGATGCGCCTACAGTTCGGCGTGAACTCGGCACCGGGAATATTTCAGTCGCTTGTGGAATGACTGTTAAAGGGGCTACAGGGTGTTTTACCATATTTTGATGATATTTTGATATCTGGGGGGAGCGAATCAGAACTGGCCCAGAGATTAGATAGGGTCCTTACAGTGTTCGAATCTGCGGGGCTGAGACTGCGGAGAGACAAATGTGTGTTCCTTGCAAAAGAGGTAGGGTTCCTGGGGTTTTGCATAACCCCTGATGGAGTGAAACCTGCTGAGTCCAAGGTCTCTGCCATTCAAAACGCCCCTCGCCCCGCCACGAAACCTGAGCTGCAATCCTTCCTGGGGCTGCTGAATTTCTACCATTCCTTCCTGCCCAGGAAAGCGTCGATTGCAGAGCCCCTGCATAGGCTGCTGAAGAAGGATGTGGTTTGGCAGTGGGGGGAGAGCCAGGAGCGGGCTTTCAGGGAACTCAAGTAGCTTCTCTCCTCAGAGGCCATCCTGAACCATTTCAACCCAAAGAAGCTGGTAGTCTTAGTCTGCGACGCCTCACCAGTGGGGGTGGGGGCAGTCCTTTGCCATGTGTTGGAGAGCGGGCGAGAAGCCCTGGTTGCCTTCGATTCGAGATCATTGTCTAAGGCAGAATGCAACTATGCCCAAACGGATAGAGAGGCCCTTGCAATAGTAGCGGGCATAAAGAAGTTCCATTATTGTTTGTATGGTCGTCCATTCACCATTGTAACCGACCACAAGCCACTGTTGGGCATTTTCACCTCATACAAGCCCACTCCGCAGATCCTCTCCCCAAGGATGCTTCGGTGGGTCACCTTCCTCAATGCGTACAGGGGTTCATTAGTGTACCACCCCGGAAAAGACATAAACCATGCTGATGCACTTTCAAGGTCTCCTCTTCCCCAGCTGGGAGACCCGAAATGCGAAATAGAGCAGGACAGCCAAGTCCTCCTTATAGAAGCCCTAGATGCACCCCCCATACTTCCCGTGGAAATCGCTGCAGCCACAGCAAAGGATAAAACACTAACTCTTGTCAGATCTTGGGTACAGAAGGGGTGGCCCACGGCTACCCCCGCTGATGAGTTTGCCACATTTTTCGGGAAGAGGGTTGAGTTGTCCATAGAAAGGGGGTGCCTCCTGTGGGGAGGAGAGGGTGATCATCCCAGAATCCTTAAAGGCAAGGGTACTCAAGCTTCTACACGTCAGCCACCCGGGGATCGTGCCCTCTAAAGCGCTGGCCTGAAGCTACTTCTGGTGGCCACAGTTGGATGAGGACATAGAGCACATGGTGAACACCTGCGAAAGTTGCCAGAGCTCTCGCCCTGAGGAGTCCCGACTTCCACACAGAGAATGGGACACAGCCAGGGGACCGTGGTCTCGCCTCCACATAGACTTCGCAGGTCCGTTCAGGGGTTCTTTTTTTCTACTGGTAATAGACGCATACTCTAAGTGGTTGGAGGTGATTCCGCTGCACAGCACCTCCTCAGCTTCAACCATAAAACAGTTGTGCAAGCTGATAAGTACCTTCGGGATACCTGACATCATTGTGAGCAATAACGCTAGCACTTTCACGTCTGCAGAATTCCAAGCGTTCTTGGAATTAAATGCCATTCGGCACATAACCTCAGCCCCTTTTCACCCCACAACTAACGGCCAGGTGGAACGCCTGGTGCGAACCATGAAAGAGAGGTTGTGGTGCATGGGCCCAGGGGATCTGGACCTGCAGCTCTGCCAGTTTTTGTTAGCATACAGGGTGACGCCATTGGCGCCGGGGTTTTCTCCCTCTGAACTCCTCATGAAAAGGAAATTGCATTCGTTATTAACCAGGTTGGATCCCACCAGGGTGGAAGATAGGGGAAGAAACATTGAGCTCAGGTCCACAAAAAACTTCGAGATAGGTGAACCTGTGCACTGTAGTAACTACGCAGCTGCAGAGACAGCCTGGGTCCCGGGAGTAGTCATTAACCAAATGGGACCAGTTTCATACTGTGTCGAGACCAACACGGGTCTCCTCTGGAGAAGGCACGCCAACCAACTAAGGCACCGAGTGATTGGGGGGCAGGACAGGGGTGCCCGGCAGCAGAACTGAACATTAGGGTCCTCCCCCATCCGCTTATCCCAAGGGGGAGAAAACTAGGGGCAACAGTCCCAAACAGGGGGGGAAGAGCAGACTCAAATCCGTATCCTTTGATACACAAGTTTTCTTTCCTATGAAAGATAGGAATGAGTTTATCCCTGTTGCCCCTGGGTTAGATTTTGAGTTACCAAACCGGGGGGGGGGGTTCCGGAGTGTTCCTCCACCCGTCCAAGTGAGGAGCGGGGTTTTTCGTTAGTCCCTAGTGCCCCCGGTTTGCCCACATCTGAATCAGAATCCAACCCTTCTCCTCCTGCCCAGCCCATAGTTGCAGATCCACAGCAAGTCGCTAACGAGTCATCCTCTCCAATTGCAGGGCAAGAGCCAGGAGGACACAGATGAGGGGGCACGGCCGAGTCATGCATAACGGCCACATGCCCAAAACGCGCATGCGGAAAACCACTTTGGTTAAGGGACTTTGTCCCATCTTAGAGGGGAGGGATGTTGTGTATTGAATGTAATTGTAACCACACGAATGACCGAATGTAACAATCTGTAACCACATGAATGAGCGAATGTAACAATCTGTATCTTGCAATAGAAACAATGTAACAAATCACATGAGAACGCTAGTTAGTGACCACTAGGGGGAAATATCGAGCGTTCAGCTCACATGGTACACATTCCTAAAATACCTTCAGCTGCGAGGGAAAGATTCCCACCCTCATTTCACCTGGACAAGAAGGGCATGACTAAGGATGACGTCATAAGGACAGTAGCCAATGCGCTATCGAGGAGCCACATTCAAATGTATAGCCACTGAATAAAAGGAGCTGTTTTGTCCGCCATTACCACATGTTCGTACTGTACTCCATGCAATAAAGATGTGTTAGGCTAGTTTACTGCTGCTTCCATTGTCTTGATTCCCAAACACTAAACGTCCAAAGCATCTGGTGAGCCAAAGACTAAGAACGACAGGTTTATATAAATCTCTACATCTGTGGCAGCAGACTGATGATTCATGAAACATTGGGATTGTGCTTGTTATACTGTATTGCATAACTACCACTGAAGCCGAACTATATGCAGCAGGTATTGAAATCTGAGACAAGGTTAATGAATTCCTCTTTAAATTTTGACACTAAAACTCCACATTCCGAACTCCAGTATTCATTTGGGCCATATCATCTCTTCAACATGGCCTGTGGTTTCGTCCTGTGGTTCATGTGTAATTATTTGAAAAGGCCACTGTATATCCCTTTCAAATGTTCCTTCCAAAGATATTTGACAGCATATTGAAATATCACACAACTTGCTAAAAAAAAGGGGTGTGTGAGTGTGTTCAAATTTGTATTCTGTGAAAATGTTGCTTGTGGATACTTCTACTTTCCCACTTTTCTAAATTTGCCAATATTTAAATCTTCAAAGATTTCTGGAAAGATTTATAGAATTAAAGGACTTCCTGTCACTTTATTACTTTTGGTTAGTGAAGAGAATCACAGTGAAGGATGACCTTCACAAACTTTTTTTTATAGTTCTAAAATATTCCAGTGATGGTGAACCTTGGCACTCCAGGTGTTCTTGAACTTCAATTCCCAAATGCTCTGATCAGCAGGAGTGCTGACTTGGGTTTCTGGTAATTGAAGTCCAAGAATATCTAGAGTGCCAAGGTTCACCATCACCCCATACAATGCATTAGATCCTTTTTTGGTTTCATGGTTATAAAGTCTGTGGCTCTTGGCTTCCTTTTAACTATTGTGATATATTTGTTTACTTTAGTTATGATGCTTTCTTTTACCTGAATTTTGCAGAGAGCTGAGTTATGCAGGTGAGAAATTATTCAATAAAATCTCCCACACAGTCCTCAGCAGTGCTGTGTGCTGGCAATTTCACAAGGTCATATAGGTGGGAAAATGTCAGGCATCCTCTAGCTTTGGAAGTGGTTTTACACTCCCTGATATCTGTTCAGCTCATTTCAAGAGCTCAAAGCACATCAAGTGCATTTAGTGCTAACTCCACCCATTCAGTTGTTTCTAGTCTTCCTAACAATATATTGTCTGGAGTCTGTAGCCAAAAGGAAGCCAAATTCTGAAGCAGTGTAGTGTACTAATGCCAGTGCTTTTAACACCTCTAGAGTATTTTATATATGAACCTGTCCTGTGTTGACCCTGAATACATTAGATAACATTCCTGAAGGAGTTGTCATATATATCCTTGCAAAATGGCTTGCTGAGGAACGCCAAAATTCAAGAGATACTGACTGCGCTGGAGAAACCACCGTACAGGTGCATAATGACTACCCTCCTGTGCTTTCTTTCTCTCTCTCTTTCTCTCTCACACACACATGTGGAACTTGCAGGTGATGAATCCAAAAGGAATAAACCTGCTCATGATGGGTATGGTGCTTCTGCTATACATATTGCAATGCATGGGGAATTAAACCACAATCAGATGGATAGATTTCTATAACCAGCCATTTCAAATCTTGCATCACAAATTAATGTATTCTGAATCAATAAAAGAACATGATTTTTTGCTTTGAAACCAGGCCTTTGCTTTCTGTTTGCTACACAATGCCATCTGACTCATTTTTTAAAAAAGCTATCCCCCCTCCATTAACTGCACCTGCTCTGCTTCAGAAATACGATTGAGTGTAAATCTTGGACTTGTTTTGTGTACTGTGATGTTTATCCTGCCATTGGCTGGCAACATCAAAGAAAATAAAAGGGGAAAAAGGTGCATATAAGAACTTGTTAATATATATATATATATATTAACCTCAGGGAAAACATGAATACAATCTTCTCCAAACATCAATCATTAGGGCTGAATAGGGAAATTTGCACATTTTCCAGCAGTGGCAAAAAGCTTGCCCCCACTCCATTAGTGATTTTTTTTTGGGGGGGGGGGAAGAGCTACAGTGAAGGGAGCAAAACTACAGGAAGTTGCTTTGTCTTAGTCACATTCATGACTGTCTGTGACATCACCATATAGTGACATCTTTTAGTCTATGCAGCATTGTGATATGGTCACATTTCGCTGTGACCGCTAAGTGATTTGGATCACTAGGGGAAAAATATTGATGGTATATTGCAAGAGAAGGTGGGGAAACAAAGGCAGTGTGTGAATAGCTAGGATGGCAATGAAAAAAGGTAGTGCTCAGGCTTGTTAGAGGGGGAAATCAACATGGGTGAAATAAATATTAAACTTATTTCTACAAATATGCTGAGATTAACTTTGTACAGTTGATCAGTACAGTATTAGCTCTTTCTCTTTTATAGATGAGTTTCCTCTAACATTTCCTTCTTACCAAATAGAAGAGCCATTGTGATAAAGCTTCCTAGATATCAGCTGTGACAACCAAGCCCAACTGTAAACTTCCTTCCTGCTTTGCTTCCATCTTAATGCTTGAGATCTATGACATGAAAGTGGAAGATTAGGAAACAAGGCAGGGTTTGGGGTTTAGGCAGAGTTTAGTGGGAGCATATACTGTACAGTATGGCATATAGATAATCTTATGCAGCGGTCCTCAACCTTCTGGGACATGGAAGCTGCATACAGTGCCCAATGCCTAAAAAGGGCCTCATCTTAAATCAAAATGTAGCAAAATTATTAACCTACTGATTTAGATCAAAAGTAAACATTCAGAGGACAATGAAGAAATGTTAACTTGAATGCAATCCATTTTGGAACAGTATTTTATTGTGGAATCCTTTTATCTAGCTACACATGTTTACCTAGCCAGTGTGATTTTTGTGGCTCATTTCAGTTAGCGCAAGACATTAATGTCCAAATCAAGATTTGTGACAGACATCCTTAAAATTTCATATAAATCCTTACACTTGGAAAAAAATTGTTTACAGATGGATGTGGTGCCAAAGACTGTGGACATGCCTGCAACACATTTCCTGAAGTTGATATATACTAACAGATTCCTTTTTTGTTTTGTTTTGTTGATAAATGTCTCTGAGATGATCACTAGTTTGCAAATCAATTCCATCCAAGTGAAAAAAAGTTACTTGCTTCTTCTGGTGCTACTTTAATTGGACTCTGAAACATCCTTATTTGCTTATGGCAATCAGTGAATCTGCTCTGGGATTCCACTGACCTTGATGAGTGGAACCTCTAGAAATGTTCAGTATGCAAAACACTTTTTATTGTTTTTGCAGAAATACCAGAGCTTTTATGCTCCTTTCCCTGCCTTTCTTTTCTTTGCAAAAGCAGGCCAGACATCTCCTGTACTCCATCCATTTATCTTCCTTACACACATTGAGCTTGGAGGCTGCATGCTTGGAGGCTGCATGCAGCCTTCAGACTTTAGGTTGGGAACCCCTGATCTTAACAGTTGTTTTCTGGATCTTTTAAAATTTTGTTCCAGTTTTCAATAGGTATATCACATGACATACCTTGTTTCCATATTACCAGATCTTTGGTCTGCTAATGGAGATTCCAACAAAATTTTATGTATTGATGAATTGCTAACTTTCATTTCTAAAGTATAAGTGGTTGTTAGATACCTCAGTTGTAGTAAGAGATTTATTTGTTTATTCCGTAGCCTCTTCCATAGCAATAAAACGTGGTCTCTGAATAACATTGACCCATGCGTTTTTAAAGAGATTAATCAAATATTGTCTTCAAAATTAGAGATACATCCTAGAATAGGTTTATTAATAGAATTTGAAAATAAAACAATAGAAAGAAACAAGAAAGAATTGATTATTTTAATGGTAACTATTATGAGTGGGACTGCAGTGGCTTAGTGTTTAAGACACTGAACTTGATGACTGGAAGGTTGGCAGGTCAGCGTTCCATGCACTCCAGTGTTTAGTCATGCCTGCCACATGTCCATGGAAACATCTGCAGAAATAGATAGCGTTAGCTTTTTGGCTATAAACAGAGATGAACACTGAACCCTAGAGTCGGATATGACTGGCTTTCGAGCAAGGGCGACCTTTACCTTACTGTTATGAGATTGCTTATTGTTAAAAATGGAAAATATATCGTGAATTTTATTTGGATGATTGGTATAAAGAACTATGGGATATAGCAATAGATGATAGATTGATGTGTGAATTAAATTTAAAGAAAGGACTAACAAAAATGATTTGTTTACTGTATTTTTATTGTTTTAAAATTTAAAAATATGTTTTAGCTGGACTTGTATGTACTTTGCGTATGTGACTAAATAGATATAGTTTCACAAACAATCTCACAAATTCCCCCTCCTTCCGCATAGCCCAGCCTAAACCCCGAACATAGTCTGTAAATGCTAAATGTAAAGTCTGAAATGTAAATTCATTGCTGTTATGTATGTATGTATGCATGTTCATGATACTGTAAAGGCAAGAATGTAACCACTCCAGATACAAACGATACCAGCTGTAAAAGAACGCGAGCAGACAGCCCATAGAGGGCAGCTGCGAGCGTTCAGACTCACATGCTTCACATTGCTCAATCACGGACAGCCGCGGGAAAACCTTCCCCGCATTCAGCAGCAGAAGAAAGAGGCGTGCCTGGGCGAGGCCACGCCGGTAGCAGCCAATCAGCTACCGTGCTACAAGATTCAAATGTAGAGAGCTACTGTATATATTGAGATGTATCACCGCCATTACCTCATGCCTCACTGGAACCTCATGCAATAAACCTGAGTTAAACCAACCCTTCGGTTGTCCGGTTGTCTTTGGTCCCATACGCTAAATTGGCGACGAGGGTGGGATCATGGCTGCCCACGGGACCAAGACATGCGCCGGCTACGTGATCAAGAAGCCGGGAGACTTGGAGCTGTTTGAAATAGACTTCAACGCAGCGCTGGTGGAGCTCGAAGTCTCAGATGAGGCCAAAAAGAGGGCCATTTTCGTCCGCATGCTCGGACACGAGACCAAGAGGACCTTGGTGGACCTGATTGCGCCAAGGAAGGTGAGCGACCTCAAAGCCACAGAGCTCCTGGCGGCGTTGCGCGCCCATCTCCGGCCAGCAATAGCGATGTTCCCCGCTCGGAGCGCGTTCTGGAGGCGAGTCCAGGCACCCGGGGAATCGGTCAATGAGTTCGCCGCGGCCCTGCGGTTGGCCGCCGGCCCATGCAAGTGGGAGCTCCCCGAAATCACCCTCCGGGACTGCCTGCTCTGCGGTCTGAGGGACACAGAGACTCAGCGCGCGCTGATGAAAAGGGAGCCGCCTCCCTCGTGGCAACAAGTCCTCGACACGGCACAGGCCGCGGAGGCCACCTCTGCCGGGGTGCACGAGCTCCAGGACTGGCGCCCGAAGACCGCCAAGGCGGAGAGCTTGGTGCGCGCGGCCCGGCGAGTTTCGAACTCGTCTGCGGAGAGCGGCGACGACGAGGACGTCCGGAGGGTCCAGAGGGAGGGCCGGCGCTGCGACGGCTGCGGCGCCGCCCACGCCCGCGCCAAATGCCCATTCCGCAAGGCCGAGTGCCACAACTGCGGCCGGCGCGGGCACATCGCCAAGGTCTGCCGGAAACGGCGCGAGGCCACCAGGAGTTCTCCAGACCGCTCTGCGAGGCAGGACCGCACCACGAGGCAGGACCGCACCACGAGGCCAAAGGACGGCACCCGGACCACGAGGACGCGGGACGAAGTAGGGCGCATCTCCGACGACAGCGAGGACGACGCGCCGGTTTGCAGCGTTTCCACGGAGCACCCCCGTTACTTCGTTGAGGTAGTAATCCAAGGGGCCCCTGTTAGAATGGAGGTGGACTCGGGTTCTTCATACTCCATTATTTCCCAGGGGGAGTTTATGAAAATCCCCCCCCGCATGCGGCCCAAGCTCAAGGCGTTGAGGGCCACACTGAAGGACGTGCAAGGGAACCGCATCCCAGTGTTGGGGGTTGGGAAGTTCCGGGTTCAGTTTAAAAAGCACACCGCAACGCTTCCCCTAGTCGTCCTCAAGGGAGGTAAATGCAGCCTCCTCGGGACTCAATGGTTCCAGCCCCTGGGATTGTTCATTGGGGGGGTTCACGCCGTGAAAGCACACGCCGCCGGGACTGATCCAATACAGAGCGTGTGCGATGCGCACCCCGAGGTTTTTAAAAAGGGGCTCGGGAAATTCAAGGGCCCCCCAGTGACTTTCGACCTGGACCCTGCAGTACGCCCAATCAGACTTAAACCGCGCAGAGTGCCTTTCGCACTAAAGGACAAAATAGAGGCGGAGTTGGACAAGTTGGTGGGCCAGGGGATTCTTGTTCCTGTTGATTCTGCGGAGTGGGAAACTCCGATTGTAACAGCGCTCAAGGCCAACGGGGAGGTCCGCATATGCGCTGATTACAAGTGCACCATCAATAAGGCGATCCGCCCTAATGCGTATCCGGTGCCGGTAGTCAGCCACTTGTTGGCCAGGTTACACGGGGGGAGGTGTTTCGCTAAACTCGACCTGGCCCAAGCCTACCAGCAACTCCCAGTGACCCCCGCCGCAGCTGCTGCGCAGACCATAGTCACCCACAAAGGGGCGTTCCAGGTATCGCGCCTCCAATTCGGCGTGAATTCGGCGCCCGGGATCTTCCAGTCACTTGTGGAACGCCTCCTGAAGGGGTTAGAGGGGGTGTTGCCCTATTTTGATGACGTATTGATTACAGGGGGGAGCCGGGCCGAGTTAGCAACAAGGTTGGGAAAGGTCCTGACTATATTCGAAAAGGCGGGGTTGCGGTTGAGAAAAGACAAATGCGTCTTCTTCGCTACAGAAGTTGAGTTCCTAGGGTTCCATGTCACGCCCGAGGGAATAAGGCCAGCACAATCCAAGGTAGCCGCCATCAAGAAGGCCCCTCGCCCCACCTCCAAGCCCGAGTTGCAGTCGTTCCTCGGACTGCTCAATTTCTACCACTCCTTCCTCCCGCGGAAGGCAGCCGTGGCAGAACCGCTGCACAAATTGTTAAAAAAGGACGAGGCATGGAAGTGGGGCGACGACCAGGAGAAGGCTTTCAATGACCTGAAGCGACTCCTGGCATCAGATGCCGTACTGACCCACTTCAATCCCAAACGCCCAGTGGTCCTGATTTGCGATGCATCCCCGGTGGGGGTGGGGGCGGTGTTATGCCATGTGCTGGAGAACGGTAGGGAGGCCCCGATAGCGTTCTACTCTAGGTCTTTGTCCCAAGCGGAGAGAAACTATGCCCAGACAGACAGGGAAGCACTAGCAATAATTGCGGGGACCAAGAAATTTCATGATTTTGTGTACGGCCGCCCCTTCACCATAGTGACTGACCATAAGCCTTTGTTAGGCATCTTCACCGCAGATAAGCCCACACCCCAGATCCTGTCCCCGAGAATGCTCAGGTGGGCCATCTTTCTCAACGCGTATCAGCACGCGTTGGTATACCGGCCCGGGAAGGAGATCAGCCATGCCGACGCCCTGTCGAGGTCCCCCATTCCCCGGGATGGCTGCCACGTGGGCGGAGTAGAGAGGGACCATCAGGTCTTAATGATAGAGGTTCTTGACTCCCCTCCAGTAGTACCGGCCGACATCGCCCAAGCGACAGGCAAGGACAAGACGCTGGCCACAGTTTGCTCCTGGGTACAGAAAGGGTGGCCCGTGTCTTCCCCAGCAGCGGAATTCGACACATTTTTCAAAAAGAAACTAGAGTTGTCCCTAGAGAGGGGTTGCCTTTTGTGGGGACAGCGGGTAGTGATCCCCACGCCTCTCCGGCCGAGGGTGCTTAAACTGCTGCACGTCAGCCACCGGGGATCGTCCGCTCAAAGGCGCTGGCCCGCAGTTACTTTTGGTGGCCGCAGCTAGACGCCGACATTGAACACATGGTCGGCACTTGCGAAGCGTGCCAAAGCTCAAGGCCAGAAGAGGCTCGCTCGCCACCTAGGGAGTGGGACACGGCTAGGGGGCCCTGGTCCCGGATACATGTAGACTTTGCTGGCCCGTTCAGGGGAACGCTTTTCCTCCTCGTGGTGGACGCGTTCTCCAAGTGGTTGGAGGTCATTCCAGTCTCGAGCACCTCCTCGGCCACAACAATTAAACAGTTAAGGAGGGTCTTTTCCACGTTCGGTTTACCCGACACCCTCGTCAGTGATAACGCTAGCTGTTTCACGTCCGCCGAGTTCGGGGCATTCATGGAGCGAAACGCCATTCGGCACGTCACCTCTGCCCCTTTTCACCCGGCCACCAACGGCCAAGTAGAGCGCCTTGTGCGAACCACGAAAGACGCCCTGCTGCGCATGGGCCCCGGAGACCTCGACCTGAAATTGTGCCAATTCCTGCTTAGATACAGGGTCACCCCATTAGCATCTGGGTACTCCCCCGCGGAGCTGTTGATGCGCAGGAAGCTGGCCACGGGAATCTCCAAGCTAGACCCCACGAGAGTAGAGGACAAAGGGCGGAACATAGGGGTGGTACCCACAAAGAGTTTCAGCGTAGGCGCCCCGGTGCATTGCAGGAACTACGCCAGCGCGGGGCCAGCCTGGGTGCCGGGCACCGTAGTAGAACAAACCGGCCCCGTCTCATACCGCGTAGAGACCAGTACAGGCTTCCTGTGGAGGCGGCACGTGGACCAACTAAGGCGCAGGGTCCCCGGAGAGCAGGACGAAGACGAGAATAGTATCGAGTCAGCGTTAGGGTACTCCCCACCCGCTTAACCCAAGGGGGAGGAAAAGGGGAGCATGGGTCCCCACCAAGGGGGGAGGAAAGGGAATCGATCCACAGAAATCTTTTGCGGGAGTCCCCGAAAAAATGGAAGAGCCCCGACCACACATATACCCCGCGGGAGTTTCCCCGAAACACAGATGCCCATAGAAGTTTAGACGTTGATTTACAGTACCAGGGGGAGTTAGCGGAGTGGTCCCCCACCCGTCCTAGCGAAAAGAGGGGTTTCAGTTCAGCCCCTGGTACCTCCAGTCCCAGTAGCCCCTGTGAGTCAGAATGCGATATAGCGCCATTTCCCCGGAGACCGACACCCCCAAGACGGGAGGCGTCAGCGAGTCCGCCCACCACAGTCTCAAGGTCCCCCGAGCAGGAATCAGAAGGTAGCCGAACCACAAGGGCGACCTCATCGGTTCCGCGGTTCACAATAGGAGGGTCCCCGGGGTCAGAGAGCAACAGGCAGGGGTTCACCTCCCAACTATTCATTCCCTTCCCATCCCCGGGCGCGAGGCAGGCACAGACGCCCCACAGAGCCACTAACGAATCCCCGTTTCCTGTTGCAGGACAAGCACCCGCGGAGTCAGGGATCACAGGCTCTCCAGTACTAGGTCAGACGCAAGCGCGTCCCAAGCGCACGTGCGGCAAGCCACAATGGTTGCGGGACTTCGTCCCATCCTAGGGGGGAGGGATTTTATGTATGTATGTATGCATGTTCATGATACTGTAAAGGCAAGAATGTAACCACTCCAGATACAAACGATACCAGCTGTAAAAGAACGCGAGCAGACAGCCCATAGAGGGCAGCTGCGAGCGTTCAGCCTCACATGGTTCACATTGCTCAATCACGGACAGCCGCGGGAAAACCTTCCCCGCATTCAGCAGCAGAAGAAAGAGGCGTGCCTGGGCGAGGCCACGCCGGTAGCAGCCAATCAGCTACCGTGCTACAAGATTCAAATGTAGAGAGCTACTGTATATATTGAGATGTATCACCGCCATTACCTCATGCCTCACTGGAACCTCATGCAATAAACCTGAGTTAAACCAACCCTTCGGTTGTCCGGTTGTCTTTGGTCCCATACGCTAAAATTGCCAATTGTGTAATGCCACAATAATTATGTTGCATCTGTCTACTAATTGTCTGCCACTTTACAGAACAAAACTTTACAGGAATAAATCTACAGTATGCAGGTATATCAATCAGGTATCTTTGGTCATTACCAAGTGTAAAAGACCACGCTAATTGCAATTGTATCTAACCAAATACTGTATCCTTCTGTACCTGTTGTGTATAGAATGTAACTGCTGCATTATACCTTTAAGATGAATGTAACTACTTCAGGAAAGAATGTATCCTTTAACAATCTGTAATAGAACACAATGCATCTCAGCTGTATGAGAATGGGAGCTTGCTACCAGAGAGGGAGCAGCAAGCATTCAGCTCACATGGTACAAATTCCCCAACCATCTCCAGCCGCGAGAAACATTCCCGCCACGGAACACCTGGACAAGAAGGGCGTGACTCCAAATGACGTCACACCGACAGTAGCCAATAGGCTACCATGTAGCCACATTCAAAATGTATAGTCACCGTATAAAAGGAGCTGTATCACCGCAATTACCTCGTGTTCGTACTGTATGCCATGCAATAAAGATGTGTTAAGCCTTGTATGGCTGTTTCCATTGTCTTGATTCCCTGAACACCAAAATACCCCAACTGGGCCATGTGCCATGTAATAAATCACTGCAATGAAGTATTGCTTTTATGTCTGAAGAAGTGGACATGATCCACTAAAGCGAACATTAAAATATATCAGTCTTTAAGGTACCACAATATTTTTGTCTTTTGTTTTCTTTTATTTCCTGTTTGATATGCTTGGACAGACTAACATAGTTACCACTTTCAGCCTAAACTTGTTTCTCAAGCCTGTTTTTGATCCCACACATGTGCCTGTAAAATGAACTATAGTGCCTCATAGTCATTGTATGGTCTTATCTGTGAAAATGCATCAAAATAATATTCAGTGATGGCTAGCCCTAAGAAACCATGCATGTCTGTTTCTGTAATCCTGTTTATGTTAAATGGGTGGGAAAAGTGATTCTGTGGTTTCTTCTCTCCTGAGGATCGATCCCTATGATTCTCGTGATTCCAGTTGTTTGAATAAAATGTTTTCCAATACTGGTAGATCTGATTCCAAGTAACAGATAAAAGCTTGGAGAGGAAGATGTCACCTTGGAAAAACCAATTCCTCTTGGTTGATCAGAGAAACACACACACAATATAAGCAATAATTTTCTTGCTGCCAGCATATAACAGCCCATGGTTCTCCACTGAACAGATCAGAGCATTGCCACAATTAAATTAAAACAAACTTGGTAAGTACAAAATTACATCTAATTACAAAGTTGGTGAAAATGAATGTAATCAGATAATTAAAATGGTTAATGACATATTTGCAACTTGAAATGATGTTATTATGATACTATATCAGATTATAGTATCAAACTGCTGAGTAGTTTTTTCCCTTCTATTCACAGGCATAGAAGCGGAGACGTAATTCACTATTGGACAGGGACTGCTGAAAGACGAGAAAATTCACCTGGTAAAGTTTTTCTTGCCACCCAGGAGTTGATCAAGTTGGAACTTGAGGAACTTGATCAAGGATGATCAAGGAACTGGAAAGCAGGCCCTATGAGGAAAGACTGAAACAACTGGGCATGTTTAGCTTTGAGAAAAGGGGACGGGGGGGGGGGGGGGGGATATGATAGCACTTTTCAGATACTTGACAGATTGTCATAATGAGGAGGGGCAGGATCAATTCTTGATGATCCCAGAGTACATGACACGTAATAATGGACTGAGACTACAGGAAGCCAGATATAGGCTGAATATCAGGAAAACTATCTTAACTATTAGAGTAGTATGACAATGGACTCAGTCACATGAAGTGGTGAGCAGTCCATCATTGGAGGTATTTAAGAGAAAATTGGACAACCCTCCATCAGATCTGCTTCGATTTGGATCAGACTTTATGGTCTCACAGGCCCCTTCCAACTCAATTATTCTATGATTCAATGACCATATTTGTTTTTCTTCCAGTTTCTCTGCATTCAGTTTCTATTATCTTGCATCATGTGGGATCAGTGGATGGACAGATGAGAATGGAAAATCAGGAATGCAACATCAACAATAGAGTGACACCACTGAAAAACCACATATGTTGGTTTAGGAAGTTGGAGATGGAGTATTTGTTCCTCAAAACATACCTGATTCTGTACTGATATTTTTCCTACCCTCCACAACACATTCTCATTGTCTTGGCTAGAATAGTGATAATAATTATGTCCCTTTCACAGGGATGATTTCTGTTTATCTTGGCTCATTCAGGGGTGGGGAAATAGAGTGTAAAACTACGGGCATTGCCTGTGTTAAGTTTACTTCTGAAGTCACAGCAAAATAAAGCTTTCACATTTTAGTCAGTTGGAACAAACAAAACAAGTGGACTTGATCCTTGAAAGCTCACATTAAGAGACAACAGTCAGTCTTTAAGGTGCCAGAATGTTTTCCCTTTTTAATTTTTTTGTTTAATTACTCCAGAATAGAAGCTCCCTTCTGTCAATTCTTAGATTTTTAGCTGCTTTGAGTCCAACCTTTTAAATTTTACCTTCTGTAAAGTGTCCAATATATTTTAGGTACTATACTTATAATAATGTTGATATATTGTGAAAGAACTCGCAAAAAATTCAGTATCTTGGTGATGACAGGTGAATGAAAATGATTGCTCTAGGTTGTAGCCTGGAAATTTTGCTCTCTCAAAAAGAAGAAAAAAGCTTGCCAGTTTCTTCTTTCTTCCAGGTAAAATTCTACCTGAAAATGGCAGGAGGGGAGTCATTCATCAGATGAATTCTTCTCTGATAGTTGTAGGTTTCATTTTCTGCTTCTTTAGGAGCAGCAATATTTTTCTCCCTACACAGTCTTAGTTTCAACAGGTTCCAAGATTTCAACTAGCGCAAGTACAAAGATGTATTCATCCCCATATTGCCACTATCACAGCCATAATTATCAAAGTGTTGCCAAGCCACTTCCTAGGTCAATTTGTGGCATAAATACTGTGTCAGGAGCACAATGATTTATTCATTCTCCTCAAAGATTAGTATCATATGGTGGGGCTCATTATATGATTGATTTCACCTTATTTGAATGATTGCATTGCTGATGGTGGGTGAAAGGGGAGGCATTTGATCTCTGGGAAATAGACACACAACACCAGTGATTGTTTTTCTTTCTTTCCATGGGAGCACTTTTATCCACAGAGAATGTCTTGGTTTATCCACCCCTTTTCACCCTTTTGTCCAGCAAGCCATAAATGAGTTTATATAAGCAGAGCTTCAGGACTTTACATGTATTCTGTTTTAAGCTGATTTTTCTAGTGACAGAGAAAATTGTAATGCTGCTGGCTTACTGAGCTCCTCACAACCCAGCTCTCTTGCAGTTGGGGCTGATGGACTTCATCTCTGCTCTGGTGATGGAATCCTCCAGGGGTCTGTTCCTGGGGGTCTTCAACATCTATGTGGAGGGCATAGTTGCCATGGCAACCTTGATGTTCATGATCGCCACGGGCTTTTCTCAACATGTGGAGTTCTCCATGCATGTGGCATGCCATACGCTTGATCTGTGGGGGGTTTTTTTTTTGGTCAGGGCATAGAGAATGTGATCTGAAGGTGATGGACCTCAAGGCCACCACCTTGTCATGGTCAGACCACTTCCTGCTACAATTTAAAATGGGGGTTCTCAACCTTTTTACACTGTGGGCCTGACCACACACCCCAGACAGCTGAGTGGGCCAGTCATCTGGTTCCCCCGCCGTAAATGCTGCCATAAAATGCATCCACAGCTGTCGTAAATGTGTTTACAACAGCCATGGGCGCATTTGTGCAGGCGTATTTATGGCTGTCATAAATATGTCCACTTCTGTTTCCGGTGTGTCATTGTTGCCATAGGCCACATGAAATGGTGCCATGGTCCGAGTCCGGCCTGCAGGCTGTAGGTTGGCCACCCCTGATTTAAGGTGTTGATTGCAACCTCCCTGTGTGGGGAGGCTGGATTGATTAAGATGGTGCACCCTCAGTGGCTACTGGATCCAATAGGTTTCCAAGAGACCTAGGGAGGGTTTCTGGCTGATTTGGTTGGTACTCCTGCTGAAGCCCAGGTTGTCAAATGGTATACAGAGGCAACCCAGGCAGTTAGCATGATCTCTCCTGAACTCTGTCTCCACTGTAGAGCTCATCCATCCCCTTGTTCACAGAGGAACTCCAAGTGATGAAATTGGAAAGGAGAAAGATAGAGAGCAGGTGAAGACAAACTCCCTCAGATTTTAATTTGGCTCACGTTTGAGCAGCAACCAGCACATACTATTAGTTTATTCACCATGATAGGAAAAAAATAAAATTCCCACTAGATCAGTGAGGCTGCAAACCAACAAGTAGAACTATATTGTATAATAGGTAGCCTCGTTGAAGCTGGCCAAACAAGTGGGCCTCATCATGACATTCCAATGTGTGAAAGCTTCACCACCCATTTTAAAACTAAACTCAAGGCTGTCTAAAGGGACTTTGATTCTTCTTTTGATGCAGTGAGTCAGACTGAGATGTCCAGTACACCATCTGGTCTGGATTTTGGGGATCAGTTTCAGCTTGTGATTTCTGAAGAGGTGGACAAGGTGCATGCATCTGTCCATATCACTCAATCTTCACAAACAACACAGCTCCAGGTGCTGATGCTGAGTGGCTAAAACACTTTCAGTGAGGAAACATTTCTTCTCAGTGGTGACACTCAGAATGTGAAACATCTTGCTAGTGGAACTGCACCAGGCCCTATCCCTGGACATATTTAAAAGACATCTCGAGAGAATGTTGTTTAGTAAGGTGTTTAAAGATCATATACAATTGGTCGATTAGTTAATTAGTAAAGTTTCTCAGTTTAACTTTGTTAAAAATTTTAAATTTATATTTCCATCTCCGGTCAGGATATTGCTGATTGAGCAAAAGACATTACAGAAAGTTAACTGCATCACTGTGGGGGTGGGGGGAGATTTGTTGTTGTTCAGTCGCACAGTCGATTCCGACCCTTTGCAACCCTATGGACCATTGTTCTCCAGGCGCCTCTGTCCTCCACCATCCCCCTCAGCACTCCCAGTTCTGTGCCCATTGTTCCTACAATACCATCTAGCCACCTCATCTTTGGCCTCCCCCTTCTTCTTTTGCCCTCCACCTTTCCCAACATCAAGGTCTTCTCAAGTGAATCCTCCCTTCTCATTTGATGTCCAAAGTACTTTAGCTTCATCTTTACTATTAGACCTTCCAATGAGCAGTCAGGGTTGATTTCTTCTAAGATTGACCTATCTGTTCTCCTCGCTGTCCAGGGTACTCTCAAAACTCTCCTCCAACACCACATTTCAAAGGCGTCTATTCTTCTGCGCTCAGCTTTCCTAATTGTCCAGCTCTCACATCCGTACATTACCACTGGGAATACCATTGCTTTGACTATTCTAATTTTTGTTTGCAATGTGATGTCTCTACTTTTAACTATGTTCCCCAGGTTTCTCATGGCTTGTCTCCCAAGAATCAGTCGCCTTTTTATTTCATGGCTGCAATCTCCATCTGCAGTGATCTTTGATCCTAAGAATGTAAAATCTGTCACTGCTTCTACATCGTCCCCATCTATTTTCCAGGAACTGATCAGACCTGTTGCCATTATCTTGGTTTTCTTGATATTGAGTCTCAAGCCAGCTTTTGCACTCTCCTCCTTCAGCCCAATCAAGAGATTCTTTAGGTCTTCCTCACTTTCTGCCATTAGGGTGGTGTCATCTGCATATCTCAGATTGTTGATGTTTCTCCCAGCAATTTTAATCCCATATTGTGATTCTTCCATCCCTGCATTGCGCATTATGTGCTCTGTGTATAAGTTGAATAAGCAGGGTGACAAAATGCAGCCTTGTCTTACTCCTTTTCCTATTCCAAACCACTCTGTCATTCCGTGTTCTGTCCTAACTGTTGCTTCTTGATTCATGTACAGATTTCTCAGGAGGCATATGAGGTGCTCTGGAATTCCCATCTCTTTAATTACTTGCCACATCTTGTTGTGGTCCACACAGTCAAATGCCTTGGTGTAGTCTATAAAACAAAATTAAACTTGTTTCTGGTATTCCTTTGTTTTCTCCATGATCCAACGAATGTTGGCAATGTGGTCTCTAGTCCCCCTGCCTCTTCTGAAACCAGCCTGCACCTCTGGTAATTCTCTCTCCACATGCTGCTGAAGTCTATCCTGTATTATCTTGAGCATCACCTTGCTGGCGTGTTGGATGAGTGCAATTGTTCTGTAGTTTGAACATTCTTTGGCATTGCCCTTTTTTGGGATTGGAATGTATACTGATCTTTTCCAATCCTGTGGCCACTGTTTTGTTTTCCAAATTTGCTGGCATATTGAATGCAGTAATTTGATGCCATCATCTTTTAGAGCTTTGAAAAATTCCACTGGGATACCATTATCTCCACTAGCTCTTTGGGGGAGATTAGGTCTATGTTTTATATTGTATTTAAAATCTAACTTGCTTATTTTGTTATATATTTATGCTGTTGGAAATCACCCAGAGTGGGAACACTTCCCAGTGGGTGGTAAAGAAATGCAATCAATAAAATAAAATAAAATAAAATAAAATAAAATAAAATAAAATAAAATAAAATAAAATAAAATAAAATAAAATAAAATAAAATAAAATAAAATAAAATAAAATAAAATAAAATAAAATAAAATAAAATAAAATAAAATAAAATAAAATAAAATAAAATAAAATAAAATAAAATAAAATAAAATAAAAACTATTGACAAAAAAGGGAACTAAAAATGAGCAGGAAAGAGGATGGTGGTGAACTTGCCTCAAATATCAGAAGTGGGGAAAAGTTGACCGACTGACTGACCAACCGACTGAGAAACCAACAAACCTCTATATAATGCGAAGAGAAGGGGAAATTCATTGGAAATTCAGGTTCCTTGGTGGTTCAAATCGTTCCCTGTTCTTTCACACCTGCTCTCCTGGGTGCATTATCACAGATCACTTAAGTGTTTCCCAAGACTTAGTAAAACAGAAGCCCCTCTTTCACTCAGATGTACACATATTTGGTATCAATGTGTTTTACCTCATGGGCTACACAGACACATCGCTCTGGCATTATCTCTTCGATCTTGAACCATTTATTATAGCTCCAGAGAACCCTGATATTAAACGTCTCTTTGAGTCTTATCCAGGCATAATGTGCCGTTCAGCTGAAAGGCTGGCACTGTGAAGAAGATGTGGAGGGTGTAATCACAGCCATTACAGAGAGCCATCAATGTAGCCAAACCTACACTTTCCACAGTCAGCAGTAGGCAGCCGGATGAAAAGGAACTATTAGAAACCAAACCTTGCACCCAATGTGCAATAAATGGCAAAGGTAAAAATCTATTAGAGAACAGCTTCTTCTGAGAATGTGAGCGCAAAATGCTGTCATAAGAAAAAATGAAAAGACTTTGTGCTCATTTAAAGAGGTCAGCATTCTCAGGATAAACCGTCAGGGCCTCAATTGGAGATCTGCCACTTAAGGTCCCTGAACACTGCCTCACACTGTCTTCTCCCTTAGACAATCCTAGGACACAAGAGCAAACCTGTAATATTTCTGCTTCCTTTTTGGTTTTTAATGCATCCATCCACAGAGCTGTTTTGTTTTTGTGATTAAAAGTTTTCTTCAGGATAGTTAAAGGCTTGCTTGCTTTTCTCTCAGAACAACCAGCGTCATATTTACCTAAGAAAAGACAGCATAAATGAGGTAGTGTTTTTTTTGGGTGGGGGTGGGGGGTGGAGAAGAGAGACATCTTTATTTGGTTGTTGACCAAGCAGATCAGTTATACTGTACTGTTATTTTTTTAAAAAATCTGCCAAATTCCAAATGAGATCAGAGATTGCACTGAAGATCCAAAAAGCTCAGCAAGGAACCCACCTGCCATCACCTGCAATAGACCACCATCTTGGAAAAATGATCATTTGACCTGGAAATTGGAGGACTTTTGTGAAGGACTACTTCTGATTTGTCATTGGATAGATGGATAGTTAAAATTAGATAGCCTCAGAAAGCCTGAGGGTTTATTGCTGGCGAGTAGAAATAAAATGTGGTAGGGAAAAAAAAGGCTATTTGTGAATTAAAATTTCATTTGGCAAACAGGTTGGCAAATTAATTCCAAGAGCAAGAACAATTTTGGAATACTTACAAATATCAAGCATTCATATTTAAGTTCAAACTGCTATATTTGAGATAATTATATATTTATTCACATTTTTTCTTTGGCAACTGGACTCACAATATCTTTCATGGCTTAAACTAATCAGCAGAATTTTGTTCTCTGGATGAGCACCTGATGACACCTGTCCTGCACAACTAATTAATAATGCAAGAATTAAGTTTCAGGCATTGAAGGGAACGCATTATGCTCTTTAAGCGAGGTACCACTGTATAGTAAAGAAGGTTAAAATAGGATATATTTTATTTATTATAAAACATTCAACCTTCATGGCTAAAGGAAATGCTAGCGCCCCCCCCCCCCAATTTCTACAGATTACCCTCAACTTCCTTTGCAAATCTGGCATATCACTTATGTTTGGATTCTATTCTCGTGGATCTATGGCAGAGATTATTATTATTAATTTGTTTTAGATTTTTGTTTGCTATTGGTACATCTTGTAAGAATTTCCCCAGAAACCCAAAGAATGTGGCAAAATGTTATTTAATTATATGTATTTATTGTTCATGGCTGCTTTACATAGTTCCTTTCCCCCCCATTTTATTCTGAAAACAACCCTGTTATATAGGTTAGGCAGAGAAGTACTGTCTAATGCAGGGATTTGAACATGAATCTCATGTTCCAAATCCAGCACTCAAACCATTACATGCTATGGTTGCTTTCTTACATTAGTGAGTACTGTATGAGTTCCTCTTTAGATGAAGATATCTCCTCAATATTAATAGAAATTATTGTCATGAGTGGTCCTAAAAAGGACCATTGGGTCATTTCTCTCCTCTGCAAGTTTGCAATGCAACACTTCTGGATCAGAAAGATTTGTTGGCTGCATGCCATTTCCCAGGGAACACCCAAGTGTACTCATAATTCTTTCCACTCTTCAGGGAGGCTCCTTCTATGTTCAGAGATCCTGAACAACCTTCTGTCTCCTTCAGCACCTTTGTGATGCCATGGTTAAGCTGCAAAACTCTGCTCACGATTTGAGTTTCATCCAGATTAGTTCAAAGTTGACTCTACCTTCCATCCTTCCAAGGTTGGCAAAAAGGGTACCCAGTGTGATGGAGGCAAAATGCTAATTACCTGTGAACCACCCAGAGAGTGCTCTAAGTGCGATGAGGCAGTATATTAGTGTAATTGCTACTGCTATTTCTATCTTACTCTAAAGCAGGGGTTCTCGACCTACAGCCCAGACAGGGCCCGGATGCGGTCCATGACACCATTTCATGTGGCCCTCCCACTGTCTCCGCCACACCTAGAAGTGTCATGTGTAGCAGGCAAAGCAAAATGGCCATCCAGCCTGTTGTGTATGTATGTATGATTGCATATTCATTGTATTGTAAAGGCAAGAATGTAACCACTCCAAATACAAGGTATCTCAGCTGTAAAGGAACGCGAGCAGACAGCCCATAGAGGGCAGCTGCGAGCGTTCAGTCTCACATGGTTCACACTGCTCAATCACGGACAGCCGCGGGAAACCTTCCCCGCATTCAGCAGCAGAAGAAAGATCTGCATTCAGCAGCAGGAAAAGAGGCGTGCCGGGGCGAGGCCACGCCGGTAGCAGCCAATGAGCTACCGTGCTACAAGATTCAAATGTATAGGGCTACTGTATATATTGAGATGTATCACCACCATTACCTCATGCTCCAACGGATCGTCATGCAATAAACCTGTGTTAAGCCAACCCTTCGGCTGTTCTGTTGTCTTTGGTCCCATACACTAAATTGGCGACGAAGGTGGGATTAATGGCTGCCCACGGGACCAAGACATGCGCCGGCTACGAGATCAGGATGCCGGGAGACTTGGAGCTGTTTGAGATAGACTTCAATGGAGCGCTAGTGGAGCTCGAAGTCTCAGATGAGGCCAAGAAGAGGGCCATCTTCGTCCGCATGCTCGGTCACGAGACCAAGAGGACCTTGGTGGACCTGATTGCGCCGAGGAGGGTGAGCGACTTCAAGGCCACAGAGCTCCTGGCGGCGCTGCGCACCCACCTCCGGCCCGCGATAGCCATGTTCCCCGCTCGGAGCGCATTCTGGAGGCGAGTCCAGGCGCCCGGGGAATCGGTCGCTGAGTTCGCCGCGGCCCTGCGGCTGGCCGCCGGCCCATGCAAGTGGGAGACCCCAGAAGTCACCCTCCGGGACTGCCTGCTCTGCGGTCTGAGGGATACCGAGACTCAGCGCGCGCTGATGAAAAAGGAGCCGCCTCCCACATGGCAACAAGTCCTCGACACGGCACAGGCCGCGGAGGCCACAACTGCCGGGGTGCAAGAGCTTCAGGACTGGCGCCCGAAACCCGCCAAGGCAGAGAGCTCGGTGCGCACGGCCCGGCGAGTTTCGAACTCGTCCACGGAGAGCGGCGACGACGAGGACATCCGGCGGGTCCACAGAGAGGGCCGGCGCTGCGACGGCTGCGGCGCCGCCCACGCCCGCGCCAAATGTCCATTCCGCAAGGCCGAGTGCCACAACTGCGGCCGGCGCGGGCACATCGCCAAGGTCTGCCGGAAACGGCGCGAGGCCAAGAGGAGTTCCCCAGACCGCTCGGCGAGGCAGGACCGCACCACGAGGCCAAAGGACGGCAACCGGACCACGAGGACCCGGGACGGAGTAGGGCGCATCTCCGACGACAGCGAGGACGACGCCCCGGTTTGCAGCGTTTCCACGGAGCACCCCCGTTACTTCGTTGAGGTAGTAATCTAAGGGGCCCCTGTTAGGATGGAGGTGGACTCGGGTTCCTCCTACTCTATCATTTCCCAGGGGGAGTTCATGAAAATCGCCCCCCGCGTGCGGCCCAGGCTCAAAGCGTTGAGGGCCACACTGAAGGACGTGCAAGGGAACCGCATCCCAGTGTTGGGGGTTGGGAAGTTCCAGGTCCAGTTTAAAAAGCACACCACAACGCTTCCCCTAGTCGTCCTCAAGGGAGGTAAATGCAGCCTCCTCGGGACTCAATGGTTCAAGCCCCTGGGGTTGTTCATTGGGGGGGTGCACGCCATGGGAGTACACGCCGCCGGGACTGATCCAATACAGAGCGTGTGCGACGCGCACCCCGAGGTTTTCAAAAAAGGGCTCGGAAAATTCAAGGGCCCCCCAGTGACTTTCGACCTGGACCCGGGAGTACGTCCAATCAGACTTAAACCGCGCAGGGTGCCCTTCGCACTAAAGGACAAAATAGAGGCGGAGTTGGACAAATTGGTGGGCCAGGGGATTCTTGTTCCTGTTGATTCTGCGGAGTGGGAAACTCCAATTGTAACAGCGCTCAAGGCCAACGGGGAGGTCCGCATATGCGCTGATTACAAGTGCACCATCAATAAGGCGATCCGCCCTAATGCGTATCCGGTGCCGGTAGTCAGCCACTTGTTGGCCAGGTTGCACGGGGGGAGGTGTTTTGCTAAACTTGACCTGGCCCAAGCCTACCAGCAACTCCCGGTCACCCCCGCCGCAGCTGCTGCGCAGACCATAGTCACCCACAAAGGGGCGTTCCAGGTATCGCACCTCCAATTCGGCGTGAATTCGGCGCCCGGGATCTTCCAGTCACACGTGGAACGCCTCCTGAAGGGGTTAGAGGGGGTGTTACCCTACTTTGATGACGTATTGATTACAGGGGGGAGCCGGGCCGAATTAGCAACAAGGTTGGGAAAGGTCCTGGCAGTATTCGAAAAAGCGGGGTTGCGGTTGCGGAAGGACAAATGTGTTTTCTTCGCAACTGAGGTTGAGTTCCTAGGGTTCCGTGTTACTCCCGAGGGAATAAGGCCATCCCAATCCAAGGTGGCCGCCATCAAGAAGGCCCCCCGCCCCACCTCCAAGCCCGAGTTGCAGTCGTTCCTTGGACTGCTCAACTTTTACCACTCCTTCCTTCCGCGGAAGGCAGCAGTGGCGGAACCGCTACACAAATTGTTAAAAAAGGACGGGGCATGGAAGTGGGGCGACGACCAGGAGACGGCTTTCAATGACCTGAAGCGACTCCTGGCATCAGATGCGGTACTGACCCACTTTGATCCCAAACGCCCAGTGGTCCTGATTTGCGATGCATCCCCGGTGGGGGTGGGGGCGGTGTTATGTCACATACTGGAGAACGGGAGGGAGGCCCCGATAGCGTTCTACTCTAGGTCCTTGTCCCAAGCGGAGAGAAACTATGCCCAGACAGACAGGGAAGCACTAGCGATAATTGCGGGGACCAAGAAATTTCATGATTTTGTGTACGGCCGCCCCTTCACCATAGTGACTGACCACAAGCCCTTGCTAGGCATTTTCACCGCAGATAAGCCCACACCCCAAATCCTGTCCCCGAGGATGCTCAGGTGGGCCATTTTTCTCAACGCGTATCAGCACGCGTTGGTATACCGGCCCGGGAAGGAAATCAGCCATGCGGACGCCCTGTCGAGGTCCCCCATTCCCCGGGATTGCTGCCACGTGGGCGAGGAAGAGGGGGACCACCAGGTTTTAATGATAGAGGCCCTAGACTCCCCTCCAGTAGTACCGGCCGACATCGCCAAAGCGACCGGCAAGGACAAAACGCTAGCTACAGTTTGCTCCTGGGTACAGAAAGGGTGGCCCGTGTCTTCCCCAGCAGCGGAATTCGACACATTCTTCAAAAAGAAACTAGAGTTGTCCCTAGAGAGGGGTTGCCTTTTGTGGGGACAGCGGGTAGTGATCCCCACGTCGCTCTGGCCGAGGGTGCTTAAACTGCTGCACGTCAGCCACCCGGGGATCGTCCGCTCTAAGGCTCTAGCCCGTAGTTACTTTTGGTGGCCCCAGCTAGACGCCGACATCGAGCACATGGTCGGCACTTGCGAAGCGTGCCAAAGCTCCAGGCCAGAAGAGGCTCGTTTGCCACATAGGGAGTGGGACGCAGCAAGGGGGCCCTGGTCCCGGGTACACGTAGACTTTGCTGGCCCGTTCAGGGGAACGCTTTTCCTCCTTGTGGTGGACGCGTTCTCCAAGTGGTTGGAGGTCATTCCAGTCTCGAGCACCTCCTCGGCCACTACAATTAAACAGTTACGGAGGGTCTTTTCCACGTTCGGTTTACCCGACACCCTCGTCAGCGATAACGCTAGCTGTTTCACGTCCGCCGAGTTCGGGGCATTCATGGATCGCAACGCCATTCGGCACGTCACCTCCGCCCCCTTTCACCCGGGCACCAACGGCCAAGTAGAGCGCCTCGTGCGCACCACAAAAGACGCGCTGCGGCGCATGGGCCCCGGAGACCTCGACCTGAAATTGTGCCAATTCCTGCTAAGGTACAGGGTCACCCCATTGGCGTCAGGGTACTCCCCCGCGGAGCTGTTAATGCGCAGGAAGCTGGCCACGGTAATCTCCAAGCTAGACCCCACGAGAGTAGAGGAGACGGGGCGGAACATAGGGGTGGAACCCGAAAAGAGTTTCAGCGTAGGCGCCCCGGTGCATTGCAGGAACTACGCCGACGCGGGGCCAGCCTGGGTGCCGGGCACCGTAGTAGAACAAACCGGCCCCGTTTCATACCGCGTGGAGACCAGTACAGGCCTCCTGTGGAGGCGACACGTGGACCAACTCAGACGCAGGGTCCCCGGAGAACAGGACGAAGACGGAAAAAGCCACGAATCAGCGTTAGGGTACTCCCCCACCCGTTTAGCCCAAGGGGGAGGGAAAGGGGGACATGGGTCCCCACCAAGGGGGGAGGAAAGGGAATCGATCCTCAGAGATCTTTTGCGGGACTTCGCGGCAGAAAGGAAGAGCCCCGACCTCACACATACCCCTTGGAAGTGTCCCCGAAACACAGATGCCCCTAGAAATTTAGACGTTAATTTACAGTACCAGGGGGAGTTAGCGGAGTGGTCCCCCACCCGTCCTAGCGAAAAGAGGGGTTTCAGTTCAGCCCCTGGTACTTCCAGTCCCAGTAGCCCCTGTGAGTTAGAATGCAACATAGCGCCAATTTTCCGGAGACCGACACCCCCAAGACAGGAGGCAACAGCGAGTCCGCCCACCACAGTCTCAAGGTCCCCCGAGCGGGGAACAGAAGGTAGCAGAACCACAAGGGCGACCTCATCGGTTCCGCGGTTCACAGTAGGAGGGTCCCCCGGGTCCGAGAGCAACAGGCAGGGGTTTACCTCCCAACTGTTCATTCCATTCCCATCCCCGGGGACAAGGCAGGCACGGACCCCCCACAGAGCCACTAACGAATCCCCGTTTCCCGTTGCAGGACAAGTACCCGCGGAGGCAGAGATCACAGGCTCTCCAGCACTAGGTCAGGCGCAAGCACGCCCCAAGCGCACGTGCGGCAAGCCACAATGGTTGCGGGACTTCGTCCCATCCTAGGGGGGAGGGATGTTGTGTATGTATGTATGATTGCATATTCATTGTATTGTAAAGGCAAGAATGTAACCACTCCAAATACAAGGTATCTCAGCTGTAAAGGAACGCGAGCAGACAGCCCATAGAGGGCAGCTGCGAGCGTTCAGTCTCACATGGTTCACACTGCTCAATCACGGACAGCCGCGGGAAACCTTCCCCGCATTCAGCAGCAGAAGAAAGATCTGCATTCAGCAGCAGGAAAAGAGGCGTGCCGGGGCGAGGCCACGCCGGTAGCAGCCAATGAGCTACCGTGCTACAAGATTCAAATGTATAGGGCTACTGTATATATTGAGATGTATCACCACCATTACCTCATGCTCCAACGGATCGTCATGCAATAAACCTGTGTTAAGCCAACCCTTCGGCTGTTCTGTTGTCTTTGGTCCCATACACTAAACAGCCCTCGAAGCTGTCTGAGGGAGCATGACTCGGCCCTCGGCTTGAAAATGTTGAGAACCCCTGTTCTAAAGTGTCAGCAATGTATTTGCAAAGATAGATAGCATACTCCTTAAAATGACATGATTAGCAGCACAGCAATTGAGACGTGTGCAGCAACTGATTCATCCTATTATTGACATATATTTGAGTTATGTCTTAAAACTGGAGGTATTGCTCAAATTTTTCATTGTTGTTGTTCGCTTTGTCTTCATATCTAATTTTTAAAAAGTAGCTGCAAGACCCACTAATTCTATCCTACTGTAGCTTCATAAATGCATTTAGGAGGTGAATTTGATGACTATCTGAGATTCACATAGCATAAATGTTTGGGTTGGATGATCTTTACAGAATGTAATCCTTTAATTGTCTTAGATCTATCACCCAGGTATTGTCTTTACCTCTTAGGTAACATACAGTAGCTGCAATATGAACACAGAGCTCTGGAGCCTGATACAGATGTGTTTCTGTCTGGTAATGAAAACTAATCTGACCTCATTAAGTCTGATGGTCTGTATGTGATGGTTCATTATCCATTGGAAATGTTTGAATTTGGTATTTGATCCACACCACCCAAGCTCTTGATTTGTTTCCCACAAGAGATGGCAGATAGAGCAAGTTCAGCTTTGTGAGGCAGAACAGAGTGGAAGGATCAGTCATTCCCCAGTGGAGATGATAAACAACCTTTCGCAACAATTATCTAGTTAAAACACCATTAACAATTAATGACATACATCACCAAACTTATTGAACCCATTAAAGACTAATTTACTGGCTATAAAAATATAGCATTAAGAATTTACGGATCATTAGCTTTTATTTCAGAATGAAATATAGCTGACTCAAACTCCCAGATATTGTTGAAAACAATCACTCATTTTTAAAAAGCTGCATGAAATTAAATGATATCAGCGTAAGAAGAAAGGAGGTAGGAACAACTTTGCCAATGTTTGCACATAAGATGCTAACATTGTATGCTAGTGAATGGCTGAAGATTGCGTTCTCAGACAGGATTGAAATCTACAATTAAATGAATCAAGCAAATTTTAATGTACGGTTAAAAAAAACCTTTCCATGGGAAAAAATAGAAGACGATCAAAATTCTGGTCATGGTCCATTAATCACAGCAAGTTGTGCTGAAACACAGTTAAAGAAATGAGAACAATGTTAAAGATAGATAGTGGATTTCTCTATGTATTTGGTAATTATGTCCATATTTAGCAGCTGTCCCATCCTTATGCATTCGCCTTCCAGCTTTCCCTTGACCATATCTTAGCTACCCAATTAAAAGTACTATACAGTAAAACCACTCATGCTTTTTAGTTCAGTAACACGTAATACAACTGGTTCAAAAAAAAAAAGGTTTTCTCCCTAATAGATATAGTGAGTGCACAATGTTCTAAAACTCTGGCCTAGATCTATTGGCTACTGTAAAATACATCATACCTGATGCTATTATGAGGAAATATATTCCTTTTAGAAAATAATAGTGATTGCAAGCCTTACTATTATTGTCATTATTATTAATATTATATCAGTTTCTAACATCTATTCCTAATAGTATCTTGAGCAAATGTACAATGAATTAAATAATCTTTTATAATTAAAACATATTAAAACATACTCATTAAAGTGAAAAATTTAAAACATATTAAAACATGCACATTAAAGTACAAATAGATACAATAGATTAAAGCAATAGTACAGGTGGAGGTCACATTATATTCAGTGAGATTAAGGCACAAATCAAGGGGCATAAGACTAGTTTAGCTGCAGCAGCTTGATCCTAAACTTTAGCAAAAAAAAAAAATCCCCACAATGGCAAGGTAGCATCACAATGACACCACTACAATGGGATTGTCAACCTGTGGCATGATGGTGTAGTAATCAGTATGTTTCCCTTCTAAGTATTTGTTTGTCACTGCAGAAACCTTAAGGCTTTGCTCTGTTAGTGTGAAAGTTCTCACTTTTTTCTTGAAATTGTTTGATTCCCCGCCCCCATTATGCTTTGTGTATCTATTTTTTTAAAAAAACCTTTGTTTAAAGCCTTTAGAGAAGTTGTTTTAAGTCCCTTTCACAATCGTCATTCTTTATATTTTACTAGCTGATTACCCAGCCTTGCTGGTTTTCCCCCTTTAAAGGAAGTATAGTTTCTTCAGCGTTGTCATCTCCGGCCTGTAAATGTAAAGTTCTGTCAAGCCGCGGTCTACTTTCAATGTAGAAAGGAGGCCGCGGTTTGAATTTTCCAGACAGACAGAACTTTAAGTTTAAGGGCATGACACGCCGCTGCTGAAGAAAGCTTTAGCGGTGGCGTGTCCCGGCTGTAAATTCGAACCGCTGTCAAGCTGCGTCTTCCTTCCTTCAGCGAAAGGAGTGCGTGGCTTGACAGAACTTTAAGTTTACGGGCCGGAGATGCCGCCGCTAAAGACAGCTGTGGCCACTAATCGTGGCTACAGCTGTCTTTAGCAGCAGCGTGTCCTAGCGGAAACTTCAAGCTGTTGTCAAGCTGCATCGTCCTTTCTTCAGCGGAAGGAGGTTGTGGTTTGACAAAGCTTTAAGTTTATGGGCCAGGGACACTGCCGGGCAGAAAATTCAAACCGCTGTCAAGCAGCGTCCTCCTTCCTTCATTCCCTGCTTGTAAACATTGCCCTCTACGGCCTTTGTTACTTTTTAATATTTTTTTATTTTATAAAAGGAAAATAATGCATAAAAGAAAAAAGACATCAATACATAATACAAAATAACATAAAAGTACAAATTACAAGTAAATATTAAAAATAAAATCACATACTTAAAAATACAATAATAACAGATAGTGTATATTCACTTTTACCTTATTTGAACCATCTTGTTTAAACATAAACTATTTTAATGTAAAAAAATACACTATCTTTAAAAAAACAAATCTAAACATAAGACAATGCCTCAGTGCTATGTACATTGCCTTGGGAATTGCGGAGCTGCCCAACATCACATATTATAACCAAAAACTCATGTGGCTTGGGGCTGGTCTGCCACCTTTACCTTCAGACAATGTATAAACCAGAAATGGTTTACAAATAATTCCAAATTTGTTTTTACCTGTCATACCTCTTTTTATTTTCAATTCTCATGTTAACTTATCATTTAATGCAAGTTGCCACATTTCTCTATACCATTCCTCTATAGCTACTATAGTATCATTCTTCCAATTTTTAGCAATATGTTGTCTTGCAGTTGTCAATATTATTGTTAACAGTTCTTTATTATGTTCTTCCATATTCATATTATCAAATTCCATCAATAAGGCAGTACCTGACTCCAGCTTAAGGTTACTGCCCATTATTTGTGATATTTCATTTTCTATTTTTAGCCAAAAAGCTTTAACCACATCACAACTCTACCACTTATGTTCATAAGTCCCCGTAACAGTCTTACATCTCCAGCACATTTTCGTTTTAGTACAATCCATCTGATTTAACCTAACCGGTGTCAGGTACCACCTCCACAACATTTTATAGTTATGTTCCATGACTCTCACAGACATAGATCTCATAATTCTTCTTTTCCATTTATACCTCCAACTTTCCTACAAAATTCTAATATTCAAATCTTTTCCCCATTTTTTCTTAATGTTTCCTGTGATCCGTCGTCACCATTTAACATTTTATACAATTTACTGACAAGGCCCTTAATTCCTACCTCTCCCTTTCTTATTTTAAATACCAACTCTTCAAAATCTGTCCTTTCTCTTGTTAAACTAGTCTCCCAAAAATATTTGTTGTTCCATTTATTCAATAAAATAACTTGAAACCAGTTCAAATTCATTTGTTCATAAATTCCCAGTCTTTTTTCTTTGTTTTTACATATCTGAATCCAATACTTCAGCAGGAATACATCATTTTTCAAAAACACATCCCTCACCTTCCTATCCATCTTTAATGGAAAATTCCTCAAATCTTCCATTTCTGTAATTGGGGACACATCTGGAGCTAACTTCGTTTTCAATTTAGTCCATAAATTCAATGTTGTTTTTATCAATCTATTGTTAAATTCCATTTTTGTTGATACTTTGTCCAAAAACCATTGCTTTACCAACATGCTTCACTTCCTTCATCTCCATTTCCTCCCCTATCATCTCTTCTTTCATTAAAATTTTCACCACATTTTTTAATTGAAACGACTTATAATAAGTATCAAAATTTGTATTCCCAATCCACCATCTTTCTGTGTTAAATACCACAACTTTTTTGATATTCTTGGTCTCTTCCCCCCATTAAAATAGTCATTCAATTTTTTTGAAAGTCTTTTATCTTGCTATCTTTAAGTTGTATTGGTAAAGCATCTAACAAAAAGTTTAATTTCGGTAATAATTTCATTTTACACAGTGCAATTTTACCAAACCAAGATAGGTTCAGCCTCTTATATTGTTGGATTTTTTCCTTCATTTCTTTTATTTATTTATTTATTTATTTATTTATTTATTTATTGTTAAATTTTTATACCACCCACTCAGCCAAAGCCGACTCCGCGCGGTTCACAACAGTGGGTAAAAACAGATAAAAACAAATAAAACAGATAAAAACCAGCAATAAAAACCCACCCCTAGAAAGAGAGGGGTGCAGGAACTGAAGAAACCATGGAGCAGGCATCCTCCCCTATATTAACCACCCAACGGAAGCCACCCCTCCACCTGCACCCCAAACTTGGCCCGCCAGCCAGGTTTTTAGTTCTTTTCTAAAGGGCAACAGCTCCGTCTGGAGACACAGTTCCACAGGCAGGAGGTTCCAAAGGGCCGGTGCGGACACAGAGAAGGCTCTCCTCCCTGTGCCAGAGGGGCGAGCCCCCCTGGCCGATGGCACTATTAGAGAGCCCCTCCGGTCCGCTCTGGTTGGACGGACAGACGTCCTTAGGGCAATGCGGTCTCTAAGGTAACCTGGCCCCTACCATATAGGGCTTTAAAGGTCAAAACCAGCACCTTGAATTGCATCCGGAGGCAAACGGGTAACCAGTGCAGCTCCCGCAGCAGTGGTGAGGCATGGGCATAACGTCCACACCCCATCACCACCCAGGCCGCCGCATTCTGGACCAGCTGCAGCCTCCGAATGGTCATCAAGGGCAGCCCCATATAGATCGCATTACAATAATCTAGTCTGGAGGTCACCAGAGCATGAGTGACCATGAGCAAAGAGTCCCGGTCAAGGAGCGTGCGCAACTGGCGAATCACCCGAAGTTGGGCGAAGGCCCTCCTGGCCACAGCTGCCACCTGTTCTTCTAGCAGCAGCCGCAAATCCAGGAGGACCCCCAAGTTGCGCACCGGGTCAGTCTGGGGCAAAATAGCCCCATCCAAAACCAAAGATGGTAGCTCCCGGGATAGCACAGGACCCCCCATCCACAGCCACTCAGTCTTACTAGGATTCAGCTGTAACCCATTTGCTCCCATCCAGACCCCAACCACCTCCAGACAACTGGAAAGGACTTTGACTGCATCACTGGGGTCCCCACGGGCCGAGATGTACAACTGTGTATCATCCGCGTACTGATGGTACCACACCCCATGGGAACGGATGATCTCACCCAGCGGCTTCATGTAGATGTTAAATAGGAGAGGAGAGAGTACTGAGCCCTGAGGCACCCCATATTTTAGGGGCCTAGGACTGGACTTCTCGCTCTCCAACCACACCGACTGGGTCCGGCCCCTCAGAAATGAGAAAAACCAGGACCACACAGTGTCCTGGATCCCCAATCCTCGGAGCCGTTCCATAAGGATACCGTGGTCAACGGTATCGAAAGCCACTGAGAGGTCAAGAAGAGCAAGGACGGATGGATGACCGCCATCCCGCTCTCGCCAGAGATCATCCATCAGCGCGACCAATGCAGTCTCAGTACCATATCCAGGTCTGAATCCTGACTGGAAGGGGTCCAGATATTCCGCTTCATCCAATACCCCCTGCAGCTGACGTGCCACTGCCTTCTCCAGAACCTTCCCCAAAAAGGGAAGGTTGGAAACAGGTCTGTAGTTGGTTATGACTGCTGAGTCGAGGGATGGCTTCTTCAGGAGGGGGCGCACCAAAGCATGTTTCAATGGTGCAGGAAATATCCCCTCCCGAAAAGACGCATTAATTATAGCCCCGACCCAGCCACCTGTCACCGTCTTGGAGGCTTTTACCAGCCAGGCGGGACAGGGATCCAATGGACAATTAGTGGCGCGGACTGCCGCAAGGAGCCTGTCCACTTCATCTGGGGCAACAGGATCAAACCGATCCCAGATAACACAGCAAGACTGTGCACTGGCTCCCCCCTGACCCTCCCCATCCACGCCAAGATTAAACCCTGAGCGAATCCGATCGATTTTCTCCACCAGATGGTCAGCAAAGTCCTCAGCCGATCCCTGCCAACCGGGCACAGCCCCCCCCTACCAAGGAGGGACCTGGTCACCCGAAACAGGGTGGCTGGGCAATTATCAGCGGAGGCAATAAGGGAGGTGAAGTATTGCCTCCTCACCACACACATCGCCACTAGGTAGGCCCTAATAGCGGCTCTAGCTAGCGTCCAATTGGAATCATTCCTGGTCTTCACCCAGCGGCGCTCAAGGCGTCTCTTTGCCCGTTTGAGCTCCCGTAGTTCTTCCGTGAACCACGGGGATGACCTAGCTCCACGGGCTCTGAGAGGCCGTAGTGGAGCGATTACATCCAAGGCAGCTGTCGTTGACCCACACCACAGGTCAACAAGTGCCTCGGGTGAATCGTGTTGCCGATCCAGGGGAAAATTCCCCAGTTCCCTCTGGAATCCATCCGGATCCATCAGTTGCCGGGGGTGGGCCACTTTAATAGACCATTCCTCCCTACGATGAAGTGTCGCCCCCAGAAAGTCTAGAGCCACCAGATAGTGATCTGACCATGGCACAGGTGTTATGTCTAGCTTCTGTAAACTCAGATCACTCTGCCACCGCTCCGACAAAAAGACTAAATCTGGTGTGTGGCCACTGCCCCTGGTAGGGCCCCGAATTACCTGAGCCAGGTCCATAGTTGCCATGGAAGCCATGAACTCCTGAGCCACCCCAGAACCGGACCCCAGCGAAGGCAAATTGAAGTCCCCCAGAACCATCAGCCTAGGGAACTCCAACGCCAACGCTGAGACAACCTCGAGGTGCCCAGGCAGGGAGTCCCTTATCCTGCAAGGGGGCAGGTACAGGAGTAGGATCCCCAACTGACCCTTAGGGCCCAGCCGCAGGAGCAGGGCCTCACAACCCAGAATTTGTGGAGCAGTGGCCCTGGTGACTCCCAGTGACTCCCTGGCTATAATGGCAACACCACCGCCCTTGCCCTCATGCCTAGGCTGGTGCCAAACACCGAACCCGGCCGGACACATCTCTGATAGAGGCACCCCATCCTCTGGTCTCAGCCAGGTCTCAGTGATCCATGCCAGGTCGGCCCGCTCCCCCAAAATACAGTCTTGGATTAGGGGCGCCTTACTACAGACCGACCTGGCATTCATCAGCAGCAGCCTAAGGGTGGGGTCACCCTGGATCAGCTGCTCAGGACCTAGAGGTGAAACCGGGGGGGGGGGGGGCAGAACACAGGACAGATACTAAGCATCAGAGGGCCATCTCTCCCTCCCTCCATCCCTAACCCACTTAAAACATACCCTCTCAGTCTCTCTACCCGTGTTGATGGTCCCGGCGAGTTCCGACTGGCCACAAGAGTCTCCAGGGCAGCGGTGGAAATTCCGGTGCGACTGCCAGCCTTTTGAACCCCCCACAGTGAGGTGGGAGCACAGGACACTGATGGTGGAGGTGGTCCCAACAAGCTCCGATTGGCTGCAGGTGTCTCCAGAGCGGCGGTGGAAATTCCGCTATGGCCACCGGCCCTTTGAGCCCCCTGCAGTGAGGGGGGAGCCCGGGACGCCAATGGTGGGGTGGTCCCAGCAATCTCTGACTGGCCGCAGGTGTCTCCAGGGTGGTGGCAGTGGAAGCTCCGCCGCGGCCGCCGGCCTACTGAGCCCTCCACAGGGGGGCGGGAGCCTGGGATGCCGATGATGGGGGTGGTCCCAGCAATCTCCAACTGGCCGCAGGTGTCTCCAGGGCAGTGGTGGGAGTTCCTCCGAGGCCGCCAGCCTTTTGAGCTCCCTGCAGGGAGGCAGGAGCCCGAGATGCCGATGGTGGGGTGGTCCCAGCGAGCTCCAACTGACCATAGGTGTCTCCAGGGTGGGGTGGAAATCCCGCCATGGCTGCTGGCCTTTTGAGACCCCACAGGGAGGCAGGTGTCCGGGACGCCGATGGTGGGATGGTCCCGGCGAGCTCCAAACTGGCCGCAGGTTTCTCCAGGGCAGTGGTGGAAGTTCTTCCACAGCTGCCAGCCTTTTGAGCCCCCCGCAGGGAGGCGGGAGCCCGGGACACCGATGGTGAGGTGGTCCCAGCAAGCTCCATACTGGCCGCAGGTGTCTCCAGGGTGGCGGTGGAAGTTCATCCACGGCCACCAGCCTTTTGAGCCCCCCGCAGGCAGGCGGAAGCCCGGGACACTGATGGTGAGGGCGGTCCCAATGACCTCCTGGCAAAGGGAGGAGGGCGGAGGCTGTTGTCTTTTGCCGGCCTGGACAGCCCTTTACCTCTCCTGACAAACGGAAGAGGGGTGGTGCTCACCTCAGCTGGTCGGAGGCTGTTGTCTTCTGCCAGCCCGACAGCCTTTTACCTCTCCTAGCAAAGGGAGGAAGGTGGGGCTCACCTTAGCTGGTGGGAGGCTGTTGTCTTCTGCCGGCCTGGATGGCCCTTTACCTCTCCTGACAAAGGGAGGAGGGGTGGGGCTCACCTCAGCTGGTCAGAAGCTGTTGTCTTCTGCCGGCCCCGACGGCCCTTTACCTCTCCTGACAAAGGCTATTTTTCATAATTTAACTTTATTAAATCCTCAGATTTATTTGATATATTTATCCCCAAATATTTCAAATTTTCCTTAGCCTGAATATGATATTTTAATTTAATCTCTTCTCTTTTCTCTCTATTCATATTACAAAATATTACTTCCAATTTATCCCAGTTTATTCTCAATCCAGTCATTTCCCCAAATTCTTTAAGGTGCCAATCCTTTTGGATTTTTCATAATTATTAGGGTATCATCTGCATACAAACTAATTTTATTCCCTTCCAATCCTTCAATGTATTTGTCTTCCCTTATCATGTTCACCAATATTTCCATTGCCATTATAAATAATATTGGTGAAAGTGGGCAGCCCTGACGTGTTCCAGCCTTAAGCTCTACCTCTTCTATAAAAGCTTTGTTTACTCTCAGTTTAGCAAAACCATGTTGATATAATTGGTCTATAGTCCTTTTAAATTTCGTACCAAACCCATAATTATTAACCATCTCTTTAATTGTAACCCATTGTAATGAATCAAATGCTTTGTATATATCCAAAGATAATAATCCCACCTCCTGTTTAGTTTGAAGTGCTGAATCTATTAGATCTACTACCCTCCTTGTTAAATCTGTCATCTGCCTCCCTTTTAAGAACCCTGCTTGATCCCTGTTTTTGTAGTCTGTCATAAAGCTATTCAACCTTTTTGCAATAATGGCTGTAAATATTTTAGCATCTTGATTTATTAATGAAATTAATAAAATTGGTCTATATGCTTCTATTTTCGTTAAATCTTTCCCAGGCTTAGGAATCAATAAAATGAAGTCGGCATCATTTCTCCTTCCAAAATAGAATTGAACAGCTTCAAAAGTCTAGGACCTATCATTTCATAAAACTCTTTATAAAACTTGGCCGGTAGTCCATCCTCCCCAGCAGATTTTCCTCCTTTCAACTTCTTTATGACTACTTTAATTACCTTCTCAGTTATCCTTTCCTCCATTCTATTTCCACGTTCCTCTATTAATTTAATATTAGAAACCTTCTCTAAATATTTTTTCAACTTTTCCATATTAACTACTTTTTCTGAATATAATTCTTGATAGAAATCTTTTACAATTTTAAGTTTATCTTTTATTTTATTGCATCTAATACCTTCTCTGTTTATTAATGTTCCCAGTTCTCTTTTAAATTTTTTCTCTTTTGCTGCCCTAGCCAATAATTTTGAGTTCTTATTACTATATTCAAAATATTCTCTCTTCAAATAAATCAAATCTCATTTCAACTTTTCTATATCTTTCCCAATCAGTTCAGCTTTTAGTCTCTGCAACTTTTCATAAATCTTTGTATTCTTGGTCTTAACATGTTCTTTTTGGAGCTGTTTAATTTCCTTTTCCAAATCCTTTTGTTTATTCTTCCACTGCCTATTTTTGATACTAGCTAATTTTATACATTTTATATATTTAGTCACATTTGTACAATCTATATCAGATCTTATTAAATTAAAATCACCTGCAACAATCATACAGACTTCATGGCATCCCACACTATGTTATATTTCACTTCACCCATATTGTTCCATTGCCAACATTCCTCCCAATTTTTCATTATTAATTCTTTATTCTTAGGGTTTTTAAATAGATTTATATCAAATCTCCAATTATTTCCTCCCTGATTCTGTCCCCCCAAACTTAATTCTAATAACATTTTTGCATGGTCTGATTCTTTAAAAAGACCCACTTCCATCTCTTCTAAATTTCTAACCATATTATCCGTAACAAAGATATAATCCAATCTAGAATATGAATTATGAACTTGTGAGAAGTAGGTATAGGATCTTTCTGACCCTTTAAGTTCTCTCCATGCATCTCGCAATCTCAATAATTTAATCCATTTATCAATCAATTGCGTTTTTACTCCAGATCTATATTTAGTCACATTTGTACAATCTATATCAGATCTTATTAAATTAAAATCACCTGCAACAATCATTTTTATTGACCTTTCTCTACTATTCGATAATTTTTCTCCAAAAATTTATCTTGGTGTTCATTTTGGGCATACACATTAACCAATGTAATCTGGGGCATGGCTAAATATGGCGATGTGAACAGACATTTTTTCCTTTGCGCCACTGAAAAGGGGGCCCACTTAGGTGGATTAATGAGATTTAAAAGTTAAAAATATTATTGGAAAATAGGAGGAGATCACCTACCACCGCTGTCTATTGTTTGGAGACAGAATAAAAGGAGAGCGCGGAGCACCGAAGGCTCAGGACGGGCAATCACAGCAGCCTGTCCGAGCCCCAGTTCCACTGCCGAGTAAGAATAATAATAATGAAAAGACATGGTGAGCCAGTCCAAAGTGTCTTAGCACGGACCAGTTAAGTCCGAAGTTGGCAGAGAATCGAATTGAAGTTGAGGAGAGTTTCAGAGACGGAGACAAGGCGGGAGTGGATGAAACATTTGAACCAAAAGTAAGGTTGAGATTGGGGTTTGGACCGGCGAAAGAACTAGAGTGGTGGAAGATCTGAAGTATAGAAGTGATTTGCGTGATCAGTGAGTACGTGGAGGCGGGCAGGATTGGGACCAGGGAGGGATCGTTCGGGGCTAGCGGAGGCTGGGCTTGGATGGTCCTGGACAGCCATAGGTCCAGTGGTGCCAAGAGGATTCGTGGAGAGCAAACGCCGAAATCCCCCCCTCCTTTTGTGTTTTGTTGAAAACATCCACTTGGAGCCTAATTAGACTAGATTTGAGACAATTGTGCCTGGAGATTGTGGAATTGAATGGTGAGCGTGACTGTGATTTTAAATTAGGTGGATTTTTCCTAATTCCGGATTTATAAGGAGAGTCTACTCTGACAACATTAAAAGGAAAAAACTTTTTTTCTCTCTTCCTTCCCATACAAGTTAAGATGGCGCTGAGAGTAGTGAGTTGAAAGTGCTGTACAGGAGTGACACCTCTGGCAAGTTTTTTATGCCTACGAGACACATTGTTTCTCTCTCTTCCTTGCATAAGCTATTTTAAGATAGCCAAGGTCATTTGCTGGCGGTAGAAGCTGCAGACACTCAATTGACTTTTAAAATAGTTGAAAATAAAGTGGAACTGTTTGTAAGATTTGGATATACCACTCTTCTCTTCTCTTTTTTTTCCTTTTCTCCTTGAAGAGATTTGTACAAGACTTAAATGAGAACTGTCCCAAAGATACTGACTTTTAAATAAATAACTGACCCAAAGATATTAAAGGCCAACAACATCAAAGTAGAATATACTGTGCACAGAATTTTTTTTGGTGCTGAATTGGAACTTTATAAATTGAGGATTTGGCTGAACTATACCTTCTCCCCTCCCCCTTTTTATTTTTTTATTTTTTGAGTTTTGGACAAAGTTAAAGTGGAAATATTACCAAAGGACAATAAACAAGGCTGAATTAGAAATATTTGCTTTTTGAAATAGATAATGATTTTTTTCCTTTCCACAAGAGAGGAGAGACAAAGAAGGTGAATAAATTTTTTTCCTCCCCCCTTTCCCCCCTTTTCTTCCTTTTCTTCCCCTTTCCCCCCTTTCTCCCTCCCTTTTTAATAATTTCTTTAGGGTTAACATTGAAATTTGTGGTAATTGCATATGTTCTTTTCCCTTTTCTTCTTTTTCTTTTTTCTTCTTTCTTTGCAATATTTTTCTTGTTACTTTTCTTTTTATTTCTTTTCTCACATTACTGAACTATCAAACTATTAGTAATTGAATGTGTTAATAATTGACCATATTATAGGTCAAGAAAAAAGTTTTTGTATTTTCTGAAGAGTGAATGAGTCATCGGGGCGGGGTGGGGAATAAAGATAAAAAACTGCTTTGGGCCAGGGTAGAACACGAATCATCTTCCGATAGAAGTTATAAAAGACTGATAAGGATGGAAGAAGACAACAAGGGGGCAGCAAAAGGACTACAACAGGAGTTAAAGGAAACAAAAGAGCAGGAGAGAGTAAGAAAGATATTGGAACAGCAACAGCAATCGTAACAGCAGAAACCACAAAGATGATAAGGATATGGGACCACCTAAGAGTGAATATGAAAAAATTAAAGAAAAAATAGATTATATGGAAATGAATCTACAGAAAGACTTACAGAATATTCAGATCAGAATACAAAAAGATGTTCAAAAATTGGAAGAGTCTTGGATGAAATAAAAGATCGAGGTTATGAAAGGGCAACTGAACCTTCAAGAAATGATGGCTAATCTTATCAAAACAGTTAAAACTGATCATGATAAGCTTGAAAAAAGTCAAGATGCCCTAAAAAAAGAACAAGAACACCTTAAGAAAGAACAAGGTAATATAACAAAAGAAATTTCTGAATTGAGGGAGAAAGGTAAGGAGCAAGATCTTAAGGTGGGATCCCAAGAGAAGAGATTGGAATTGGTGGAAGAACATCTGAGACGTGCTAATATTGTAATAAGAAAGGTTCCAGAGAAGTCTCCAAACCAGTTAAGGCTCAGAATCCTAACATGGTTGAACGGATTAGGAATGGGAATTGATTTTGGACCTGAACGTATTATGAGTGTTTTCCGTTTAGGTGCAAAAAAAGGTAGAACAGGATCCAGAAATGTTTTGCTAAAGTTTGCTAATGTATAAGACAAGTTGAATGTAATGGATTTTGTTAAAAAACCGGGATGCAGGCTTTAAAGATGGAAGGAGTTGATATTGAGATATATAATGACATCTCTGTTGAGAAAAGAATTTGGAAGCAAATGATGAAGCCAGTAACTAAAAGATTGGTCGACAAAGCTATCAAATATAATTGGAAATTCCCCAAACAACTGACTTTTTCATATTTAGGCAAATGGTTCATAATAGCTCAGGACATAAGAACATAAGAACATAAGAACAGCCTTGCTGGAACAGGCCACAGCCCATCCAGTCCAGCATTCTGTCTCACACAGTGGCTCACCATTTCCTTCAGGGTATTCCCAAGCAGATGCCTTCACCTGCTTAGGATTCCCTGGAAATGATATTGAGAGATATCCTGCCTATCTCTCCAACCCGGAGGTTGTCCTTAAGTATCCATAATTATAGCCATTGATACTCTTCTCCTCCATGAACTTGTCTAATCCTTTCTTAAAGCTGTCAAGACTGACAGCTGTCACCACTTCTTCTGGCAGGGAGTTCCATAGACCAGTAATCCTCTGGGTGAAAAAGTACTATCTCTTATTTGTTTGAGAACTAGTACCCAAAAGTTTCATGGAGTGTCCCCTAGTTCTAGTGTTATGCGATAGGGAAAACAGTTTTTCCTTATCTACTTTGTCCACACCGTGCATGATTTTATAAACTTCAATCAGGTCACCTCTTAGACGTCGTCGTTCAAGAGTGAAGAGGCCCAACCGTTGCAGCCTCAGATGGTAAGGAAGGTGTTCCAGTCCCCTAATCATTCTGGTTGCCCTCCTCTGCACTTTTTCCAGCTCCATAATATCCTTCTGGAGGTATGGCGACCAGAACTGTACACAGTATTCCAGATGGGGCCTCACCATAGATTTATAAAGAGGCAAAATGACACTTGCTGACTTATTTTCTATACCCTTCCTAATGATCCCTAGCACTGAGTTTGCTTTTTTCACTGCTGAGGCACACTGGGTTGACACCTTCATTGAGTTGTCCACCAGGACACCAAGGTCCCTTTCCTGGTTTGTCGCAGAGAGTTCAGACCCCATCAGTTTATAAATGTAATTGGGGTTCTTTGCCCCAACATGCATCACTCTGCACTTACTAATGTTGAAACTCATTTGCCACTGTTTTGCCCACTCCCCCAATGTCGAGAGATCCCTCTGGAGCTCCTCACAATCTCTCACAGTTTTTACTACCCTGTATAATTTAGTGTCGTCAGCAAATTTGGCTACCTTGCTTTTTACTCCTACCTCTAGATCATTTATGAAGAGGTTGAAAAGCAGGGGTCCCAGTACTGAACCTTGGGGGACCCCACTCTTTACTTCCCTTCACTTGGAGAAGTGTCCATTTAGTGCTACCCTCTGTTTCCTTATCTAAATTCATACTTTCTGTCCCTTTATTCCATGACTGGTAAGTTTATTCAAGAGCCTTTGGTGTAGGACCTTGTCAAAAGCCTTCTGAAAGTCCAGATAAACAATGTCAACTGGATCCCCCTTATCCACATGCTTGTTGACACTCTCAAAAAATTCCAACAGATTAGTGAGGCATGATTTGCCCTTGCAAAAGCCATGTTGGCTCTCCTTTAGCAGCGCCTTCTCTTCTATGTGCCTACTAATTCTATCTTTTAGGATGGTTTCCATCACTTTACCTGGGACACATGTCAAACTGACAGGTCGGTAATTTCCTGGATCACCCCTGGATCCTTTTTTGAAAATTGGTGTTACATTCGCTACCTTCCAGTCATCAGGCACAAAGCCTGATTTGAGGGAAAGATTATATATTTTGGCTAAGAGATCAGCAATTTCATCTTTAAGTTCCCTGAGAACTCGTGGATGGATGCCATCTGGTCCTGGTGATTTGTTAGTGTTTAGTTTAACAAGACATGCAAGGACCTCCTCCCTGGTTATTTCTATCTTGCTTAATTCTTCGGTTTCCTTCCCTACGAAGATAGGCTCTGTTTTGGGCATGTGGCCTCTGTCTTCTTCAGTGAATACTGAAGCAAAGAATTCATTGAGTCTCTCTGCAATCTCTGTTTCCTCTTTAATAACCCCTTGCCTTCCATTGTCATCTAATGGTCCAATGGCCTTCCTAGTTGGGTTCTTACTTCTAATGTACTTAAAGAAGTCTTTGTTATTTCTCTGAGTATTTTTAGCTATACGCTCCTCAAAGTCTTGCTTTGCTTTCCTGATTGTTGCCTTGCATTTGTTCTGCCAGAATTTATGTTTCTGCCTGCTGTCCTCATTCGGACAAGCCTTCCATCTTCTAAATGAGCTTTTCTTGCTCTTGATCACTTCCCGAACAGCTCCTGTAAGCCACATTGGAGTCCTCTTGGACCTGGCAGTGCCCTTTTTCCTTTTGGGTATGCATTCCAATTGGGCCTCTGTTATTGTTTTTGTAAACAGCCTCCATGCCTCTTGGAGTGTTTGGACTCTCTCAATTTTCCCTTTCAGCTTCTTTTTTACTAGTTTCCTCAACTTTGGGAAATTTCCTTTTTGAAAATTTAAGGTCTCTGTGTTAGATTTTATCGGTGACTTGCGGTCTATGATCAAGTTAAACATAATTGAGTTGTGGTCACTGTTCCCTATTGGATCAGTCACATTAACATCTTGCACCAGATCCTGAGTATTACTCAGGATCAAGTCAAGGATTCTTGTACCTCTAGTTGGGTCTTCAACCATCTGTCCCAGGGAACAATCATTTAGCATATCTAGGAACTTTATCTCTTTATCATGTGCTGAACAACAGTTCACCCAGTCTATGTGAGGGTAATTGAAGTCCCCCATTATAACCAGGCTTCCCTTCTTGGATGCCTCCTTTACAACATTCTCCAACTGCCTGTCTCCCTCAAGAGCTTGGGTCGGAGGCCGATAGTATATGCCTACTGTTAGACCATCCTTGTGGCCTGGTACTCTTACCCACAGAGCTTCTAATGGTGACTCCAAATCACCTAGATATTCCAATTCATACGATTTTATCACTTCTTTGACATACAAGGCTACACCACCTCCCGTTTGCCCCTTCCTATCCTTCCTGTACAGTTTGTAGCCTGGGATAACTGTATCCCATTGGTTATCATCCATCCACCAGGTTTCAGTGATACCAATAATATCAATATTCTTATCTATTGCTAAGTATTCCAGCTCCCCTATTTTGTTCCGGAGGCTTCTGGCATTTGTATACAAGCATTTATATATGCTTTTCTGACACAGTCTTTTGTGTCCAGTTGCATTGTTAGACTGCCTCTTGCATCCTTCTGCTAGAATGCTAGTGACTAGCTCCTCGCTCTGCTCAGTAATTTTTGCATCCTCCTCACTACCCAAGTACACACTTTCCCGAACCGGATGCTGCCCAACTCCTGTCGGCTTTCCCCCAGTTATCAGTTTAAAAGCTGCTCTGCAGCCTTTTTGATGTTGAGTGCCAGCAATCTGGTCCCATCATGGTTCAAATGCAACCCATCCCTCCTGAACAGATTTGGCTTGTCCACATGGACGTTATGTATGTGATGGAACAAGCAAAGTTAGTAGAAAACGAAACAAAGGAATGGGACATTCTCAAGGAGGAGTTAATAATTTCTGGTGGATACAACCGAAGAGCTCAGGAAGAGGAAGAGTTGGAACTGCAGGGTGCAGTAGGTGGCAGTCAAATTGGTTAGCAGCAGTGATGGAAAAATAATACCAGTAACAAAAACACACGTCAGCAACACGTTCCCCCCTCCCCCCTTGGACAGCAAGGATTACTTTTTTGTGAGAAAAGTGGGGAGGGAAGAAGAAATTTCTATGTTTTCTGTATTGTTAATTGATTATGTACTTTTGTTTCAATGTAGGGTCCAGGGCAAGGTTTGGTTAAGGGAATACACGCCCATAGGAGGATGTGGTGGACACAATCAAGAGAATTTGGATGATACATGAAGAATATAAAGGTAGTGACATGGAATGTGAAGGGTACTGGCTGCCAAGTTAAACGCAGAAGATTAGAATCAGCTCTTAGGAAAAATAGGCCAGATATAGTCTTTCTCCAGGAAACTCATCAAAAGTCAAAGGAGGTGAATAAAATATTCCTAGGATCGGCACAAATATATGAAAAGGCATATGGCACTTCAAAGGCAAGAGGAGTAGCTACACTGATATCGGACAGATTAGGTTTTGATATGATTAAGAGCATAGCAGATCCGGAAGGTAGATATTTAATTGTAAAAGGGAGGATTGATGATGATGAGATTACACTGGTTAACATCTATGCTCCCAATGAGGGCCAAGAGATCTTCCTAAATAAGATTTATCAAATATTGAGAAAAGAAGGGTCTACAAATATGATAGTGGCAGGTGATTTTAATTTGACAAGATAAATGGCAAATTGTACAAATATAACTCGAGATAGAGGTAGCAAATTAAAAATTTTGGATAGATGCTTGGAGAGAGATGAAAGGATCTGAAAGGGCATACACCTTTTTTTCTCAGGTTTACAATAGTTATTCAAGGATAGATTATATATTTGTTACCGAAAACATGGTCAAAAATTTGGATGATATAGAGACAGGGATTTTTAAAGAGTCTGATCATGCAAACGTGTTAGCAACGTTAAATTTAGAGAGTGGAAAGAATAGAAATAATTGGAGATATGATCCTAAGATATACAGAGATGTTGAGAGTAAGTTACAAATAATTCAGAGTTGGGAAGAATCTTGCTGTTGGAATGACACGGGAGAAATTGGGTACCATACGGTATGGGATACCATGAAGTCGGTATTTAGAGGGAAAAGCATCAAATTGGCAAGCATTAAAAATAGACAATTAAAGGATAACTAAGACAAAAAGGAAAAGGAAATTAAAAGACTACAGGAGGAACACGCAAGAACAAAAAACATAAAGATTCTTGATAAATTGCAGAGATTAAGAGCGGAAGTAGTGGGGAAAGATATAGAGAAGGTACAAAGAGATTTAGTTTATTTGAGGAGGGAATACTTTGAATCTAGTAACAAAAATTCAAAAATGTTGGCAAGAGCGGCAAAAGAAAAAAGGAACAAGAGGGAAATTGGAGTTCTGATAAAGGATGGAATAAGATATAATAAATTAAAAGATAAAACTAATATAGTCAGAGACTTTTATCAGGAACTTTACACAGAAAAAAAGATAAATGTAGGAAAGTTAAGAGATTGGTTAAAAAATCAAATGGGGAAAAAGATATCTCAAGAGCATAAGGCTAGGATGGAAGAGTTTATAATGGAGAAAGAAATAAAAGATGTGATTACTAAATTGAAGGCGTGTAAAACCCCAGGAGAAGACGGATTGCCAGCGGAATTCTATAAAGAATTTAAGGAAATTGTGGCTCCAAGATTATTGAAATTATTCAACTATATTCTGGAGGGGGGAGCAATACCGACTTCATGGTACCGTTCAATAATAGTATTAATACCAAAACTGGGTAAAGATGCTGAAAAAGTTGAGTCATACAGACCAATTTCGTTAATAAATCAGGACGCAATTTTTTTACTGCAATTCTGGTGAACAGATTGAATAATGTTATGAATAAATATATAAATAAGGACCAAGCAGGTTTTTTGAAAGGAAGGCATATGGCGGACTTAACAAGGAGGGTTTTAGATTTGATAGACATAGCAATACGAGATAAAGAAAAAGTTGGAATGTTATTATTAGATATCTTTAAGGTGTTTGACTCTTTTCAATGGGCAACAATTAATGAGATAATTAATGTGTATGGATTTGGAGATAAATTTAAGGGGGTGATTGATAAACTATATCATCATGGTTCTGCATATATTAAAGTAAATGATGCTATTACTGATGAGGTTAAATTAGAGACAGGAACCCGACAAGGATGTCCCCTATCTTCAATATTATTTATTATGGCAATGGAGATTTTAGCAAGCGCCATACGACAAGATAAGAACATTGAAGGAATTGCAGATAATAAGATAAGTCTATTTGCAGATGATACCTTAGTAATTTTAAAGCATCCTTTGAAGGCCTTAGACAGAATCCAGGAACATTTAAAGAATTTTGAGGAAATGACGGGATTAAGGATAAACTGGGACAAATCTGAGATGATACTGAGTAATATAGAACAAGAAGAGCAAAGGAAAATAAAGGATAAATTTAAAATACAGGTTAGAAATAGTTTGAAGTATTTGGGAATAAATATATCCTATAATTGGGAAGACCTTAAGAAATTAAACTATGAAGAACAAAAAAAGAAATTAGGGGAAAAATACTACAGTATAGTAAATTGAAACTGTCTTGGTTCGGTAGAGTTGCTCTTTGTAAACAGATGTTATTATCAAGATTGAATTTTTTGTTTGACGCTCTAACGATCCAGTTAAGAGAGAAAGAAATTAAAGAACTTCAAACTATGTTTAATAATTATTGTAATGGTGGACGTAGACCTAAAATTAATAGAAGTTTTTGGTATTTATCTCAGAAAGAAGGTGGATTGGGCTTACCAAACCTTAAATACTATTATAGAGCTTTTCAGGTTAAAAATATTGTAAAGATTCTGAGGAAGGAAAAGACAATTTGGGAGGAAATAGATATGAAGGAGATAAATCAATTTGGCAAGTCGCTATTCCTGGATAAAGAAATGAGTAAAATAGGCGTAAAAAAAAGAATGATGAAGGCCCTGCTAAACAATTGGAAAAAAGTGAAAAAGGACTTAGTCCCAGGTGTATCACCGATTATAGAAATAGAGGATATTAAAAAAATTCCAATAAATTTAGACAGTAAAGTAAAGGAAATTTTGAATAAAAATGAGATTTTCTTGCTGAAGGACTGGATCAGATTATGTAGGGATAAAGAAAAAAAATGGAGATATATACACAGTTAAAAATTGAATTGGCTTCAGGTGATATTAGTAGACAAATGGAATAGTAAATATTTGGCTGAAGTAAGATTGGAGAGAGATAAAACAGAATTTGAGGAATTACTGTGGAAAGTAAGGAAAGGAGATATGGACATAAAAGGCCTGGTGAGTAAAATTTATAAGATAATAAATAGAGAGGGTAGTTCACAAGAAACATTAAGAAAAATATGGGAGCAAGATCTTAAGATTAATATCACAGAGATGAAATGGAAAAACAAGTGGAAGAAAAGGATTATGAGAACTATGTCTGTCAGAGTAAAAGAACATAATTTTAAAATGCTATGGAGGTGGTATCTGACCCCAGTGAGGTTACATCAAATGGATAAAAATAAAACTCAAATGTGTTGGAGATGCACTGATGAGTTGGGTACTTATGAACATATGTGGTGGAGTTGTAGGGTAATAAAGCAATTTTGGGAGGAAATAGAGAAGGAAATCTCCAGAATTTTTGGGATGAACCTCAAGCTGGGGCCAGATATAGCGTTGTTGACAGACACAGAAAGTATGAATTTAGATAAGGACAAAAGTGAGTTACTATCTCTGTGCATGACAACAGCGAGACAATGCATAGCGAGAAAGTGGAAAATGATCAGATCCCAAAGGTGGTAGTTTGGTATAAGGAAATGTGGGACCTTGCTTTAAATGACAAATTAACATGGGAATTGAACAAGAAAAAGGGTATAATAAAAGAGAATAGATTTTGGCAAATATGGCAATTGTTTGTTGACTCCACAGGTACAAGAGGTGATGGGAGCAGTCCAGTACCGGAACTTCATAAATTTTGGAAATAGTGAAAAAATGTCCACCACAACCTCCAGGGCATTGTACAGTCACATGTGGTGAATTAGTAATCACCTTTTTTATTATTATTATTACAAATGCGTTATTAACTTGGTTGGTAGTAGGTAAACAGGCCAAATAAAAATAGCAATGTAATTAAAGTTCAGACTGGTCTGGCATATTAGAATGGAAATTTAATATTAAAAATTGTAGATGAGATCCAGTCTGACTAACATTGTTTTCTTACCTGTTAATTCTACACAGTTAAGTATTTTATACTAGTTTAATTTAATAAAATGTTTATGTATTGGTTTTTTCTCTTTCTTTCTTTTCTTTTTTGTGCACTATACCATTCATATGTCTTTGTCTATGTAAAATGGTTTTTTTCATATAATTTTTTACTTTGTGTATTTACTTATGTATCTTTTTATTATTTCAATTTTTATACTTAATTTGTATTGTTGTAAAACCTAATAAAATTAATAATAATAATAAAAATGTAATCTCTTCATCTTCAATTGTTCCTTTCACTATCAAGTATCTACCTTCTGGGTCAGAAATACTTTTTGTCATTGTAAAACCCAAACTATTCGAAATCAAAATCGTTACCCCTCATGCCTTTGATGTACCAAAAGCTTTTTCATAAATTTGTGTCCATCCCAAAAATAGTTCATTTGTGTCTTCCGATTCTTGATGTGTTTCCTGCAGAAAGATTACATCAGGTTTATCCCTTCTAAGGGCCAATTCCAACCTTCTTCTCTTCACTTGGCAGCCAGACACTTAAAATTCCATAACAATACCTTTTCACACTTCATAATTAAATTTGATTAAATTTCGCTAGGTCCTCCACAATTTCCCAAGGTGTGCATTTAACTAAACATTTAAACCCATCTACCCTACATGTAAACATATATATATATATACAAAAAACCTCTGCCATCTCCTCCATACTCTTTCTTCACGTACTAAAGAAAAGCAGCCCTTGTCTTCCAAAGATTGGGGGGGGGGGGAGATGTGTAAGATGTTCAGACTTTTCATATTCTTTGCTCTAATTTTAATGAAAGAAGAGATGATATGGGAGGAAATGGAGATGAAGGAAATGAAGCATGTTGGCAAAGCAATTTTTTTGGACAAAGTATCAACAAAAATGGAATTTAACAATAGATTGATAAAAACAACATTGAATTTATGGAAGAACTTGAAAACGAAGTTAGCTCCAGATGTGTCCCCAATTACAGAAATGGAAGATTTGAGGAATTTTCCATTAAAGATGGATAGGAAGGTGAGGGATGTGTTTTTGAAAAATGATGTATTCCTGCTGAAGTATTGGATTCAGGTATGTAAAAACAAAGAAAAAAGACTGGGAATTTATGAACAAATGAATTTGAACTGGTTTCAAGTTATTTTATTGAATAAATGGAACAACAAATATTTTTGGGAGACTAGTTTAACAAGAGAAAGGACAGATTTTGAAGAGTTGGTATTTAAAATAAGAAAGGGAGAGGTAGGAATTAAGGGCCTTGTCAGTAAATTGTATAAAATGTTAAATGGTGACGACAGATCACTGGAAACATTAAGAAAAAAATGGGGAAAAGATTTGAATATTAGAATTTTGGATGAAAGTTGGAAGTATAAATGGAAAAGAAGAATTATGAGATCTATGTCTGTGAGAGTCATGGAACATAACTATAAAATGTTGTGGAGGTGGTACCTGACACCGGTTAGGTTAAATCAGATGGATTGTACTAAAACAAAAATGTGCTGGAGATGTAAGACTGTTACGGGGACTTATGAACATAAGTGGTAGAGTTGTGATGTGGTTAAAGCTTTTTGGCTAAAAATAGAAAATGAAATATCACAAATAATGGGCAGTAACCTTAAGCTGGAGTCAGGTACCGCCTTATTGATGGAATTTGATAATATGAATATGGAAGAACATAATAAAGAACTGTTAACAATAATATTGACAACTGCAAGACGACATATTGCTAAAAATTGGAAGAATGATACTATAGTAGCTATAGAGGAATGGTATAGAGAAATGTGGCAACTTGCATTAAATGATAAGTTAACATGAGAATTGAAAATAAAAAGAGGTATGACAGATAAAAATAAATTTGGAATTATTTGTAAACCATTTCTGGTTTATACATTGTCTGAAGGTAAAGGTGGCAGACCAGCCACAAGCCACATGAGTTTTTGGTTATAATATGTGATGCTGGGCAGCTCTGTAATTCCGAAGGCAATATAGCACTGGGGTGTTATCTTATGTTCAGATTTGTTTTTTTTAAGACAGTGTATTTTTATGTTAAAATAGTTTATGTTTAAACAAGATGGTTCAAACATGGCAAAGTGAATATACACTATCTGTTATTATTGTATTTTTAAGTATGTGATTTTATTTTTAATTTTTATCTGTAATTTGTACATTTATGTTATTTGGTAATATGTATTGATGTCTTTTTTCTTTTATGTATTATTTTCCTTTTATAAAAATAAAAAATATTAAAAAGAAAAGAAAAGCAGCCCTTGTCTTCCAAAGCTGGGGGGGGGGAGGGAAAGACATGTAAGATGTTCAGACTTTTCATATTCTTCACTCTAACTGCTCTTCCCTTTTAACAGCTTCTTTTCTCATTCTTTCTCCTCTTTCACCACCCTCAACCCCTTCCCTGTCACTCCAGCTACTATCCCTCCCACAGCACCGCTTTCTTCTGCTTCATCTTCCCCCATCTCCTCACCTCCCAAGACCTCCAACTCCTCCTTCTGTTCACCTCATTTTTGAGAACCACTTTGAATCAGACCAATTGCTCTCAAATATTCAATTGCATTCATCTCTGAATCAATTACATGCATTTTCTTAGCATAAAAAAACTCAGCTGTTGGGGAAACCTCCAACTTTATCTAATTTCTTGTTCTTTCAAAATCTTAGTAACCGGCTTCATCTTATACATCAATTGCAATGTCATTGTAAATTTCAATATCTTTTCCATCCATCTTTAAAATACCAGATCCAGCTTGTTTTATAAATTCCATCACTTTCAATTTATCTCCCAAATTTGAAAAGTCCACCAACACATTTCTTTGCTCCTCTCTTCCTTTCTTTGGTCCAATTCTGTAGACACTCGCAATGTTCGCCATCTCAAAATCTTTTCCCATCTTCAAATTGTTCAGCCAATCTAAAATTCTTACTTTAAGCTGATCTGGCGTTTTCACCGCCATTTTTCAAATGACTATATTCTGCCTCCTCATCATTTCTTCCACTCTTTTTTCTTCTATTTTGACTTTACTCTTTACCTCCTTTCCTTCTTCATACAACTTTCTCAAATCTCCTTGCATCAATTTTGAATCCGCCTTAAGAACCCCCATTTCCTTTTCCACTCTATAAAAATTTTCATTGGTCTGTTTAATAAATTTAGAAAACATCCCAGTAAGCTTATTCTCAGACCCTTGTATTACTTTCAAAATATCTGCTTTATCTTGAGCTCTGGAGTCTTCCGTTCTATCCAATCTTTTAAACAACTTGCCTAGCTCTGTCATAATTTGAATTTCTTCCAGAGGTGTTGGAGATACAGTCGGTGTTGTTTTCTCCCTCTTTTCCTTCTTCGTCTCTGCTCTCTTTGGCTTCACCACCTCCTCCTCTATATTCTTTTCCATGCTTGCTGTTATATCCTCAAATAATACTAATAAGTTTTCTTTCAAGTCTTTCACTGAAAGAGCTTTAATCCAGTCCCAAAATCGAGCAAAATATTTGACTTTGACCCTTAGTTCAGTTTCAAACTCTGAGAAAAGCAAAAACCAAGTTAAAATCTAAGCCTTAAAAGGGGAGGGGGTGAGAGGGTTTTTAATTCCCAATCCAATCTTCTGTAACAACTCCTCTAACCCCTTTCACCTTCATCAACAATTTCAAAAATAAAAATAGGGAATGGGAAAAAGAGGGGGGCAAAGGAAAAAAAGAATAAAAAGAATAAAAAGAAAAAAGGACTTTTTGTAATCTGCAGTGGATTACACTCCTCCTTCCATCTGTTCTCCCTCCAGCAACACTCCAGCAACACTCTCACGACTCCAATTCCTCTTCCACCCTTCTCAACTTTCTTTATCCTTTACCAACTTCCAGCTCAATACTTTCAAAACCACTTCTAGAAGACAATGTAACTAATTTTCATCTCTGCCCTCTGCAGCCATAACATTGTGTCTTCTCCGCTCATAACTTTTGCTTCTCTCTAAACACTTTCCAGCACCGCCATTACTTTCCGTCCATCTCCTTCCCTTCTCAATCCTCTCCTTCTGCTTCTTACATCCAGTATCCCACCAACTCAAACCAGTCCAAAACACGACACTCTGCCTCACTTCTCCGTCATCCAAGAGGACTCCACTGCCAATTTAATAGGGTTTTCACTTAATTTCCCACTTTCCCGATATCCGCACCCCATACCTTTCATGCCAGCACCCCCGTCCAGCTTCCGCCCATCGGGTCGCACTCACCACCAATCCAGTACTCCGATGCATGATTGATCAAATATCACGGTTCAGCAAAACATATTTCGGCATTTCGGAAGATCTTTTTCTTTTCACTTTCCTTTCCAAGTTCGATTTAGCTCCTCATTTACCAAATCTTATCTCACTTTCACTTTCTCTGGCTTCGGCACCTCGAGCCAGCTCGGCATTAAAGCCTTCTGCCTTGCTCTTCGGGCCGTCAGCCCACTTGAAAGTCAAGACCCCCAATCACCGTCAACTTATTTTTTAAAAAAAAGTCCTTTAAAGTCTAATTTTGAAAAGCATTCCCATTAATCCACCTTTGTTGAAGCGGGAGCAAAGAAAAGTCCGTGTTAAACTATTGCCATCTTGGCCATGCCCCCGGCCTTTGTCACTTTTATGTTGTACTGCCAGTTCTGTCAGTAAGTTCTCCTGAAGAAAAAGTGCGGCTGCGTTGGCTGCGTTGGGCTGAATTAGGGAAAATGGAGGCTGTGGTACGTGTGTGCAGTACTGCTGTTTTGTTTCTCCTGTCAGTGGTGGTGTCCCCTTTGCATCCCACTTTGGGTGGCATAAACTCCCAAATGGATTTTGTGACCCCCACAGTGCTGATCTCTCAAGCCCAAGATATTATGTGCTGAATTTCAACGACATTGGTCCAGGGGTGTGGGCTCCTTTAGAGCACATACAAACCCACACCTCTGTTTTATAGATATAGATAGTAGAAGAACAGAACAATCACCTCCCTTTAAAGGACAGGCCAGTATTTAACAGTGAAGCTGGAAGTGGAAGATATGCTGTCCCCTCTACCCTGCAGTAATCTGGCAAGAGAAATCTAACAAGTCATTTGGGGATCCTTAGGAGTCATTCCATATTTGCCTCCACATTTACTTAATATATGTCTTTATTATGTCCTATGTTTACAACACTCCAGTAACTGATCCAGTATATGTTAGAATCCTAATATATAACAACAATAACCCCTCCAAAAGGAACAGTGCCTTATCATGGTGAAGATACCTGTGTGTTCTAATGATTCTAGGAGTTATGTTGAACAAGCACAACCATATCAGACAGGTCTTAGCTGAAGAACCAGACTAAATCTGTTCCACAACCCATTTAATATGATGAGAACAAGTAATTCTAATTTCATGCTGACTCGCTCATTGCCTAGATTAACAAGTATCACATTTGATACTATGGCTCCTGGGCATCCATCAAAAAAAATGTGCTACAGGACTCAACTCCTTTTGCTAGACATCCAGGGTATGAAGTTGATGAGCGACTGGTAGACAATAATAAAAAAACAGAAAAATCTGGACAAGGGAAGAAAACTATTCAATTAGGGAAGTTTATTATCAATCTGAACCATCAAAACGTGGATTTCAAAGGAAGTATGTACCAGATTTGGAAAGAAAACCACACAGATTTGAAAGTTAGTGAGCAAAGACTCCTGGACCAGAGACTCGCTATTTTGAAATATAAGTTCTTCACTGATGTCAAATTGCAAAAGATTGTAAGCAGAACAGTACAAGTTCCAGGCCCAAGCTCAATTTATAAGGCAGCTAATTTACGAACAAAGATACAAGTACTGGAGGAAAGAGAGGAGAGCGAAATGGCTGCAGAAAAACAAGAAGTAACAGCTGGAAAAGATTTGAAGAACCAATGGTCAGTGATGAATTAGCTGAGAAGATTAAGGTTCAAATGAAAATGATAGAAAGCATTTGACTCCCAAAACTGAACCAAATTAGTAAGGAAAATTTGGGCAAAATATTGAAGAAAGTGAATGGAGCTGTCCAATTTATCTTAACAGAAACATTAGCTCAAACAATTAAGCTAATGTGTTAAGCAGTTTATGAGGAATTGGGGTTGAAAGTCCAAAAGAATGAAGTGATTAAGAAAGAAAAAGCAAAATGGAAAATTTGCTCAGAGTTGAAAACTAAAAACATTCGATCAGATTTGGGTAATCTGAAGAATTTGAAGTATTTGAGACAAGGAAATCTAAAAGATAGGAAGATCAAAAGCAGCCTGATAACAAGGTATAACTTGTACAACAAGGAAATTACAGTTATAATTGAAGAGTTGTGGTCATTGCAGAAAGATGATATGATATGATAATCAGATAATGCAATTTCAGCAAAGTTCACTTTCGAGTTACCCGACATTATTTTTACAAGGCATTTGAAAATGGAAATAGAGCCATCAGAAGTGAAAAGCCTAACAGAGAAAACACTCTGAAGTTTCTGAAAAACTTGTGGGAAAACAATGAGCATAATGAAAATGCAAAATGGATCAAGCAGGTTGAAAATCTAATAAAAGCAACTAAAATGCAAGATTTTCAGATAACAAAACAAATGGTACAGGCAAAGAAGATACAGAACTGGAGTGCACCTGGTTTAGATGAACTCGGTGGATTCTGGGTAAAATCACTAACAAACTTACATGCATGGTTGGCTGCACAAAAACACCACAACTCTTCTTTTCTGTATTTTGCAGTATCCAAGTCAGTCAGTCATCAGTAAGTCTGTCTGTCTGTCTATGATCACCTTTACAAATAATAAGTACTAGCATATTTGTTTTTATTTGTGTTTTTTTGGTTAGGGTGGTTTGGGAGGGGGTGTTTTGCATTTGTGGTTTGTGACTTTATTTGATTTAATTTATATTTGTCATTTTGATTTTTTTCATATTTTTTGGCTATTGTTACTCTTCCGGTCTCTAGGTGGGGCTGTTATTAAGATTATTGCAGTTTTCCTTTCTTTGTTCAGTTTAGTTCTGGTCTCCATGGAGGGAGCACATGTATGGTAAGTGCTTTTGATTGTTTCTTCTGTCTTTTTTTATTTTGTGGTGTTGGGTTGGGGGTTTAAGTAGAGAGTTTCTACTTAACCCCCACCCAAAGTGTTTTGGCTTGTTTGTTTGTATTGTGGGTTTTAGATGTGTTTAAGTATTTTATTTATTTCTGGTTGTTATTTATTTTTAAAAGATTTCCGTATTTATTTCTTTAATTTGTGTTATTGTTTGTTGCAGTAGGTATTTTTGTGCTGTAGATAGGTGTTGTTAGTGTGCTTTTATGGTTTTTCGTTAGCCTTTGGTATTCTGAGTGTTTTTTGTTGATTTTGTTGTTTATTGTTTTGTTGTTTAATGGGCTTATTTTAATTATTTGTTTATTTATTTGTGTTTTATTAATTTTTGTGCTTTGCATTTTGGTTAACTGTTTGGTTTTGTTGTTGTTGTGTTTTGTTGTGTGAAGAATGGCCTGTCTGTCATTTCTTCTTTTTCCCCATTGCTGCTTCAAAATTAGGTTTTGATGCAGCGATGGGGAAAAGGAAGAGCCAGCAGTCAACTTGCTCTTTGACCGGTAATGTTCATTAGGTAGGTCGGGTGAAAAGGAGGCAGAGAAGAACTATCTTCTTCACAATGGTTATCTTCTCTCTGCTCCTTTTTTCCTGGTTTACCTAATGGGAGATCGACAGGCAGCGATCCGTAAGGGGTGGTTCTCTTCCTTGTGGATTGCTGGCTGCTGCTTTTCTATTACCTCCACTGCTGTTTCGTGCTAGTTCTTGAAATAGTGGTGTGGGTAGTAAAAAGGCAGAATCCAGTCATTCGCCAGAGAGGGTGCTTCCCCTGACAAATTGCTGCCTGCTGTTTTTCCCCCACCCTGGCTCAACTTAACTTGAGGTTGGCGGTGGTCTTGCCATGCCTTTGGCGGGGTAGTGGGGAGGAGAGGGAGTCCCTCTTCTCCCTGTTGCTCTGGGAAAGAAGGGTGGCGGTTGTCTCGCCATAGTTTTTGTGGGTTTTTGTTTATGAGGCCATGAGGCGCTGCGTCCTCCTGCGGCGACTTTGTGCTCCCATTGCGTGATGCATTTTTATTTTATTTTTCACGCACCTGCTTTTTCAGCATTCTGCGTGCTCGCGCCCTTCAGCATGATTGGCTGAAGTGGTCACGGCACGGAGGACACTGGGACTTGAAGTTTAGTTTATTTTGTTTGTGTTCGTGCAGTGGTTTTTTTCCCTGCAGCTCGGTTTCAATTGGGCGCGCTGGCTTTCCCAACATTCTCTTTGCTCTTGCCTGTCAGCCTGATTGGCTGGGAGGTGGCGCGGCGCATGTTGGGAATTGTAGTTGAATTGTTTTGTTTGTGTTCGTGGGGCAACTGCCCTACTGGCGACTGCCAGACCCTTGTGGCGATGTGCGGGCCGGGTAAAGGTGAGTGTAGGCAGCTTGGTACAGGATAGTAGGGACGGGTGCAGGAGCCTTTGTTACATTCCAATGGTTAACGTCCTTCCTTATAGGTAAAGATTGCACAGAAAGTTATTAACATTTTATGTTTCTCTTCTATCAGCAGCAAGACTACCTTTTCCCTGACAGATAATATCTGCCCTGTTCAGGACTTTGAAAAATACCAGAATTGTTCTCAGTCCAGTAGATTCCCAGATATGTCTGCTGCTCTCTCTCTCTCCCCCCCCCATGTTAATCTGAGGACCACATCTCTCAGAATACCTATACTGTATTGGCTCTGTAATCCAAAAAATTGACGTTTTACATCTCAGGCCAAACTGCTTGTTCACATAGGCAAAAATTGTGTGTTTTGACGAGAAGTAGCTTTCTAGGGTCTCAGAAAATATATATCTTTCTCATCATCATCTGCTGTCTGGGTCATTTAAAAAAAGGTATTTTCCAAGAATTGAGTTATAATCCCTTGTGCAGTATGCCCAGAAGACAGGATGATTTCATCCAAAAGGCAATCCCCTGTCTCTTTGAAAGAGCAACCAAGTTGATCAGCATTAATTCAGACTAGCTGTGTGAATTGGCCAGTCCTTACTGTGTAGGAGAGAGGTATAATAGGGTCTAGTTAGTTGGAAGACTGCATTTGGCTTTGAGGACCACCAGGATTTTCTCTCCTCTGCCTCATTAGAGATCTGACCAGAAAAGTCATTATACTTTACCGCCACCAACCACAATGAAGCCTGCTGGGGCGAACAACTTGTGGTCTTCCAGATGCTTTTGACCTGCAGCTCCGATCCTCCTCCACTTGTTGTCTAATTGCTATGCTGGCTAGGAGTCTAATGGAAATGGCAGCTTGGCAGCATTGGGAGGACCACAAATTGCCTTCTTTCATTTAAAAATGGAACTTGGCAAGATTTGTGCAACCAACCATAATCAATTTTTTCTTTAAAATCTTAAAAAAAATCAAAAGTACAAATAAGCATTCAGTTTTAGTCATGTGCCAGCAATAAAAAGCACTGGCTTAAAGAACCCCTAACACATTTCAGAGTGATAATGTATTTCTTAAATTTTGGCAAAGGACCCTTTTTAAAGGGTTGCATCTTTTCCTGCCAATTTGGCTTAAAAAGGGGAATCATTCTTTTTATTCTTAAAGAAAGAGGGATTCTTCGACTTCTTTTGATGTACCAAGACCTATCAACTTCAGAAGTCTGCAGTTTATTGTTTGCAACTCAGACACAGACAACAGGGTCTGTACTAGCATAAGAGGTCCGTTAATCAGTCCTTATGAGTATGTTCCAGCTGACTTCAATGAAAACAGGATCAGGACTTTTATCTGATCATAAAAACAGAAATCTACACTTATGCCCCCAGTATTTTTATCACAGCATTTTTATGCCCTTTGAAGCCCCAGGCTACAGCCTTGGAGAACACATTTTCTGAAGACATGGGGACAAATCACTTTCAAGATTATTTTGCTGGGCCTATAATTATCTTCTTGACATCACACCAGGCAAACCCTCTTGATGGAGACATCAGTACGACAAAATTCCTGTGAAAGAGCTCCTGACTATATATACTGTACTGAGTTATTTCATAACATTCTTCAATTATATATTGATTTTTAAGGCAGGTTTCCTTTTTCTCCTATTAAATACTAGCTGATTACCTGGCTTCACCTGGTTTTTTTAATTGTGTGAAAGGAGGCAGAGACATGTGAGAACTGGGCATATACAGGCCGGGAGCACCGCCGCTGAGGAACGCTGTGGCTGCCTTTATCCACCAGCGCAGGTAAGAGAACTGCGTGTTATTTACCCCCTTCTCTATGCGGGTCACTTAGTCAGAATGGCAGGAAAGAGAAGGGGGGGGAGAATGCCAGTCCTGGGCAGCAGACCTGATGCATTAGTCTGGCAGTTAAATTTTTCATCAATAGCTTGGTCTCCCCATGTGGGTAAGGGAACTGTTGGCTTTTCACCCCCTTCTCTGCCTGGGACACTAAGTGTGGATTGGCAAGAAAGAGGAGAAGGCAGTGGGAAGCGAAGAATTCTCTTACCCATGCTGGTGGAGAAAGCAGGGGAGACCAGGTCATTGACGGAAAACTTTTCCACCAGGGCTACTACCTTGGATCTTTTGCCCATGACTGAAGCACAATGTCTCCCTTGCTTTTATCCACCAATTTCAGGTGAAAGAACTGCTCGCCTTTTACTCACTTTGCCTCTTTCTTGAAATTCTGGGTTTTGCCTCCCAGGCAGAGAAGGGGGTGAAAAGGGAAGAGTTCTGTCACCTGTGCTGGCAGATAAAGGCAGGGGAGATCTTGCCTTCCAGTCTTGGGCAAACAGTACAACTGATTGTGAAGCCTTCTCCCCCTCTATCTCCTTCCCCTCCCTTCCCCTTTCTTTCACCTCTCCTTCAGTCTGTGACCGGGCAGCAATGGCAGCACAGGTCGGTGGCCAGGCACCTGGCACAGCAGCCCCGTTGGGCCCGAGGAGGCAGAAGGGGAGGCTGAGGAGGAAGGCGATGCCTTGCCCACCATGCCATTCTCTGCCGAGGCAGAGTTGGATGGCAGAGGAGGAGCGGCGGTGGCCGCTTCCTTGTAGGGAGGCCCCACTGAAAATGGCGGGGAGGGTGCAGGTACGGCGACCCTCTTCTTCTGCTTCTTCCTCCTCCTCACCTGCCCCTGCTTCCGGTCATTGTCCTCCCCCTCCTAGGGGGATCCAAGCCAGGGCTGCTGTAGGCAGTGTCTGAGGCTCCGGCAGGTCTGGTTTGGCTCTGGTCATCCTCCGCTGCTGCCGCCGGTGACACAGCCTGGCTCTGGTGAGCGAGGTGGTGGTCTCAACGATGAGGGGTCGCTGGCAGGGCTGGCTACTGTGGGCTGGGGCTTCTCCGGGGCCTACTCCTTCTCCACTGCTGCTTCTGTTCATGGCGCATTGGACATATGGGGTGATGGCATGGACAAAATTGGAGTGTGGGGCTGTGGAGCCCTTCTCCGCACCCATTCGGGGGCCAAAGAGAATGATCCACTGGCGGGCAGATGCATGACCAGGCCGCCCCCACCGCCACCTCCATCCCTCCCTTGATTGAGTGGCTGCGGCTGGGTATGCCAACGGTTGCCCGCTACCATTGATTCACTTCTGCAGGCTGCTGCCTCCGGTCTTCCCTCCCTGCAGGTGTGGTGGAGTGGCCCTCGCAGCACCTGGACCCTGGGAACTCCACCTCCGCCGGTGTCCTGGGCCCCTTCCTCAGCAGGAAGCTTAAAAGTCTGGGAGGCAACCGGACGGTTGCTGCTGCTTCCGGTCTTCCCTCCCTGCGGGTGTGGCGAAGTGGCCCTGGACGCTGGGAACTCCATCTCCGCAGCCGTCCTGGGCCCTGCCCCTTCCTCAGTGGGAGGCTTAAAAGACCGGGAGGCAACCGGACTGTTGCTGCCGCTTCCGGTCTTCCCTCCCTGCGCATGTGGTGGAGCAGCCCCTGCAGAACCTGGATGCCGGGAACTCCAACTCTGCCAGCGTCCTGGGCCCCTTCCTCAGCAGGAAGCTTAAAAGACCGGGAGGCAACCAGACTGTTGCTGCTGCCTCCGGTCTTCCCTCCCTGCGGGTGTGGTGGAGCAGCCCCTGCAGCACCTGGATGCTGGGAACTCCATCTCCACCAGCATCCTGGGCCCCACCCCTTCCTCGGCAGGAGGCTTAAAAGATCGGGAGGCAACCGGACTGTTGCTGCCGCCTCCGGTCTTCCCTCCCTGCGCGTGTGGCGGAGCAGCCCCCGCAGCATCTGGATGCCAGGAACTCCATCTCTGCTGGCATCCTGGGCCCCACCCCTTCCTCAGTGGGAGGCTTAAAAGACCAGGAGGCAACCAGACTGTTGCTGCTGCCTCTGGTCTTCCCTCTCTGCGGGTGTGGCAGAGTGACCCCCGCAGCACCTGGACGCTGGGAACATCATCTCTGCCGGTGTCCTGGGTTCCGCCCCTTCCTCAGCGGGAGGCTTAAAAGACCGGGAGGCAATCGGACTGTTGCTGCGGCTTCTGGTCTTCCCTCCTTGCGGCTGTGGTGGAGCAGCCCCCACAGCACCTGGATGCTGGGAACTCCATCTCCACCGGCGTCCTGGGCCCTGCCTCTTCCTCAGCGGGAGGCTTAAAAGATCAGGAGACAACCAGACTGTTGCTGCTACCTCTGGTTTTCCCTCCCTGTGAGTGTGGCAAAGCGGCCTCCACAGCACCTGGACACCGGGAACTCCATCTCCGTTGGCATCCTGGGCCCTGCCCCTTCCTTGGCAGGAGGCTTAAAAGAACGGGAGGCAACTGGACTGTTGCTGCTGCCTCCTGCCTTCCCTCCCTGCAGGTGTGGCGGAGCAGCCCTCACAGCACCTGGACGCTGGGAACTTCATCTCCACCGGCGTCCTGAGTCCCCGCCCACCCACTACTTAGAACTTTGAGGTTTGCTGGGATGTCAGCACCTCTTTCTCTCTATTTGGACTTGCCAGGGTTGGGGTGAGTGCAGGGGGGTTCTGCTGTATTAATTGTATTGTGCTTTTTGATATTGTATTTGTGGTTTCCGATATTTTGATGTTTATTTTTTGACTCTTGTATTGACTGTATTGTATTATTGATATGTTGTGTAGCCGCCCTGAGTCAGCGTAAGCTTGAGAAGGGCGGGATATAAATTAAAATTACAAATTACAATTACAAAGTCAATGGTTGCCTTCTCCCTTCTGAGCATTCTGCGTCCGTTGGGTTTGTGGCCGCATGTCTGTCACCCTGTCTCTTCCGTTCTTGGCACATTGGTCACTGAAAATTGTAGTTTTTTCCTTTTTGGCCATTTTGTGGGGCACAGGCCCCACCTTTAACCTCCGGTCCTTCAGATAAACCATCATTGTTAGGAAAGTAAGGTGTGTGTGAAGCAACACGGGATGGTCTCCAGGGGTGTGGCCATGACTGAGACACATGTACATGTACATGACTGAGGCACATTTTCCTTCCTTATAGGTATAGATAAAGTAGGACCAAACCTTGTGATCTATCATTCATTGACCCAATCCTTACAAAAGATTGTCTTCTCTTTCTCTCTCTGTACTACATTAAGCTCTATTTTACATATTTAATTTTATTTTTAATTTTTCAACTTATTCGCTGCCCACTCAGGCAAGCCCGACTCAGGGCAGTTTACATAATTTAAAAGACCCTACACAGTAAAAGCAGCTAAAAACCCCACCCACATTAAAATCCTACATTAAAGTCCCACATTAAAATCCACATTAAAATCCCACATCAAAATTCCACCCACCCAAGAAGCAGAGAGAGGGTGTATCTTATGGTAAAAGCCAGCGAGCAGGAGCCACATTGCCCTCTTCAAGAGTCAGATTTCAGATTGTCAGATTTCATAATTTTTATTTTATTTGCAAATTGTTTATTTACAATATTGATACCTTTCCTTTCTTTTGACTAGATTGCCAGGCAATCTGGGTATCAGACTATGAGGATTTTAGGGAAGCACAGTTACTGAGAAGGGATTGCGGGCTGCCTAAGAGAGTAAAGGGCAATGCCTCCTGAAAAGTTGCCCACAACAAGTCACTCCCCTTGCACCAAATCTAACTCGTGTGTGTGTGTGTGTGTGTGTGTGTGTGTGTGTGTGTGTGTGTGTGTGTGTGAGGAAACTCTTGAAGAAGGCAATATGTCAATAAGTCATTGAAAACAAGTCAACTGTAAAGCTGATGACCAGCATTTGCTTATGACTGTGACTCCCTAGTTCGACTCTCTGCCTTCCAAAAGTATCATTAGCCTAAAATTGCTGATAATGAAATAAGCAGCAGCTCAAATGGGGACAAGTAAAAAGCAAACAGGTTCAGCGGGTACTACATTACCCTTGTGTTTTACAAATACACTAAACCAAACAGAGCATGATCAGTAAATGTGTGTTTTGTCTGCTCCTGTTTGTGAGCCTGATAAATGCTGCTAATTGATTCTAGCACGAAAAAGTCCACATTCTGTGAGGAGTCCAGAGTTTTCTTGGCAAATGCTCTACAAAAAAAATCATAATGAAAAATTGATGCATTTAGCCACTTAGGCAAGATGCAAAACAACATCCTTGAAGTGCCATTAGCAAAAGCTAATGTGTGTGTATCCCCATGCTCTAAATAATGACTTTCTTATAAGTGATCTTAAAAGGAAAACCCAACCTTTTGAAAAGGGCAGTCAAGGTTTCTGCGGGAAGGGACACATCTATCAGATTTGCCTTCTGGTGCCTCTGCCTTCTCAGTCTGTTTCTCAACATACACTGTGGAGCCCATCACATCTATCTATCTATCTATCTATCTATCTATCTATCTATCTATCTATCTATCTATCTATCTATCTATCTATCTATCTATCTATCTATCTATCTATCTATCTATCTATTTATCTATCTATCTAATACAGACATTGTGAACCACTGTTACTAGGCATCATATACATATGTATCACCCATTAAGACAAGCACTACTCTGTGTGGTTTACAGGTTAAACTTAAACCCCACAAAACTTGACAACAAAATACATTCAACAATGTGAGGATCTAGATGTAGGTCTCAAATGCATACAAAAATAGGAGAAGATTAAATTAACATTAAAGTTAACTACATCCAGGAAAATCAGTTGTTGAAGGTAGTTTTGAATAATTCTTTTTTCACTTGTTTTCTGAACATAAGGAGGGAATGAGCCTGGCATATCACAGTTGGTAGCATATTCCAAAGACTAAGAGACACCACTGAAAAGACCAGATTCTTTGTCAACACTGTTTTGGCTTCCCTCTATGTGACCACAAACAGGACTCAATGTTCATACACATGTTAGTCTTTCTGCTGATGTCATGAAGTTTGCATGCTCAGAATTTTAAGATGACATTTAAGAATCCGCTCAAATCCTCCTCTGTTCTATTTTAAGAGTTTGACCATGTGGATTTCATAAATTTAATGTCACATCAAGCCTTTTATTTCACTTCCTGTTCCCTGCTCCTAACTTGTTCTGGTGTAACATTTTGCCTGATAAAAAGATAGAGGGATTATGAGCATTTTCAACTGCTCCTTGTGGGGCAATCTGTGATTGATTTTACCTGCTCCTCATATCCAAACAATGCAAGCTACCTTTGCCCATATGGTGAAGTGGCTGGTGAGCCACTTCACCATATAGGCAATTGAAATAGTTTCTCTGCTCTTCTGCAGAGAGGCAGGGAAATTGTAATCCCCTCCCCGAATTGTTATCATTGTAGTGCTAGATTGGATAAGGGGACAAAAATATTTTCTTCATTTTTTCTTGTAGTGTCAACTGAAACCACAGTTTCTTGGTATATTTACTCTCCCAACCAATGTAGCAAAGAAGAACAGGAAGTGTTTAATAGCAACATCCAATATCCCCCCTTCAGCATAGTGGATGTTGACAATGGAAGCAACCTTTGACAGCGACAAACTTCCTGTATATGCTATTCCTAGTATCCACAGGCACTTCTTCTTCAAGTGCTTTATCTGATTCTGAATATTGGTTATCATCATGGTGATCAGCCATGAAGATTGTCCTGGGAACAATATAATGCAGTGACCTTCCATCTGCCTTCCTCATCACAGCACGGCACTTGTACCACTGATCCAGTTCTGCGAGTGACTTTCTGGTCCTGAGCCCTTTTGGCACACAAAGTCTTCATCAGCCCCAGGCCAGTATTGATGAAGCTGCTGCCCTCTATCAAGATGGATTGAAGTGGGGTTTAATCCACTTGGGGACCTTCACCCTTCCCTGTGGACTTTGCCACCCAAGGCCATTCATCCTCAGGGTTTATCAGGTTAGTTAACTGCCACCTGATGATCACTGTTGAGTCGCTGGCAGTCTGGTCTACTCTATTACTATAGCAGGATAACCTGGTCAGACTGGGAATGGCATATATGGGAGTACTGCATAAAGGTAGAACCCCCCTATGGGGGTTCAAAAATGTGCTTTGGAGAAAAGTGGTCCAGTGTCTGGAGGCAGGATCAAACCCAAAGAGCTCCAACAAGTGGGCTTAATATCTTGTCTGGATATATTCTGTGAAAACTTGCTCTCAGTTTTGTGCATATTTGATTGTTTCTGCCTCACCACAGATTTTTTATTGCATGTGACAGACTTATAAGGAAACAGATATAGTAAATAGACTTCACGTGAGGAGATTTTTTTAAAAAATCATAGCCTTTAATGAAATGAAGAAACATCTCCCCATTTTACAGAGCTAAAAGAAATACTTCTTCCACATGCTAATTGCTCTGTAGTTGCGAACAGTTGTAGCAGGCTGGCAGATAAGTGTTCAGCCTTGGCCCCACATATAGCTGCTACCACATAGGTGAACTTCTGCAATTCTGGAACTGTAATTTAATACCCAGAGGCCATGGTTTAAATGGCATTCCATTCATTTTAATCAATTTATCTTGTGACAGAACAACAAAAACACAACGTAGGGTAGAGACAAAAGATAAAGGGCTGCACCTCTGTCTTTAACAGTCATTTAAATTCCACTTTACTAACCAAGCAATGCTAAAAGGTTCAGGAGTCCAATCTGATTTGGCTAAACATCCACAAGTTAATATACTTATCCAAAGCACTTTGGTCTATTAAATTCTGTAAGAATAACCTGTTATGAGATCTGAAGTATTTTGTCTTTCAAAGAAGGGGGGTGGAAATATAGTATACCAATAATCTGCCTTCAAGTAATAATAAAAAGCCATATCATTTTAATATAATTGAAGATATAGTCCTGAAGGCTCTCACAGCAGTGACCTACAGAGTAGATGAACACAGTTAGCTTTATAATAGGAGGCAGCCAATGCCATGTTGATACAAGGATGCTTATATAGGGAATTGCCCATTCTTGGCAGGATTGCACTGGGTTCCTGTTCTCTACAGTGTCAGATTCAAGGTGTTAGTATTATCATATAAGACCCTATATCAGTGATGGCAACCCTTTTAGAGACTGAGTGCCTAAGGAGGTGGAGGTAGCGCTTGAGGTGCACCGGCGATCTCATACGGAGGCGTGCCCACACGGTGCCTCCTCTTCCTTGGGCACTCTCTCTCTCACACACAATTGTGAGTATAGGAAGAGTTGTGTGGGATGTCTGGTCGTCTCACCTCTCTGGGGTGATGATGTGCATGCCCACAGAGAGAGCTGTTTGTGCCCCCACTGGCACATGTGCCATAGGCTTGCCACTGTGGCCCTATACGGTTTGGAACCTTATTATCTGTCAGAGCATCTCTACCTCAGAACATCTCCCCGCATCACCCACTCATCGCAATCTGTGCAGCTCCAGGTGCCGAACCTGAGGATGGCTAGAAAGTCTTTGACTAGAAATAGAGCCTTCTCGGTAGCAGCACCATCACTTTGGAATTCACTACTCATTGAGCTGTGCCAGGCCCCATCCCTGGACATTTTTTTTTTTTAAAAAAAGAGCTTAAAACTTTCCTTTTTAAGGAAGCCTTTAAGGAAATAATGCCATTGACAATAGACTAGCTGGCCAGGTTTGAGCTGCTTATCCCCAGACACCATTAGGATTTTATTTTGCTCTTTATTTTTTTAAAAAAATATTATCTTGATTATATTTGTCTATACACCACCCAGAGTATGAAGTATTCCAGATTGGTGGCATAAAAATGTAATATAAATAAATAAATAAATAAATAAATAAATAAATAAATAAATAAATAAATAAATAAATAATTTCCCCTGTACCTTTATGGAAACCCATGTCACCCCTTTCTATCCCTAGCATTTCTAGTCCAGCTGACAGGATATAAGGATGCCCAGAAGAATATCTAGCTACCTGGATATCTCAGTGGTTCAAGAATCTGAGTTGGGAGTTCAGTTTTTTCCTAGGCATCTTAGCGAAAGAGCCAGCCCATGTAGCCATGGGCAAGCTGTGCAGCCACAGGACACCCCCAGAAGAAGGGAATGGTAAACCACTTCTGTGTATTCTCTACTTAGAAAACCCTGGAAAGATTTACTATAAGTCAGAATTTATTTGATAGTACACAATTGTTATTATTAGAAGAACATTTATATATGCTCAGTCAAACCATGAAATATTCATCAGAGGCTCAGTTGGTTCTGCCACAACCAAGGGGATGCTATCCTATGGTGCAGGAAGCTGAGAAGGTGCTCAACTTTATATGCTTAATGGAAACTCATCTATTTAACTGCTTTATAAAATGCTTTTCAAACTGTTGGCCAAAATCTATAGCTTTGCCACCACTTCCTTAAGGTCTTCCATCCAGGCTAGAGGAACCTCCACCCATCTTTTAAATGAAAGATACATGTATATTGTAGAGCCATCTCCTCTGTAGAGGTGAATAGGACAGCAAGGCCAGACAGCATCCTTATTTGGCTAATGGGACATGTATGGCACTCCAGATCTGAGGATTAGGAGTCTTTGAAATATTGAAAAGAAAGAGTTGTCACTTGGATGAAGGGGGCATTTGCTGAGCTTCAGCAACAAAGAAGCCCCTAAAGAAGTATTGGTGTGTTACCATCACACCAACCCACCTTGGAGCTACATTTGTAGTTGTATGATTATGGTGGACCTTTTAAGTGTTGTTTCTTTTTCTGTCTCAAATGTTTGAACTTCACACACAAAGAATACAGCATGAGGAGGCATTCTTCATTGACCGCATGCTTATAATGCTGTAAAGGAGAGGAAGGCATTCCAGAAGCATCTAGGCCCAAAGTCATTAAATGCTTTAGAGGACGACAATACCAGCACCTTGAATTATGCTCACAAAGTATACAGAGACAGTTTATGATCCACTGAGCTAATATTATTCACAAATGTTCTGATCTATCCAAAAAGAACAGTGTATGGAAGTGTGAGTGACCACTGACAATGAAGATATTATCTATACCTATAAGAATGGGATGTGGCCGAGCGTGTGCGGAATGCATTTCCACACACATGCAGCCTATCCCATAATGCGACGTTCACACTTACCTTAATTCCCGGACATCATCCCTGCAAGGGTCCGGAAGCCGAGAGTGGGGCCAACACCCCACAAATGTGAACGGAAAAAACCCTACAAATCCCAGCATCCTCCACACCATGGCATGCCTTAGCCAATCAGGCAGGATGGCCTGAGTACAGAGGAGGCGGGATAACCAGTGTGTGTGAAAAAACCACCGAGATGATGCGCATCCAATACAGCTCAGGGCCCTGCCCGAGGCAGACAGATCCCAGGCTGAGGGAATGGTGTGCGTGCTGCCCCTTCCACACTGCCTGAGGACACGGCCAAGTGAGGCGATGCCATAGGCGCTGCCACTGCCCTGCCACCCCTCTTGCCCTCAGCTATGCCACGTGAAGACGTGGCCGGGCTAGAGGCTGCCATAGGCACTGCCTCTGCCCTGCTGCCCTTGCCACCCTCAGCTGAGCCTGACGGCTCTCGCCCTCACCAGTTCCCCTCTGCTGTTTCGAACCTATCCTTGAAACAGCGGAAGGGAAAATGCAGAGGCAGAAGCCAGAAATCCGGGGGGGGGGGGCATGTCAAGATGGAGAGCTGAGAGGAGTGAACTTTCTTCCGCTCAGAAAGGAGGGAAACGAAAGTGACTGTTAAAAGTGAGAATAGTTCCTGAGACCTGTAAAAAAATGGATTAGAACATCTATAAGAAAAGATAGTTGCGGAAATTACCTTGGTTGGTCCGAAGTCATGCCGAGAAAGGGAGAAAACTGTGAGTTTCGATCTTGGAGAGAGCGGGGGATGGGCGGTCTTTAATGGTGCCAACTCAACAAAGTTTTTAGCTGAAGAACGGACGGTTTGGAAAACGGTGTGGAGATCGGTTCGCTGGCAAAGCTCGATAAAACGCAGGCAAACAGATAAGCGGACGATCGGATCGAAAAGGGTAAGCCCGGTGGGGATCCGAAAGGGGGAAGCTGAAGCGAGGCTCGCTCGGCCTCGCCGGTCCTTTCGACCGGAGCCGCGTGGAGCCTAGTGGAGCCGGAAAATTGCTTAAGCGGAGAAGTGGAGAAGCCCTGACGGTGAGCAAATTTGTAAAAATAGACGGGGAAGGAGAAAAGGAGAAGAAAAGAGAAGTAATTGGGACCGGACCTTTTGTTTTTTTCACGTCAGTGGAGCGCAGATAAGTCAGGGTCAAGTAACAGTGATAATACCGGGATTTCTTGTTTCCTTTTTTTTCCTTTCCCTTCTTTGTTGCTGTTTGAGTTTTGGACTTTGAAATTTGGGTATTAAAGAGAAAGAGAGGAAGAAGAAGTTGGACTTTTGGAGAATTGGATCTGGCTTTGTCTTGCATACTTTTTCCGAGGCTTAAAAAAAGAATAAGATGGTGCTGGGGCCCTGAAATGTGCTGTGAGAGACAAAGTGTTGTTTCCTTTGAATCTTGGAAAGCAGACGCCTGACCTTGTCTTTGCTTTTTGTTTTTTCTTCTCGGCCTGGAACAATATAAGAGTTATTTTTCCTTCTTTGTTTTTTAAGTTGGATAGTGTTTGTAAGCTGCAACAGTAACATAAAGCAAGTTGATGGAATAGAAATAAAATATTAGTTTTTTTCTTTTTTTTGTGGGACAAATATTGATGATTTTTTTCTTTTTACCTTCCTGCTGTGGTTTTTTTGGTCTCCTTTTTCTCCTTTTTCTCCCTTTCCTTATCTCCCTTCCCATTGGGAGATGAAGATTGAGGATTAAATAGGGAATAAAGTGGAAGAACAGTGATCAATTTTTTTCTTTTTGATTAGGATTTTTGTTCCTTTATTTTCTCTTTCTTTTCTCCCCCCTTCTTTCTTTCTCCCTCTCCTTTTTTTGTTCATCTGGGGGTAAAATATTAAAATTTAAGAGGGAAATTAATTTGGTTTGAAATGGGATTTTTTTCTCATTTTTTCCCCCATCTCTATATTGATTTGAACTTTGGTATATATACATATATTTGATAGAGGGGGAGGGGGAGGGGAGGATAAAGGTCTAATATTGTATTTGGAAATAAGTATATTAAAATTGGTTAGAGTCAATATATAAGGTAGACCTAAACAGTAAATTGTTTATGTAAATTGTTAAAGTCACGTAATTGGAATTTGGATGAAACGGCAGGGGAGAGGGAGAGAGAAGGAGAAGAAATTGGCCTGGACAAGAGTGGAAAGACCAACCTCCTCGGACAGGAGTTTTAGAAGGCTTACAAGGTTGGAGGAGGAGGAGGACGAGATGAAGAAAACAACGCAACAAGAGATGAAGGATTTGGAGGAGCAAGAGACAGTGAAGAAGATAGCACAACAACTACAACAGCAACAGCAGCAGAAGACAATAACATCCCCAACTATTATTGCACCAACTGCGGTAAAAACAATTGTTATAACAACAGCAAAGGTAACAACAGCAACAACTGCTACAACAACTGTAACAACTACAGCGGCGACAGCAGGGACAACACTGACAACGATTGCAACCACAGCTACAGTAACAACACCAACAACATTGGCAATGAAGGGGGGCAAGGACTTAAATCTGACTTTGAAAGATTTAATGAGAAGGTGGACAATCTGGAATATAAAATTGGGAATATGTTGGCTCAAGATAAACAAGAACGAAAACAAGATATGCAAGATATGCTGGCAGACATTTTGAAGGGAATTGATGGCTTAAAAAAAGGACAAGATAAGCTTAAAAAAGAACAAGAAGTTATTAAAAAGAACAGGCAACGATTAAGGTGGAGGTCATGGAATTGAGAAAGAGAGAGAAAGAAAGAGAAAATAAGGTTGGAGATCATGAAAAGAGATTGGAAACCGTAGAAGAACATTTAAGACGAGCAAATGTCATAATCAGAAAATTGCCAGACAACTCCCCAGATAAATTAAAAGAAAGAATAGTGAAATGGCTGGACGAAATCATGGAAGATGGTTTTACACCGCAGGATGTTGTAAGTGTATTTAGACTGGGTTCAAGAAGGGGTAAAACTGGGTCAAGGAATGTGTTGCTAAAATTTGCTAATGTGTCAGACAAGCTGCGTTTAATGGCTCTTATACGGGAAAAAGGTGCAGAAGTGTTAAAAATGGAAGGCTTTGATATCGAAGTTTATAATGATATTCCAATTGAGGACCGCTTATGGAGACAATAGATGAAACCAATCACAAAGCGATTCCAGGATAAAGGAATAAGGTATAATTGGAAATTCCCACGACAATTAAGTTTCTTCTACCTGGGAAGACGTTATTTGATAAGCGAAGGTCCTAATGTTTTGGATGTAATAGTAGATGCAAAGTTATTTGGAAGCAGGAACTAAAGAGTGGTTTGACCTGAAGGAAGTATTGATTATATCTGGTGGATATAAAAGGCGGGAGAACAACGGAAATGAGAACATGCCTAAAGGTGCGGAAGGAGGAATTGTTCTGGGTGGAGATTAGGTTCAGACCTCCTCGGGGCTCGCACAGTCTGTCGCACCTCCCCCCTCCCCCCTTTGTATTTCAGAGGCTATTTGTAAAAAATGGGGAGGGTTAGTAGTAGAATGTATAGTGTGTATTCTTTAGTTGTTCTTTTTTTCTTTATTTGTTTAAGGTGAAGGAAGTGTTACATGTTAATCACATGCCTGTAGGAGGAAGTGGGAAATGTAAAAAATTATGGGAGGAAAATAATAGATGAGGAATATAAAAGTAATAACATGGAATGTGAAAGGTACTGGTTGTCAAGTGAAGAGAAGGAGATTAGAAGCAGCACTCAGAAAAGATAGACCGGATATAATCTTTCTGCAGGAAACCCATCAGAAATCGGAAGAAACCAACAAGCTATTTTTAGGATGGACTCAGTTTTATGAAAAAGCATATGGTATTTCAAAGGCTAGAGGGGTTGCAACTTTGATATCAAACAGGTTGGGATTCGAGATGGTAAAAAGTATCTCAGACCCAGAAGGTAGATATCTGATAGTAAAGGGGAAAATAGATGAGGAGGAAATAACGTTGGTGAATCTGTATGTGCCAAATGAACATCAAAATAGTTTTTTAGATAAGGTGTACCGAATATTGGAGAAAGATAAGGAAGAAGGAAATTGGAATTAAAGGAATGGTTAGTAAAATTTATAAATTTATAAAATAATAAATACAGAAGTTAACCCACAAGAAATATTAAGAAATACATGGGAACAAGATTTGAATATGAAGATAACAGAAAAGGAATGGCAAAACAAATGGAGAAAAAGAATTATGAGATCTTTGTCGGTCAGGGTAAAGGAACATAATTTTAAAATGTTATGGAAGTGGTAATTGACCCCTATGAGATTACATCAGATGGACAAAAAGAATAATAAAATGTGTTAGAGATGTAAAAATATGTTGGGCACATATTTCTTGTGGGTTAACTTCTGTATTTATTATTTTATAAATTTTACTAACCATTCCTTTAATTCCAATTTCATTCTTCCTTATCTTCCACACTAATTCCTCAAATTCTGTTCTATGTCTTTCCAAGCTCTGATCCCTCAAATATTTATTATTCCACTTGTTCACCATCGCTATCTGAAACCAATTCAACTTCATCTGAGTGTATAGCTCTCGTTTCATCACTTTATCTTTACAGACTCGTATCCAATCTTTCAGCAGGAAAACCCCATTCATCGACAAGATTTCTCTCATCTCATTGTCCATTCTTATTGGAAACTTTTTCAAATCTTCTAATTCAATTATCGGTGAAATATTCGGAACTAATTTCATTTTAACCTTCTTCCATACTCCCAACATTGACCTCAGCATTCTATTTTTAACTGGTGTTTTCCATATTTCCTTATCTAAGAAAAGGCTCTTACCCACTTCCTTTAGTTCCTTCATTTCAATTTCCTCCCAAATGACCGGCTCCTTCATTAAAATCTTAACTACATTCTTTATATGAAATGCTTTATAATAATTCTTTAAGTTAGGAATTCCTAGGCCCCCTTCTTTTTGAGATAAATACCACATTCTCTTTGAAATTCTAGGTCTGCGTCCACCATTACAGTAATTATTTAATAATTTTTGAAATTCCTTAATTTCTTTATCCGTCAGTTGAATTGGTAAGGCATCAAACAGAAAATTTAATTTTGGTAGTAACATCATTTTAGCCAACGCTATTCTGCCGAACCAAGACAGTCTTAATTTTTGGTATTGCAAAATTTTATCTTTAAGTTCTTTCTTTTGTTTATCATAGTTTAATCTTTTCAAATCATCCAATTTATTAGAGATATTTATCCCTAGATATTTCAGACTCTCTTTAATCTGTAGTTTAAATTCATCCCTTATTTTCCCTTGCTCATCCTTTTCAATATTACTTAAAATCATTTCAGATTTATCCCAATTTATCTTCAGACCTGTTATTTGTTCAAATTCCTTTAAGTGTTTTTGGATACTTTCCAAAGTCCTTCTAGGGTGTTTCATAATTATCAAAGTATCATCCGCGTATAAACTAATTTTATTTTCCATTATTCCTTCTATACTTTTATCTTCCCTTATTGCATTTGCTAATATTTCCATCGCCATAATAAATAATATTGGTGATAAAGGGCACCCTTGTCTTGTCCCAGCCTCTAATCTCACTTCCTCTGTGAGACCGTCATTAACCCTAATATTGGCGTATCCTTGTTGATATAATTGTTCTATTGTTTTTATAAACCTATCCCCAAATCCGTAACTTCTAATTATCTCGTTAATTGTTATCCATTGCAAGGAGTCGAATGCCTTGAAGATATCTAATGATAGCAATCCAACTTTCTCCTTATTTTGCCCTGCAACATCAATAAGGTCTACAACTCTCCTTACTAAATCTGCCATGTGCCTACCTTTCACAAATCCAGCCTGATCTTTATTTATGTATTTATCCATAAAACTGTTTAATCTATTTGCCAATATCGCCGTAAAAATCTTGGCATCTTGATTTATCAGAGAGATGGGCCTATATGACTCTACCTTTTCTGGGTCTTTTCCTGGTTTTGGTAACAAGACAATTATTGTTCTATACCATGATGGTGGTATTTGTTCCCCATTGAGTATACCGTTATACAATTTTAACAATTTTGAAGTTACTATATCCTTGAAATCTTTATAAAATTCTGCAGATAATCCATCTTCTCCCGGTGATTTATCTGTTTTCAGTTTAGTTATTACTTCTTTTATCTCTTTTTCCGTTATTAACTCTTCCATTTTTTGTTTATGTTCCTGACTTATTTTATTTTTAATTTGCATTCCCAATTTATCTTTTAATTTATCTATATTTACCTCCTTTTTAGAATATAAATCTTGATAAAATTCTCTAACCATCTTACATTTCTCTTTAATCTTGTTATATCTTCTACCATCTTTATCTACTAAAGTCCCTATTTCTCTTCTACTTCTTTTTTCCTTAGCCGCTCTTGCTAAAAGTTTTGAATTTTTATTACTGTATTCAAAATATTCCCTTTTTAAATACGCCAAATCTCTTTTCACCTTTTCAATATCTTTTCCTATTAATTCCTTCTTTAAGCCCTGCATTCTTTCATAAACTTTTCTATCCTTGGTTATTGCATGTCTCTCCTGCAGCCATTTAATCTCTTTTTCAATTTCTTCTTGCTTACTTTTTAACTGTTTATTTTTAATGTTTACCAACTTGATGCTTTCTCCTCTGAATATTGCTTTCATTGTATCCCATACAATACCGAGTCTAACATCCCCTGTATCATTCCATTTCCAATTTTCTTCCCATTTTTCTACCATTTGCTCTTTACACTTTATATCTCTAAACAATTTAGCATTATATCTCCAATTTTTCCTAATCTTTGTAGCCTCTATTTTTATTTCCAACAATACTTTTGCATGACCAGACTCTTTAAAAATTCCTATTTCTATGTCTTCTAAATTTCTTATTAGATTACCAGTGACAAATATATAATCTATTCTGGAATACGTGTTGTAGACTTGTGAGAAAATGTATAAACCCTTTCCAATCCTTTAAGTTCCCTCCATGTATCTTTCAACCCTAGAGATTTCAACCAATTATTTAACACATACATTTTATTTCCTCCCACACATCTTGCTATGTTTGTACTATCTATATTTGATCTTATTAAATTAAAATCTCCAGCTACAATCATTTTTGTTGTTTTTTCTTTCTCCAATATTCGGTACACCTTATCTAAAAAACTATTTTGATGTTCATTTGGCACATACAGATTCACCAACGTTATTTCCTCCTCATCTATTTTCCCCTTTACTATCAGATATCTACCTTCAGGGTCTGAGATACTTTTTACCATCTCAAATCCCAACCTGTTTGATATCAAAGTTGCGACCCCTCTAGCCTTTGAAGTACCATATGCTTTTTCATAAAACTGAGTCCATCCTAAAAATAGCTTGTTGGTTTCTTCTGATTTCTGATGGGTTTCCTGCAGAAAGATTATATCCGGTCTATCTTTTCTGAGTGCTGCTTCTAATCTCCTTCTCTTCACTTGACAACCAGTACCTTTCACATTCCATGTTATTACTTTTACATTCCTCATCTGTTATTTTCCTCCCATAATTTTTTACATTTCCCACTTCCTCCTACAGGCATGTGATTAACATGTAACACTTCCTTCACCTTAAACAAATAAAGAAAAAAACAACTAAAAACACACACTATACATTCTACTACTGACCCTCCCCATTTTTTTACAAATAGCCTCTGAAGTACAAAGGGGGGAGGGGGGAGGTGCGACAGACTGTACGAGCCCCGAGGAGATCTGAACCTAATCTCCACCCAGAACAATTCCTCCTTCCACACCTTTAGACATATTCTCATTTCCGTTGTTCTCCCGCCTTTTATATCCACCAGATATAATCAATTCTTCCTTCAAATCAAACCACTCTTTAGTTCCTGCTTCCAATAACTTTGCATCTACCATTACATCCAAAACGTTAGGACCTTCGCTTATCAAATAACGTCTTCCCAGGTAGAAGAAACTTAATTGTCGTGGGAATTTCCAATTATACCTTATTCCTTCATCCTGGAATCGCTTTGTGATTGGTTTCATCGATTGTCTCCATAAGCGGTCCTCAATTGGAATATCATTATAAACTTCGATATCAAAACCTTCCATTTTTAACACTTCTGCACCTTTTCCCCGTATAAGAGCCATTAAACGCAGCTTATCTGACACATTAGCAAATTTTAACAACACATTCCTTGACCCAGTCTTACCCCTTCTTGAACACAGCCTAAATACACTTACAACATCTTGCGGTGTAAAGCCGTCTTCCATGATTTCGTCCAGCCATTTCACTATTCTTTCTTTTAATTTATCTGGGGAGTTCTCTGGCAATTTTCTGATTATAACATTTGCTCATCTTAAATGTTCTTCTACGGTTTCCAGTCTCTTTTCATGATCTCCAACCTTATTTTCTCTTTCTTTCTCTCTCTTTCTCAATTCCATGACCTCCACCTTAATAGTTGCCTGTTCTTTTTTAATATCTTCTTGTTCTTTTTTAAGTTTATCTTGTCCTTTTTTTAAACCATCAATTCCCTTCAAAATGTCTGCCAGCATATCTTGCATATCTTGTTTTCGTTCTTGTTTATCTTGAGCCAACATATTCCCAATTTTATATTCCAGATTGTCCACCTTCTCATTAAATCTTTCAAAGTCAGATTTATGTCCTTGCCCCCCTTCATTGCCAATGTTGTTGGTGTTGTTACTGTAGCTGTGGTTGCAATCGTTGTCAATGTTGTCCCTGCTGTCGCCACTGTAGTTGTTACAGTTGTTGTAGCAGATGTTGCTGTTGTCCCTTTTGCTGTTGTTATAACAATTGTTTTTACCGCAGTTGGTGCAATCATAGTTGGGGATGTTATTGTCTTCTGCTGCTGTTGCTGTTGTAGTTGTTGTGCTATCTTCTTCACTGTCTCTTGCTCCTCCAAATCCTTCATCTCTTGTTGCGTTGTTTTCTTCATCTCGTCCTCCTCCTCCTCCAACCTTGTAAGCCTTCTAAAACTCCTGTCCGAGGAGGTTGGTCTTTCCACTCTTGTCCAGGCCAATTTCTTCTCCTTCTCTCTCCCTCTCCCCTGCCGTTTCATCCAAATTCCAATTACGTGACTTTAACAATTTACATAAACAATTTACTGTTTAAGTCTACCTTATATATTGACTCTAATCAATTTTACTATACTTATTTCCAAATACAATATTAGACCTTTATCCTCCCCTCCCCCCTCCCCCTCTATCAAATATATGTATATATACCAAGGTTCAAATCAATGTAGAAATTGGGGGGGGAAATGAGAAAAAAATTCCCATTTCAAACCAAATTAATTTCCCTCTTAAATTTTAATATTTTACCCCCGGATGAACAGAAAAGAAAAAAAAAGGAGAGGGAGAAAGAAAGAAGGGAGAAAAAAAGAAAGAGAAAATAATAAAAAAAAACTGCAGCAGGAAGGTAAAAAGAAAAAAAACATCAATATTTATCCCACAAAAAAACTGGTGTTTTATTCCTCTTCCATCAACTTGCTTTATATTACTGTTGCAGCTTACAGACACTATCCAACTTATAAAACAAAGAAGGAAAAATAACTCTTATATTGTTCCAGGGCGAGAAGAAAAAACAAAAAGCAAAGACAAGGTCAAGCGTCTGCTCTCCAAGATTCAAAGGAAACAACACTTTGTCTCTCACAGCACATTTCAGGGCCCCAGCACCATCTTGTTCTTTTTTTTTTAAGCCTCGGAAAAAGTATGCAAAACAGAGCCAGATCCAATTCTCCAAAAATCCAACTTCTTCTTCTTCCTCTCTTTCTCTTTAATACCCAAATTTCAAAGTCCAAAACTTAAACAGTAACGCAGAAGGGAAAGGAAAAAAAAAAGGAAACAAAAAATCCCGGTATTATCGCCGTTAATTGGCCTTGGCTTATCTGCACTCCACTGACGTGAAAAAAACAAAAGATCCGGTCCCAATTACTTCACTTTTCTTCTCCTTCTCTCCTTCCCGTCTATTTTTACAAATTCGCTCACCGTCGGGGCTTCTCAACTTCTCCCTTTAAGCAATTTTCCGGCTCCGCTAGGCTCCGCGCGGCTCCGGTCGAAAGGACCGGCGAGGCCGAGCGAGGATCGCTTCAGCTTCCCCCTTTCGGATCCCCACCGGGCTTACCCTTTTTGATCCGATCGTCCGCTTATCTGCTTGCCTGCGTTTTATCGAGCTTTGCCAGCGAACCGATCTCTACACCGTTTTCCAAACCGTCCGTTCTTCAGCTAAAAACTTTGTTGAGTCGGCGCCATTAAAGGCCGCCCATCCCCCGCTCTCTCCAAAATCGAAACTCACAGTTTTCTCCCTTTCTCAGCACAACTTTGGACCAACCAAGGTAATTTCTGCAACTATTTTTTCTTATAGATGTTCTAATCCATTTTTTTACAGGTCTCAGGAACTATTCTCACTTTTAACAGTCACGTTCGTTTCCCTCCTTTCTGAGCGGAAGAAATTTCACTCCTCTCAGCTCTCCATCTTGACACGCCCCTCTTTCCTTATTTTTGATGTATATGTATTTTCATGTTTTTTCTATATATATAGTTATTTTTATTGTGTTAGATTATTTGTTTTTATTATGTCTTGAATGTTGTCATATATTTTGAAAAATCAATAAAAAATTTATATAAAAAAAAGAAGCCAGAAATCCGCCAGGGAGAGCGTCCTCCCTGATGGATCCCTGTCTGGCACCTTTGCATGTCCCCCTCCACTGTTTCAAGCCAGCCCTCGAAACAGCGGAGGGGAAAATGCAGAGGCGACAGCTAGTGATCCACCAGGGAGAGCGCCTTCCCTGACGGATCCCTGTCTGGTGCCTTTGCATTTCCCCACCACTGTTTTGAGCCAGCCATCAAAATAGCGGAGGGGAAAATACAGATGCGGCAGCCAGTGACCCACCAAGGAGAGCGCCTTCCCTGATGAATCTCTGTCTGGCACCTTTGCATGTCCCCCTCCACTGTTTCAAGCCAGCCCTCGAAACAGCGGAGGGGAAAATGCAGAGGCGACAGCTAGTGATCCACCAGGGAGAGCGCCTTCCCTGACGGATCCCTGTCTGGTGCCTTTGCATTTCCCCACCACTGTTTTGAGCCAGCCATCAAAATAGCGGAGGGGAAAATACATATGCGGCAGCCAGTGATCCACCAAGGAGAGCGCCTTCCCTGATGAATCTCTGTCTGGCACCTTTGCATTTCCCCTCTGCTGTTTCGAGCCAGCCCTCGAAAAAGCGGAGGGAAAAATGCAGAGGTGGCAGCCAGCGATCCACCAGGAAGGGAGCCTTCCCTGACAGATCCCTGCCTGCTGAAAGCCTGCTATCCGTCCGGGTATGCACGTCCCCATCAGAAAGAGCAGCCTGGCAGTCACCTTCTCTCTCTGCAGGGCCCAAGTGACCCGACCAGCGAAGCCAGGTAGCAATTGCTAGTATCTTAATTGGTCAAAGCTTGGGAAATTTACTTTTTTTGGGACAGTTCCTAGACAACAGGTGACTGGGAGATTCTGGGATCTGTGGTCCAAAAATAGTGACTTTACCAAGTGGCTATGGTAAAGGCATGGCTAACTAAGTGTGTGGCTCTCCGGATCTTGCACTGCACATTGCATGCACTGAAGTGCTGGATTGGAGGACCTGTCTTTAGCTTGGCTTCTTTCTCTCCCTCCAAACTCCTCTTCATCACTTATACTCAGTTAATTTGAATGCAAAATAGTAAGACATGAGTGGATACATCAGTGTCTTCAAGAGACCTCTCTAAGTATAAAGCCAATGGATTTCAAATCAGTGTTAAATTATTGATCTTGTCACATGCTTCATAGAAGGAATCTATGCATCCGAAAGGCTTTTCTGATCTCTTATTCTGCAACCCCCTTCATCTTACAGGAAATCGTGCTCTGCGTCAACTCTGACACTGCAGCCTTGGAGGGCCCTTCAGTTCCAAACACCTTCTATAATTCACTGGGCCTTTGAACTGCTCTTTTTAAATAGGCTTCTTGAATTAATGAATAATTTTGCCAGGTGTGAGAGCACATGAAGGAGATACTAACTACACACCTAAGTTGATCCATGCTCATTTTTATATGAGTAGAGATTTATTAGTGTAAGATAAAAGCTCTGGCTCATTCTCATGCCTTTAATATGACTTTGAAATGGAGGCGGCAGTCAAAAACTTTGAAGAAATACCCTGTGGGATGATTTTAAGAACCTAGCTAGGCAAATTGCTGCTGTAAAAAATTACCCTGATTAAGAACATTGCTTGCATAACTTCCACAATAATAACAAGATACACCAAACTGCCAATTGCTATTGTTCATGACACCAGGAAATAGGAAAACATACATCTAACAGAAGTTACTCTGATTATCAATCCAAGAACTATATGAAGTCCCATCTATTGACTTATTCCTCTTCCATCTATAGAAAGAAAGAAACACACAAACAAACAAATCATAGTTAAACTGCAGTGTCCAGAATCTGGTGGCCATTCTACATTTGCATAAGGGAATTTGTAGAAGCCTTGGAGCAAATTGTTCTTCATTAATGAGGTGCTGGTTGCATTCCTGGTTGTGCATTCAGTTTTCCCAATGCAATTATAAATCAACAACAGAATTTTTTCTAGAACGTGGCACATTTTCATGATTTAAAGCATATTTTATTGATGTTCAGTCCAAAGGTCAAAGGATACAACTAAAAAGAGAATGATCTCTCAAAAAATAAAAGGAATGGCATTGTGCTTGTCTAGGACAAAAAATAAAGGTAAATCCAGCTTTCAGGGTATAAGAAGAAAGCTACAGGTGTCATTAACTTCCAGTGCTAATTACCTTGTGAACCACCCAGAGAGTGCACTATGTGCTATGGGGCGGTATATGAGTGTAATTGCTATTGCTATTAACTTCATTGAAGCTACATGGATAAAAAATGCAAGCACAATGCCTTACCTTCTTTACTGGGGGAAGATAAATATTGAGGAGCAGAAAGCAGAATGGGTGTGAAGTGCCTTTCCATGTAAGACCAGGAGTTCTATATAGTGAAGCACCTTGCACTCTGGTACAAAACGTTGGGTTTAGATACCACACTGGTGAGGGGATTCTGGGGTTCATAAGTTAATTTTTCCAGTTCTGTACTATATATTTGTTGGTCTCAGAAAATAAACAGCTCCATAACAGGGAATGGATGCAAAGTGAAGGAAATGATACATTTTGGCCAGAATCCGATTGGCCTTTACTTAGGTTTTAAATGGTTTTCAACAGCTAATTGATAAGGCATTGGGAACCATTTCAGCCATATGCCCAATCATACACCCAGTTGCACAACCATATGTTCCCAGGGATTTGTCAGTGACCTGTAGCAAGTTATGCAAATATTATGCAAACACTCACAGGATTCTGGACATTTTAGGCTTGGCAGTCACTTGTCTTGGTTATTATGCCAAGCTGCACTATTCTCCCAAAGGAACAGAGAATGCTAAAAGTTTGACTGACAGTTAGCCAGAAGATTGACTTCTATTATCCAGTATTTCTTTAGCATTTTGGTGACCCATCTGCCCTCAGAAGAGAAAACTATGAATGGATAATTAAAACCTAGTCAACCCTTCACAGGAACAAACTATGTTTAAAAACATCTTCCCCTTTTCTTTGGTAAACATGGTATCTACTAATATATATTGAGAAAATTAGTGTTTTCATGTAACGTGTTATGGTACATTACCTAAACTCAATAACAAACTTACACTCTGTGTTTCATTGCTAGCTGTGGATCACAATGTTTCACCACCAACCATGGGTGTCACAGTAGTAAACTGACAGGCAATAAAAAGGGGGGAAAGCTCTTTGGTGCAATTTTTATAGTCTGTTCTCCACAGTTCTATTCACTGAAGTGGAATGAATGAAGATGTACTGCCTAACCAGTATGTCTGCATGCATCTAACAAGATATTTTTCCCTTCAGAGATTAATTACTTATATAAATAAAAATACCTCCATTGCCAGTAACCAGATGGAGTGAATTCTTGAAATGCAGCCATGCTATTTGTAAGAGATGTTTTTCTTAATGATCAAAAGAATCATCTAAGAAGTGCACAGGAGAGGAATCCTCTTTTAAAGCACTGTTTCCATGACATTCAAGTTTAGCTTTCCATACACAGTTGCCAACATTTACATAAAATATTTCATTTTCTCAGTAATTAAAGTTAAAAATTGGGGGTTGCATGTTGCACAGTATGGAGACTTCCTATGCTACTGCAATGTCACAGAATCTCATTCCAAAAGGTACAACTGAAAGATGTGACAAGCTTAGGTAAAAGTAAAGGTTGCCCTTGATTGAAAGCCAGTCGTATCTGACTCTAGGGTGCAGTGCTCATCTCCGTTTACAGCCAAAGAGCTAGAGTGTTGCAGACATTTCTGTAGTCATGCAGCAGGCATGACTAGACACCAGAGCTCACAGAATGCTGTTATCTTCCCACCGAAGTGGTACCTATTTATCTACTTCCAATTTATTGCTTTTGAACTGCTAGGTTGGAAGGAGTTGGGACAGAGACGTCAGCTCACTCAGCCATGCAGCATTTGAGTCTCGAACTGCTGACCTGCCGATCTTCCAGTCAAGTTCAGCATCTTAACCACTAAGCATCTTAACCACTCATGCAGCCTGACTGAGGGTTTGTGAACTGTTTTTGCTTGGCTATCCTGCCCCCTTTTTAATGGGTTGGGGAGGGTTTAGGGTGGTTTTAGATAGTTTTTCTGTATGTGATTTTAATTGGTTTTAGATAGGGTTTTGGTTGATGTTTTTAGCTGATGTTTTAGCCTATGCTGTAAACCTCTTTGGGCCACCTAATGGTGAGGAAGGTGGTATATAAATATTGTACATAAATAAATAAATAAATAAATAAATAAATAAATAAATAAATAAATAAATAAGCCACCTGAGTCCTGTGACAAGCTTAGACCATTGTAAACCCAACTGTGTTCACTTCATCCTTTTGTTTCAGTTAATTTTTTTTGCTACCCAATGCAAAGGAGAAAGTGGTGATTCTCACACTCCATGCATAAACATGAGTAGAGTGTCAGCTCAATTCTTCTTCAGCACTACTGATGGAACAGTGCCTTCTTACAAATGAATACAGCAGGCAAGCTCAGGAGAGATGGAGTAAGGCTAGTGGCATCCCCCCCTTTTTTTAAACTTCCTCTAAGCATCTGCCACTTGTGGTGACTGCCTCATTCTGTCTAGTGGCAGGACTCATGGCTGACCTAGAACGTCATTTTCATAAGTGTTATACCCAAACTCCACTTCTCTATTTTAGGTACATTGGTGCCTTTTTAATTTGGATTCATGGGAAGGAAGCCCTAGAAAAATTCCACTGTGATTTCGATAACTTTCATCCTAAAATCAATTTCTGCTAGGGTCAATCTAAACAACAGCTGCATTTTTGACACCACTATGAAGCTGCAGCATGGACATCTAAGCACCACATTGTATCAAAATCCTTCTGCTCAATTTGAAATACATACCAGCATGCCTCCAGTTTTCATTTCCTGCCAGGCCTTCAGATATGATCACATTTGTTTCAACCCACAAGACTCCAAACTCCAAAGTCACAATCCACTTACTCCCAAGTAGGACTCAGACTTCCTCCGGCCTCCTGGTAATGGGATTGTGGCTGATCCTGCTTCCCTGGTCCAGTTCAGACCCTGCAGTTCAGGCTTTTCCTAAAAGTGTGCCCAGTCACCCCTGACCGAAATCCAGGTAGTGAGCAAAGGATGCACATGAAACTAGTGTAGGTTCAGATAATGTGAGCCAAGTAATCACACCAAGTCTCTCCAGGTATTTTAGAAAGACTGTATATTGAAATCAAAGCATAGTACAGAATCAAACTCGTTGGAAGGTTAAAAAGCTTAGAAAACATTTCAAAGCATTTTAAATTGTGTACACTGCCCAGAGTCCATTGGATAGGGTGATATATAAATCTAAAATAAATAAAAACATAAATAAAAACAAAGAAATAAAGAAAGCTGCTTATTTAAGGGATAGCTCATGCCCCCTTCTTTTTCAAGTCTCTACATTTTTGCAGTTAAGATCCAAGAGAGTGTCTGTCTTCGGCCCCCACCTTCTAGGTTATATCTCTGTTGTGTATGAAAGTCTATGCCTTTAAGAGAAATTGTAACAGGAAGAATGAAAGAATGTAACCTCAGTGAATACAATGTAACCCAATGTAAATCAGCTGGATGGAACGCGATTCACCTGCCACTAGATGGCAGTGACTCGCGACCACATGGTATTAATCAACCAATCATAGTCTACCGCGGGAAACATTCCCACCACAGGCAAACCAGGTAAAGAATGTGGGGTGTCACCATGATGTCACAAATACAGGAACCAATGGGGAACCGTGTAGCTAGATTCAAATGTACCACTCTGCATAAAAGGAGCTGCGCCTCTGCCATTACCTCATGTTCAGATTGCATACCTTGCAATAAAGATGTGTTTGGCCCCATAGCTGCTGCCTACTGAGTATCAATCTGCAAACATCAAAATCTCCTCCCACAGGGACCACCTTCCAGCCATTCCCCTAAGGGATTGCGACCAATGATATTACAGCATGACATGTCCATCATATGCTAGATTTTGTTTCTTTCAAGCCATGAGGCCAACATTGTTTACATACCAGACCTGGTATGATGGCACTCCTACACACCAAATTCTCCATCTTAGATTAAGTTAAAGCATAGGGCATAATTCATTTTGTTCCAAGGATCTATAAAACAATTTTTTCAAACTTGTCTATACTGACCCTCTCAGTATTTTAAAAAGCTTTTGAGGTCAGGAGGAAGAACAAAATTCAGTTTGGTGTGGTCTCCTTGTCCTCACAGCATTTTTCTCCTCTAGTGACTAAATTTCTGGTATCCTGAAGCAATTGACAATCAGTGCAGGATTTTGGAAACTGATAATTTCTGCTGATCATCTGTGGATGGTAAGAGGAAATAAAATACTGTATTTTTAATATGAAAGTTGTGCTTATCGCTGCAACAAAAGTATAATTTTTTAAAAAAAAAACTTTTCACTGAAGCGTTTGTGAAGCTTGTGGTATTTTTGAACCATAATGGGGCTTACCTTGGTAATGATAACCTTGTGTTGCTGGCTAATCTTTCTCAAACTGGGTCAGGTGAAAGGAACTGCAGAATTACCTCTCCAAAAAGTGCCTTCATTTTGTCAGTTTCACATCTAGCCTAGACACGGAAGAAGAAGAACAAAGACAATTGTATAAAAAATATTTATTTCCCCTTACCATCAGCAGATAATCAGGGGAAATTATCAATTTCTGATCGGTTGTCAGCTGGATGTTTACACCAGAAATAGCAAGAAGACTGGTTATAGTATAGAAATCTCTACTTTAACCCATGCCAAGTGACCATGCTCACTTAGGATTGGGTTAAAGCAGAGTACAGTACTACAAAGTAGTAGAACTCCCTAACGGAGGTTCAAAAAAGTACAGGTTGGGCTACAGTGCCATATGGTGCCATATGGTGACACCAGAATTTTGATCATGACAAATCACACCGTAAATGGCTAAAAATTCAGGACATCGATAGGTTTAAATAGCCTAATTATAATACCATTTCAATATGGTTTAGTAACAAATAACTAGGGAAGATGAATACCCTGCTGAAGTAACCCACTGCAAGACACATGCACAAGAGAAAATAATAAACACCACTAGTTGTCATTTTCAACCCACATCTGAGATCATTCGTATGTATCATAAAAGACCTCCAACTCAACCTTGACATGAATACTTCATACTCCTTAGCGTTTGGTGGCAGGCCCATACTTGCTTACAGACAACCTTCCACCTAGCCTGAGGAAGGAGGAACACCTGGGGAGGGCCAGTGTCTGTTTAAAAACTGCTTGCTGCTAGACCCTGGACCCCTCACCCACCCGGCCTGAGGAAGGAAGAATAGCTGGTGGCTGATTCAGGAGATAATGGTCCCTTTGCCACAGTTGTCAATGTATGTGTTGGTCTTTTATGTTTTATTGCACTGTTACATTTTTGTATTGTTATATTTTATTGCATTCTTATGTTTTATCGCATTTGTTACATTTTATTTTATTGTTATATTTTATTGTACTGTAATATTTGATATGTTGTGATTTTTGTGAGCCATCCTGAGTCGGCATATGCTGAGTGGGTGGCATACAAATCGAATAAATCAAATGAAATCAAATCAATCCAATCTCAAGCAACTATTGACACCTAACGACTTACACAACATGATCATACCTGTCAACCTTCCTAGATTGGCCAGGATTTCACGGTTTTTGGCGCCGATTTGCGCCATTTCCCACCCCGCGCTGCCGAAACCCCGGAATTTGGCAGCGGGGGAAAGGAGGTACTGCGCAGCCCTTCTGTGCAAGTCACCTTCTATGCATGCGTAGAAGGCTTTTATGCTTGTGTAGAACCCTTTTACGCTTGCGTAGAAGGCTTCGCCGCTTTGCGTAGAAGGCTATGCAAGCGTAAAAGGGTTCTACGCAAGCGTAAAAGCTTTCTACACATGCGTAGAAGGCGACTTGTGCAGAACCATTGTGCGCAGGTCCCGGATTGTCCGGAGCCACGGTTGACAGGTATGAACATGATACACTGGTGGGGAGTATACCATGCTACAAACCCAGAATCCAGCTCTGTCTCCATATCTACAGGTACTCTGATAACATGATTACAGGACCCAACAATGTCATACAGAACATCAAGGACACGTTTACTTGTTCCTCTGCTAATGCGATCTATGCCACCCTTTGTCAACATTTCCCCTCTGCCCTCTATGCAGGACAAATGGGACAATCTGTGCAAAAGAATTAATGGAATAAATTGAACATTAGGAATGCCAATACACAGAAATTTATTTCATATAATTTCAATCTACACAGATATTATTTAAAGGATTTGGAAATTGCAATCCTGGAGAAGAAACATTACAAAACAAGACTCCAAAGAGAGACAGCTGACATAAAATAAATATACATAATATGTGCTCATTCAAAAGATTAAGTAGTCATCAAGGGTTTTTAAGTTGTTACCGGATGTGAAATGCCACAATAACTATGTTGCTATCTTCTGTTATTTTCAATAGCTTACATTACTTTACCAACTAGCCATTGTCCCTTTTTATAGAACAAAGTCTCAAAGGAAAAGTCAAAGATTCTGAAGTCATTATCAAATGTGCAATGCTGCAACAATTATATTGTACCTGCTGTTGTTATCTATAGAACAAAGCTTCAAAGGAAAAGTACTAAATATCAAACAGGGGTCTTAAGTCATTACCAGCTGTGAAATTTCACACTGACTCACACAATTGCAACTTATGTCTACTAATGAACCACTATCATTTTATCTTTAGGTTGTGTATAAATGATTGCCATATAGTCTCAATTTTATGTCTGAGTAAGGGGACTTAATCCACAAAAGCTGATATTAAAACATAGCAGTTAGTCTTTAAGGTGTCACAACATTTTTCTTTTATTTTTTCTTTCTTTCTTGTCTGATAGCATCATATCCTAGCACTTGAGCAATATAAGAACTTTAGACCTCTCAGGAGAAAGGTATTTGTGTCCTAATATAATCAGAGAGCACCTTTTCTGCAACTTATCCTCCTGAAAAGTTTGCTTGGCATCTTCTTTGGTATCTGTTAGGCACCAAATAAAATCTATTGTGTTTCAATTAGCACTTGCAATTTATATGTACTTCGAACATGTTCAGACTGTCCCTTGTGGGGAAGTCTGGGACTGCCAATTTTCAGGTCACCGATGTTCTTACCCCTCCCTCTGTTGAAACAATGCAAGCAACCTTTGACCATCTGGTGAAGAGGCTGATGAGCCACTTCAAATATCGGCAAATGAACCAGTTCCCTTGCTCCTCTGTGGGTTTTGTTGTTGTTCAGTTGCACAGTCGATTCCGACCCTTTGTGACCCTATGGACCATTGCCCTCCAGGCACCCCTGTCCTCCACCATCCTCCTCAACTTGCCCAGCTCTGTGCCCATTGCGTCTACAAAACCATCTAGCCATCTCATCTTTGGCCACCCCCTTCTTCTTTTGCCCTCTACCTTTCCCAGCATCAATGCTTTCTCAAGTCTTATTTGATGTCCAAAGTACTTCATCTTCATCTTTACTATTTGACCTTCTAAGGAGCAGTCAGGGTTGATTTCTTTTAAGATTGACCTATTTGTTCTCCTTGCTGTCTAGGGTACTCTCAAAACTCTCCTCCAATACCACATTTCAAAGGCATCTATTCTTCTGCGCTCAGCTTTCCTAATGGTCCAGCTCTCACAACCATACATTACCACTGGGAATACCATTGCTTTGACTATACGAATTTTTGTTTGCAATGTGATGTCTCTACACACAATAAAAGCCTTAACAGCTGAAGACATGGGAGACCTTGGCTTAAATCCCAGCTCAGACTTAAAACTCAACATGGCATTGTCAATGGCAGAAATCCTGTTTGTTGTGTACCTTTTCATCTGATCCTCCCTGGTTAACAGAGTGCCATGCTACAATGGCATAGGAGAATGGAAGAGAAGTTATGCTTCAGCTTACGCTATGAACAGTATTTCAGCCAGTATTGCTTAGCCTAACTTCCTTTGTAGGGTATTTGTGAGGAGGAAACGAGGAAGTTGTGAACATTTGGGTCGGGCTTCCTGATTGGGTGGCATACAAATGTGAAAATTAAATTAAATTAAATTTGGCAAAAAAAATGTCCTCATGGGTCCAACCCAATTGAGCTAAGCAAGCTTTATTGCACAAACATGAGATTTGGCAAGCGGGGCCATAGTGGATTGGAGTTGTAGTGGTTAAGATGCTTGATGACTGGAAGGTTAGCAGTTCAGCAGTTTGAGACCCTAGTACTGCACAATGGAGTGAGCTCCTGTCATCTTTCCCAGCTCTTGCCAACCTAGCAGTTTGAAAGCAAGAAATTGCAAGTAGATAAATAGGTACTGCTTTGGCAGGAAAGGTAACAGAGTTTCATGTATTCTAGCATCTAGTAATGCCCGCCACATGACCATGGAAATATCTGCAGATACAAACAGTGCTGGCTCTTTTTCTATAAACAGAAATGAGCCCCACCCCTAGAGTCAGACATGACTGGCTTTCAAGCAAAGGGAGACCTCTACCTTTATGAAATATCTAGAACATAAGGTAAGAAATTAACATTACATTGTATATTAGCCATTAGAAGTGTCTCTTTTAAATAGCATCTGAAACCTATGAAAGGATATTTGAAAGGGTAACATAATGTTTAATAATTTTGCAGAGAAGAAATATAATTTTCTTGTGGAAAATACCCTACATGATAAAGTGCTTCTTTTTTTACTTCATAAATAATATACGATTAGCCCCACAGGTGTATAAGTACATGAAATGGATACATTGCCTATCAAGAGGCCCATTAAATGTTAAGAAATTATTAGAGGCACACATGAAAATGAGCTCTTTGATGCCGATATGCATATGAGAAAACGGTAAAAGCAAACACTTTGGAACACAGCTTAGATGTGTAGTGGCAGTTCATAAGACTCAGAAGTACTTTAAAAGGATCAGCAGAGAACTAAAGAGAATCAAAACCACAGCATGACATACAGGAGATAAGCTTCTCGACAAAGAAGAACAGCCTTCTCTGAACCATTAGCAGGTAAGGGGTAGTACAAATGCAAAAGAAAGTGTGGGAAAGTGAACCCCTAGAATGACTTAGAATGAAACATATTACAGCTGGAAGTTTAGGAAAGGGTTCTGGGAAAAGATACTGTATAATGCCTGTTGTACAGAATCCAAGCAACACAAGTCGAAACAGGACAATGGATCATTGTTGTTTCCATATGACATTGATTGTTGCTTGCTGGTCACTACATTTCCCGAAAGAGAGGGCAAAAAGGAAAACAGTACCAGCTTTTAGAGAGATGCAGTTACTTCAGATGGCAGTTGCTGAAGAATCAAGGAGAGGTGACCAGACATTTAGAGAGCAGAATTGTGCAGCCCACACAGAGCTAGCAATGGGACACTTGCTATCACATTGAATTCTTCTTAAGCCCATCTGCATTTTCTTTCTGCTCTTCTTTCACATCAGGTTGTGAGGCACAATCATGCAAGCATTTTTCATGGTTTGCTGCCTGCCTGTCTGTCCACTGGCTGGCTGTCCTCTGTGCCGAAACATGGCTGGGTGTGCAACAGATAGTTGGCAAAGTAGTTGACACCAGCACACGATTATTTTACCCAACAGGTTTCTGAATGTGATTTTTAATTCCTGCATTCAGCTTCATAATTTTTCAAAACATACTTTTCCTTCTCTTTAGGCTGCAGTGTTTCCCAAACCTTGGTTTTTGGACTTCAATTTCCAGAAGCCTAAGTCAATTCCCCAAAGCACTGTTCAGCCAATGTATTGACTTAGGCTTCTGGGAATTGAAGTTCCCCTGTGGGGCATATGCCCCACTTTGGGAACCACAGCAAGTTTAGAGCCTAGATGTTTTTACACATTTTACTTAACGCAAACATTTTCCTTATTGACTAGCATTATGTTTATGCATATTCTTTTAACGGTATGCCTTTTTAACCACTTGCATTTAAAAATGTGCCCCTTTTCTCTATCTACTTTATTTACCTAGAACACTCATAAATGTGCAAATTCTAAGACAAGTTGTGCTTTTGCTCATAATCCATCATGAGAGGACTGAAAAGGCCACTTTCATTTTTGAAACAGTTGAAATTCTTTCTTCGACTCACTGCAATTCTTTCCCATTTCTATATATACAGTGTCTCCTGCACACTCTATGCTAGGCCACTGCCCTTAGGCATAGCATGTGGGAAGGGAGCATTTCTGTCACTGATGCCCAAGTAAGACTCCAAGAACCCATTTTCTACCCATGGAATGGAAGACAGGTAGCCTTTTGTTCTTTACCACTGGAATATCCACTCAATACCAGTCTTGTAGAATCTACAATTTCCATGCCCAACTACTGTATATGCTGGGAAATTGTATATGATGATTAACTTTTTCCATTACCAAGATGTATTCTTTGTTGCTGAGCATTTTTGATTGGGGGGCGGGGGGAGGATCATTTTTGTTTTTGTTGCTATTTATCATTTATTTAGTGTGTTTATTATTCATGTCTAGTTTTCTATTGTAAAGAGTTTTTTAATATCTTGTAAACCACCCAGGAGGGACTGTGGTGGCTTAGTGGTTAAGATGCTGAACTTGATGACTGGAAGGTCAGCAGGTCAGCAGTTCGAGACCCGAGTGCAGTACGATGGAGTGAGCTCCCATCTCTGTCCCAGCTCCTGCCAACCTAGCAGTTCGAAAGCAAGAAAATGCAAGTAGATAAATAGGGACCACTTCAGTGGGAAGGTAAAAAGCATTCCATGCACTTTGGTGACTAGTCATGCCTACCACATGCCCATGGAAACATCTGCAGATGCAGACAGTGCTGGCTCTTTGGCTATAAGCAGAGATGAGCACTGTGCCCTATAGTTGGATACGACTGGCTTTTGAGCAAGGGTGACCTTTACAGACCTAAGCTGCCCAGAGTGAGAAAATATCTCAGTTTGCACCTGAAAACCAGACACAGAGTCCCATAGTTTCTTAGCAGCAGCAAAGACAATGGAGGCACGAAGGCTGAATGAACCACCAGCAGAAATCAATTTGATCAGGTTGAATGGTACAGTAATACCTCATACAAAGTCTGCTTTATACAACATCGGATTCATACAACATCACAAAATTCCTTGAAAAAGTTGCCTCATACAAAGTCGTGTGACTTTGTATGAGGCATTGGGTTTTTCCCAGGTTGCATTGTGCCTGGGCAGTATAAAAGGCAGGACACACGTGTGCATTGCTCTTGTGGGTTTTGCATGAGGCAAAGAGTGTTTAGGAGTGGTTTTGAGCGCGATTTTGGATTTTTTTTGAATTTTTTCGTCAGAATTTTTAGAAGCATTCCTGGGATTTTTGCAGCATTCTTCAGGCTCTTGGACAATCAGGGTTGTTTGACAAGTTTTTGTAATGTTTTTAGCCTTTAGACAATGATTTCTTAAAGTTCTGTCAGTTTCCTGTCTGTTTCCTTGACTTTGCCCTGAAGTCTGTGCTGTTACAGTACAATGTATCTCTATAGAAATGACGTTGTATGAGGCATCGCGGCAAGGATTTGGACGTTGTACGAGGCATCGCGGCTAGGATTTTGCATGCCTCATACAAAGTCCAAATCCGTATAAAGTCCAAACTTGTGGAACCAAGTTTGGACGTTGTATGAGGTATCACTGTACAATGGTTTTAATGGCTTTAATTTCCCCTATCTGTTTTAGTGGTGCTTCTTAGCCACCCGAAGTGCTGTTTTTGTTTTTGTGATTTAGTGGAAAAGGTTAGATAATGCAATAGCAGGAATGCAGACATTCCTCCACATTAATACCCATTTGAAATTCTTTCTCTTTTTAAGTATTTAAGTATCAGAATGAATATAATTTGTTTTTCATGTGTATGTATATTTTTTCCTGTAATTTTGTGTTTTCTTTAAAATTAATAAAAATTATTTTTTAAAAAATCTTTCTCTTGAGAGAATGTGATTTTTCCTAAGGCAGATTCACTGCTGAAGGAAAATTTGATCTTAAGACTCCATAGTTCATGGCCAAAAGACAATACTTGTTTGCCATGCTGGTCAAGCTTTTGCAGCCTGCTTTTATTTTAACCTGGATTTTAAAAGCTTCCAAGTCTCTGAATTTACCTTTCAGGTCTTAAGAGATCATCTCTCCCTCTTCAGTTCATGTGGCTTTGTTCCACAGTGGCATTTAGCAGTGCTCCAGCTGAGCCACATGTTCCGCACCCCCCAGAGAGCAGCTTTCTCAGGATATTACAATGCTGTAGTGACTCCACGAAATGGAAAATGGACCAAGAGACACCTGCTCACCCTATTTTTTCTTTCTTTCTTTATTAAATACATATAAAGTGAAGGTCACCCTTGCTCAAAAGTCAGTCATATCTGACTCTAGGGTTCAGTGCTCATCTCTGTTTCATAGCCGAAGATCCAGCATTGTCTGCAGACAACCGTGGTCATGTGGCAGGCATGACTAGACACCGGAGTGCGCGGAACACTGTTTACCTTCCCACCAAAATGGTCCCTATTTATCTACTTGCAATTTCTTGCTTTCAAACTGCTAGGTTGGCAGGAGCTGAGACAAAGATGGGAGCTCACTCCGTCCTGCAGTATTCGGGTATCAAACTGCTGACCTCCTGCTTTTCAGTCAGCGTCTTAGCCACTTGAGCCACTGCATCTTTAAAAACATATAGTGCTCATTATAATAAATTGCCAACTGGCTTACAAAAAACAAACAATAAAGAGTACAAATACATAGAGAAACACTAGTTGTCATCTATCTGGAGAGGATCTTCACTTGCCAAAGCCAGAAATAAAAACCCTGTGCATTAAGTGGGCTGCAACATCAAACGTAAGATTCATGTGAGCCTAGGGAGCATGACAGAAACAAGGAGAGGTGATAAAGGGGGACCTTTATTATTGGTAGGGGGACCCCGGTGCCCGGTTGGCAGGGGTCGGCTGAGGACTTTGCTGACCATCTAGTGGAGAAAATCGATCGGATTCGCTCTGGGTTTAATCCTGGCGTGGATGGGGAGAGTCCGGAGGGAGCCGGAGCACAGTCTTGCTATGCCATCTGGGACCGGTTTGATCCAGTTGCCCCTGATGAAGTGGACAGGCTCCTTGCAGCTGTGCGCGCCACTACCTGCCCTTTGGACCCCTGTCCCACCTGGTTGGTGAAAACCTCCAAGGCAGTGACAGGTGGCTGGGTTGGGGCTGTGATCAATGCATCATTGCGAGAGGGGGTGTTTCCTGCACCTTTAAAACATGCTTTGGTGCGCCCCCTCCTGAAGAAATCTTCCCTCGACCCAGCTGTCCTAACTAACTATAGGCCTGTCTCAAACCTCCCCTTTTTAGGGAAGGTGTTGGAGAAGGCAGTGGCGTGTCGGCTGCAGGGGGTACTGGATGAAGCGGATTATCTGGACCCTTTTCAGTCAGGATTCAGGCCTGGATATGGTACCGAGACGGCATTGGTCGCACTGATGGATGATCTCTGGCGGGAGCGGGACGGTGGTCACCCATCCGTCCTCGCTCTTCTTGACCTCTCAGCGGCTTTCGATACCGTTGACCATGGTATCCTTCTGGAACGGCTCCGAGGTTTGGGAATCCAGGGTACTGTGTGGTCCTGGTTTTCCTCATTTCTGAAGGGTCGGTCCCAGTCGGTGTGGTTGGAGAGTGAGAGGTCCAGTCCTAGGCCCCTCAAATGGGGGGTTCCTCAGGGCTCGGTGCTCTCTCCTCTCCTATTTAACATCTACATGAAACCGCTGGGTGAGATCATTCGTTCCCATGGGGTGCGGTACCATCAGTACGCGGATGACACTCAGTTGTACATCTCGGCCCATGGGGACCCCAGTGATGCTGTCAAAGTCCTTTCCAGATGCCTGGAAGCTGTGGGGGTCTGGATGGGGGCTAACGGGCTACAATTGAATCCCAGCAAGACTGAGTGGCTATGGATAGGGGGTCCTGCGTTAATCCGGGAGCTTCCATCGTTGGTTCTGGATGGGGCTATTTTGCCCCAGACAGACCCGGTGCGCAACTTGGGGGTCCTCCTGGATTCACGGCTACTGCTAGAAGAACAGGTGGCGGCTGTGACCAGGAGGGCTTTCGCCCAACTTCGGGTGATTCGCCAGTTGCGCCCACTCCTGGACCGGGACTCCTTGCTCATGGTCACCCATGCTCTGGTTACCTCCAGACTAGACTATTGTAATGCGCTCTACATGGGGCTGCCCTTGACGACCATTCGGAGGCTACAGCTGGTCCAAAATGCGGCTGCCCGGGTGGTGATGGGGTGTGGCCGTTATGCTCATGCTTCGCCACTGCTCCGGGAGCTGCACTGGTTGCCAGTATGTCTCCGGGTGCAATTCAAGGTGCGGGTTTTGACCTTTAAAGCCCTATATGGTAGTGGGCCAGGTTACCTAAGAGACCGCATCGCCCTGAGGACGTCTGTCCGTCCAACCAGAGCGGACCGGAGGGGCTCTCTAATTGTTCCATCAGCCAGGGGGGCTCGCCTCTCTGGCACAAGGAGGAGAGCCTTCTCCGTGTCTGCACCGGCCCTCTGGAACCTCCTGCCAACAGAATTACGTCTTCGGACGGAGTTGCTGCCTTTCAGAAGGGATCTTAAAACCTGGCTGGCAGGTCAAGTGTGGGGTGCGGGTGGAAGGGTAACCACCATGGGGTGGTTGGTGTAGAGGAACTCTTCCCCATGGTGCCTTTTCGATCCTGCAGCCCTTGCTTTTTAGGGGGTGGGTAGTCTTAACTTTTTTTTACTGTTTTAACTGTTTTTAGGATTATTGTTGTATTTGTGAATATTGTCTGTAAACTCCTTGGGTTGCCCTGGGGTTACTTTTTATGTTGTTAGCCGCCCAGAGTCGGCCTTGTGTTGAGTGGGCGGGATATAAATTGAATAAATAAATAAATAAATAAATAAATAAATAAAAGACACTGGCAGTAAATGGCTGAGGGCAGAGCCAAACCTTACATAGAGGACAAATCAAGAGATGTGAATGGTCAGCCATCCTTGTATAACATGTTAACCTACAAATTCAGAGAGGTGTGGAAAGCTCTTTCTGTGGCAATCAGACATTATCTCACCATTTATGAATTCACTATTTTGGTGACATGTCATCTGTAACACCTAGTTTAGATAGGGTGGTAGCAAGCCAAAAATCATCTGCCTGCCATTGGTTGAACTGAGAAGAGTATATAGCCATGATGTGGAACCTTGGCACTCTAGGTGTTCTTGGACTTCAATTACCAGAAGCCCAAGTCAGCACTCCTGCTGATCAGGGCTTCTGGGAATTGAAGTTCAAGAACAGCTGGAGTGCCAAGTTTCACCATCATGATTATATAGCAATGGAACTCAGAGATTCTCATGAGCAAGGTAGTAAGAAAGGATGAGCCAGATGGGAAGAGAAGAAAGGTGAGAGAACAAGGCTAGCAGAAAAAGAAAAGCATATGAAAGGTGAAGCAAAATTGTAGAACAGGGTCCTCAAACTTTTTGGGCCATAGGCCGGTCACATGTTTCAGCGGGCTGGTCACATGTTTCAGCGGGCACATTTTACTTCATATGGGAACATTTTACTTCTGCTTCCGGGAGTGACAAGGGTGGCGCAGGCCAGATGAATTGGCATCAGGGGCCAGATCTGGCCCATGGGCTGTAGTTTGGGAATCCCTGTTGTAGAAGACAGTATTCAAAGAAGAGAGTTGTATGTACCTGTGGATAGAAACTATAAGGACCTGGCTGGACAGCACAGTAAGAGCCACAGAGTTTGGCTTTCCACTCTATTTTGCAGGAGAAAAAACAGTTTTTGTGGTCTTGGGCAAACTACACAGTACCACAGTATTCTATGTGAGGAGGAAAATGGTAAACCACTTCTGAGTACTTCATATTTTAAAGGATCCTGGAAAGAATAACTATAATTAAGAAGCTATAGAGGTGAAGAAAGTTGACATTCAGATGGTGTTATATAACCAGCCAAAACTCTGGTTGTGGTTCTGTTGTCCCATTTATTTAACAAACAGAGCCAGTAGATCACATTCAGAGTGAACACAGCAAAGAGATCTGCAGCAAGAAGCTGTTTCAGAGCTTAGAGAAATTAATGTGTTTGGAATACAATTGTAAAAAGAGACTAGCCAGACCTATTTTGTTAACGAAAGCAGTGGAATCTTGTGAAACCATACTTGTGTTCTGGCCACAGATTTCAACTGTACTTATAAATTATATAATTTATCATATTTTATATTGTATTTTATACTGAGTCTTATAATAAAATAAAAAATGGACACACATTTTTAGTATATGTAAAACTAAAATTCCATGTACATTTTTATTTAAATTTTATTATAAACCTCCTATAAATATAATATAAAAATATAAAGATTTACAGCATCATTGAAATATATGCTTTATAAGCATAGAAATAATTATGTTATTATAAAAACTAATTATAAAGAATGTATGTATGTATGTATGTATGTATGTATGTATGTATGTATGTATGTATGTATGTATGTATGTATGTATGTATGTATGTATGTATGTATGTATATCCCAGCTAACTGGTCAAACAACAGCCTGGGTGGTTTACAAGCAATAAAAGCACCAATTCTCATATAATTCAAACAACAAACAGCATCAAAACTATAGATTGGTAAATCAATAAAAGAAAACCTCCCGATTTGTTTCTAGTTTGGCAAAAATTAAATCAATTTCATTTCAATGAAAACTAACTAATTACCCCTTCTATATTGTGAGAATAAAAAAAATCTGCCTAATGTGCAAAAACAGAAGATCACAAGTTCCTATTGACAAATGACTTCATGATAACTATGTTCACACCATCTCTCTGTGTGGTCAATTATAGAAAAGAAAAACCAAGAGAGGATATGATAATAACTGCAGAATAATTATAATTTTTGGGCTGTAATTTAGTATATGAGCTAAAGAAAAGCCTTATAGAAACTGTGCTATTGATTTGAGATGAAAAGGCATCTTCTGCTTTTGTTTACACTGGCTGAAAACAATAGAGCTATGCTTCATTTTGGCCAGGATGAAATTGGATCAAGAATGCAGATATTGTGTGAAATTGCAAGAAATGTCAGTGTTTGATATCAGCTAGCTGACCAAGATAAAACAATGAAGCAGTAAATAAAGTGTTTTCTTTAACATGGCATTTCTATTGGACAGATGCAGCTTGCAACAACTACGGCCATACTGAGTGGTCTTCCCTGCCAATGAGCCTACCATATCTTGCTTCAGACAGTTCATTCCTCCATCAGTCCAACCTTCTATGATGATACCAAGAGCATTCTGTGGGAACCCACTCTTACTGGATATCTCCCTCCCGCAATGAGGGCTTAACCATTTAGGATGCATTCTCTTTAAAAAACGAGATACTTCCTGAAACCATTGAGTTCTCCCTTTTATTTCTGAGGCTTCAACTAGACATTTGCAAAACTGACTGCTTGGGCACTGAACTCTGAAGACATTGCATATTTTCCCAATTTGGGTTACACTCTTGTTGGCAATCACCACACAAATTGACAAGCAGCTGTAAAATTGGGTGGGAGGGGAGGTTGGGTTTGTACAATACGGTCTTTTTCACCCAGAGCTGCAGAATGCAGATTTACTTCCACAAGGCATAAAAGTGAACTTTGGGGTTTTATGATCTTCCACACCCAGGGATAGGCCAATGTTTTGCTGCCTGGTGTGGAGGCAGCACACCAGGCAGCAAATGCTTCCTCTCATAATGCAAGCTGAGTAACCATTTGGCTATCAATGCCTGTATAAAACAACCAGTGATGCACTCCAATTTTTTTTTACTACCACCTCTGTGGGTGGGGCCGAATCTGTGGGTGGGGTGAAATCTGTGGGCAGGGCCAAATCTGCAGGCATGGCAACACAATGGGGCATGGAGGTGGGTGTGGCCAGCCAGGTGGAATTTCCTGGGGGAATTTCCTCTACCGGTTCTCCCGAACAGGACAGAACCTGCTTCAGTGCATCACTGGAAACAACCATCCTTGTGGCTGACATGAATATAAAGTCAATTTGTCTAGGAAAAGAATAACTAGCCCAATGTCTATCACACAAAATGTTTGTCTTGAATGTGAAAAACTATGTATGAGGGTTCTTAGGCACATAGCATCACTCACATAGTTCTGCTGCCATGATTGAGGTAGCTGACTATCAGATTTTGAAAATATTGCTTTGGGGGCTTTCAACTTCAGGAACCTCCAACCGCCAACAGTCCTAATCCTCTAAACCCAATGCTGGGTTAGAAGACTTGGACTGTCATTGTCCCCCCAAAGGAACTGTGGTGGCTTAGTGGTTAAGATACTGAACTTGATGACTGGACGGTTGGCAGGTCAGCAGTTCGGGACCCAAGGGCTGCACGAAAATAAGAAATTGCAAGTAGCTAAATAGGTACCACTTCAGTGGGAAGGTAAACAGTGTTCCGTGCACTCCAGTGTCTAGTCATGCCTGCCACGTGACCATGGGAACATCTGCAAATCCAAAGAGTCCTAGCTCTTTGGTTATAAAAGGAGATGAACACTGAACCCTAGAGTCAGATATGACTGACTTTCGAGCATGGGAAACCTTTACCTTTAACTGTCCCCCCAAATGTTACTTTCTTGTGCTCTGGCAGATAGTGTGAGAGGTAGCTAGATAATTTTTTTAATGGAGAGTCACTTGCCCAAAGTCAGACAAAGGTAATTTGCACCAAATACTGTATTTCTAAAACTGCATTTGCCAAGGTTGCATGTTCAATAGATCAAAGAGACACCAAAGGAAACACAGCACAAGGCAGATCAATTAAACAGATGGAAATAATTCAAATTGCTCTGGTGGGATTAGTGTTCGATGTTTGCAGAGCAGTGTAGAATATTCAGAGCACTCTTAGCATCTATTTGGCTTAAAAGGCTAGGGCAGGATGAGCCTGGAAATACTGACTTATCCAAAGCTACCTGGTGGTACAACATCTATGTAAAGCAACTGTGTTCGTGGACAGTATTAAAGCAAACGAGAGGAACAGGAACCAGGGATCAAGACTCCCTGAAAGCTTAATCTTTTGAGTTTATCACAATCACAGTTCCCTGGCAAAGCACATGGCAAAGGGTATGTGATTGATGGTCTTGACTTCAATACCTGGCATTTTCCAGTTCACAAGCTGCAGTACCAAATGATGGAAAAGACCATCTCTGAGGTCTTTCCTAGCATCATATTATGTTATTTTAAAACATTTGTATATTGCACAAAGTGCAATAATTTAAAGTGTAAAAAAAAGCACAACAAACTTTCAAAAATGTTCCAGAAACACCAAATGCGAAAATATGAGAACAAAACACCCTGTCATGTTCTCTCCTAGTGTGGGAAAGGAACCTTTGAAAAATTCTGTTTGCACCTACAGAAACAAAAGAAGTTATCCATCCCCATCTGCCAACGGCATTCAGTGGGGTGATCAGAAAGAGCCTCCTCAAATATTGTGGTATTTTTGAACCACAATCGGTCGTACCCTGGTAACGGCGACCCTGTGTTGCTGGCTAATCTTTCTCACACTAAGACAGGCAAAAGGAACTGCAGAATGAACTCACCAAAAGGTGGCTTCATTTTGGCAGTTTCACATCTGGCCTAGACATGGAAGAAGGAGGAGGAGGAGGAGGACTGCATTCAGTGACATTACTATAAGGAAAGCAAGACCTTGCAGCCTTGTCCTGAAAGTTTCGTTTCACCAAAACTCCAAAATTCAAATTGGGCAGGTGTAGGATTATCAAAAAAAAACCTTCTATCATTGTAGCATTGGCTACCTCTCTAGATTAGAAGTATTTCTATGTTCTTGCAATGTTCCTGAGATACAAGTGTCCATAAATACTAAGCAGCTAGCACAAAAGCCTCCTTGTATGCCCAGAAATATATAATCTTGGATATCTATACTGCGATTTCCCCATGCAGACCCATTAGAGACAAAGGACCCATTAGAGGCAAGGAAACATGCAGTTAACTACTGGTACATCTTCTTTTTTTAATAAAGGAAAAAATGGAGGGGGAAGAAGAGAATCTCTAAAAGGATTTTCAAATTATTCACATTGTTGCATGACATTAACGTGCCAGAAATAAAACTGGCTTTATTTAATGTTTCATGACATATATTATTGTCAAAACATGTTTCTTTAATATTGACTGCTTTAGAAATTAATTTGAAGTATTTTAAACCAGCCCTCACTCAGTCAAAAGTCAGTGGAAGAAATGACAGTGTTATCAGAAACAAATCAAATGTGAATCCTTCTCTTGAGATTACTATATTGAGGACAGTATACCTGAGAGAATATCCAGAATCTCAAAAATAAAAATAAATAAACAAAAATTAGCAGATCTGAACTTTTAGTACCATATAAAGGAAAGCTAAGAATAACTTACATGCAGCCCCCCCCCCAAAAAAAAGACACTTTAAACAACTACTAACACATAATAGGCCACATGATGTGAACACAGATACAGGGCCAAGAGTCTACTAGAAAACTAGAAGATAGCTTTGTCCCCGCAATCAACTCTGACAGCCCTTTTACAAGTCCCAACAATGGCACCTGCAACATTAGGGACTCATTTACTTGTTCATTTTCTAATGTGACGCATGTCAGCTTCTGCTTAACCGTGCCTCTGAATTCTTCACAGAGCAGAATAACTTTTGGCTAAAACTAGAATTAGTGGAAACAGCAGATGTTGACTCTGTTATAAAAAAGATTAAACTGTTTCACTCCTCATCTATGAATGTTGAAAGATTGCACAGACAGACTGCGAAGCAAGACATGACAGAATTGCAAAATTAATACATTGGTCACTAGTAATATCTGACATGAAAGTATTATTATGTTAAAAAAATAATTTGCCAACATCCAAGAATTCATGGGAACATAAAGAAGAGAAGGTGTTAGAAAATCATCAAAATCTTGCACAATTTTCAGATGCAAACTGACATACAACTTGTGTGTAATACACTGGATGATATTATTATTATTATTATTATTATTATTATTATTATTATTATTATTATTATTATTATTATTATTATTATTATTATTATTATTATTATTATTATTATTATTATTATTATTATTATTATTATTATTATTATTATTATTATTATTATTATTATTGATGATGATGATGATGATGATGATGATGATGATGATGAAGAAGAAGAAGAAGAAGAAGAAGAAGAAGAAGAAGAAGAAGAAGAAGGAGAAACATTACTCTGTGTCATGTACCTAAATACTAAATCATCTCAATACACAAGACATTAAGCTTGATTTTGGAAAGAAATAAAGTACTGATTTGCATAACTTTGTTCTTTTATCTTCATAGTTGTTCAGTCCGAGTATTAATTGCAATGCGACAGCAGATTGGGGGTTAACCAACAAATCATTTATTATAGCTCAGTTCGGACTGGGGAAAACAGGGACGAGGTAGCAACATATATACAGACAGAACGGAAGTTATAGTGATACATTTGCCCGGGCTTTTACTTAATGCGGGAAACCTGTGTAAACCAATCAGAGTACATTGAAAACATATGAATAAGGTGCCTTACAGGAAAGGGCACGGTTACAGCAAAGACTTAATGGTGAATGCAACTTTAGCAACACACATCAATAAACTTTTGGACACAACATTCCTCCCCCCCTAGCAGGGAACCCACTCTCCATACCTTTGAGGTGGACCACAGGTCTTTTTAGGGCGCCCAGCATTAGTGGGACTTAGGACAGTAGGTATGGGACAACCAGGGTCTATGGAAGTATGTAGCTCCCCGGAAAGGGCCAATGAAGTTGATATGGACTCATGACCAGGGACCACGCCCTGTGTCCCATTCCCTGGTGGGCTGGTGGTGCTCCTCCAGCTGGGAGGACTGGCACTCTCAACAGCATCCGACCCAAGTCTCGATATCAAGATAGAGTCTAAAGGTAAAGGTAAAGATTTATCTTGCTCAAAAGCCAGTCGTATCCGACTCTAGGGTTCAGTGCTCATCTCTGTTTCAAAGACGAAGAGCCAGCACTGTCTGCTTCTGCAGACGTTTCCATGGTCATGTGGCAGGCATGACTAGACACCGGAGCACACGGAACGCTGTTACCTTCCACCGAAGTGGTCCCTATTTATCTACTTGCAATTTCTTGCTTTTGAACTGCTAGGTTGGCAGGAGTCTAGGCCACTAAAAATAGCTCCTGGCAAGCGCCTTAGAGCAAACAATGCCAGGGTTGCTCATGTGAAGTGTGCGCAGAACCTTGTTCCGAAGCACCATCGGAACCACCACTCTGTCCCCCCATACCAAACATCCCCTTTCAACTGACATTTCATTCCGCTTTGCATAGTAAACTCGAAATTCCTCAGAGACCGGTGGCGCTGGCCACCCTTTCTGAACAAAAGACATAACCTTCATAAGGAAGGGATCCTTTTTGGTGGCCGCAGCAATGTTTTCAGCGGACACTGTCAGAGAATCTAAAACTTCTAACATTAGGACCTGGTGGTCTATATTAACCTTTCCCACCATTTTCACAGGGGATCTGAACAGAGCATCCACGTGGGTGATACTGGCACCCAGGCGATGCTGCAAATCATATTGGTATGCTTGCAAGAACATTGCCCAATGAAGCATTCTCAGGGACAAAATCTTGGGGGGTCGGCTTGTTGGGTACAAAGATACCCAGGAGCAGCTTGTGATCAGTAACTATCATGAAGGGCCATCTGTAAATGAAGTCATGAAACTTCTTGGTGCCTGCGATAATCGCCAGGGCTTCTCTGTCAATCTGCGTGTACTGTTTCTCAGTGTCTGTTAGGGACCTCGAATAGAAGGTGATTGGTGCCTCTCTCCCACCCCCATATCATGGCATAACACTGCCCCCACCCCCACAGGGGAGGCATCACAGACCAGAATGCCGGCTTGCTAGGGTCAAAATGAGTAAGGACAGCATCGGAAGTGAGGAGCTTCTTCACTTCCCGGAAAGCTTTGTCCTGTGAGGACACCCAATGCCAGACAACATCCTTTTTTAACTGATGGTGGAGTGGGGCGACTATGGTAGCCTTTTGCAGAAGGAAAGCATGGTAAAAATTCAAGAGCCCAAGGAATGCTTGCAACTCTTGCTTAGAGTTGGGATGGGGCATGTCCCACCACTTTAACCTTAGCGTCCGAGGGCTGCACACCTTCAGGGGTGACCTTAAACCTCAGGAAATCAACCTCTGTAGAGAACAGGCAACATTTTTCCTTCTTCACCCTGAGCCCCACAGGGTTCTGCGCAGGTCCCGTATTTTCTGGAGCAGCACTTGACAGGTATGCTCTAGAGCCGTGTTTCTCAATGTGGGGCAAATGCCTAACAGGGGGGTCAATTTGGTTTTTAATGGTGACAATTCAAGAATAAGTAATTAACAGTGAATTGTTTGCATTTCTTCTTCCACATGAATAGTTTACTTTTTGAATAATAATTATATGTCATGGTGGGTGGTGGTGGAAATCAGGATTTAGAGATGCTTAGGTGGGGCATGGCCAAGAAAAAGATTGGGAACCACTGCTCTAGTGGTGATGAACCTATGGTACACTTGCCAGAGGTGACACTCAGAGCCCTCTATGTGGTCACTTGTGCCATCGCCCCAGCAGAGTTTGCCCTGCCCCTCTGCCCAGCAGCTCAATGGGAGTGCTCCCTCCCTCCTCCCAGCACAGAGTTCACCCTGTCCCTCTGCCCAGCAGCCCAATCGGAGCACTTTCTCTTTCCCCCCAACACAGAGTCATACCTGTCAACCATCCCGTTTTACCCGGGAAATCCCCTTATTTTTACCCCTCTTCCCACCCCCTCCCGTTTAATTGATTTCCCCATATTTCCCCTTATTTTCTAAAAAGAAATAAGGTGCAGTATTATTTTTCGGCTACCAGAGGTCGCTGTGTGGCTTTTCGCATGTGGAAGGGGAGAGAGAGAAGGAGGTGGGCGTTCTGTAGTTAGTTTCTCTTTCATTTTCCTGGCCAAGATGGCGCTTCATTTCATGGTGGGACTAGGGATGGGCGGCTACTCTAGAGGTGAGTAATATTTCATATATGCAGGGGCAAATCAGCTCTTGGTCTGGGGCAGAGACTTCTCTCTCACTCTCATGTTTTATTGAGCCGTTTCTGCCCCCTGCCTTCCGTTTCTGTTCTAGAGTTAACTTGGGGGGGGGGGGAGGAGTGCTTGCTCACTATGCTAAAGGTAAAGGTTTCCCTTGCTCGAAAGCCAGTCGTTTCTTGAGTGCCAAGGTTAGCCATCACAGCTTTGTGCCCATTGCATCTACAATACTATATGAGAGAGAGAGGGTGTGTGTGTGTGTGTGTTCTGTTTCTGTTCTAGAGTTAACTTTGGGTGGGGGGAGTGCTTGCTCACTATGCTAAAGGTAAAGGTTTCCCTTGCTCAAAAGACAGTCGTTTCTTGAGTGCCAAGGTTAGCCATCACAGCTTTGTGCCCATTGCATCTACAATACTATATGAGAGAGAGAGGGTGTGTGTGTGTGTGTTCCGTTTCTGTTCTAGAGTTAACTTGGGGGGGGGAAGTGCTTGCTCACTAGGCTAAAGGTAAATGTTTCCCTTGCTCGAAAGACAGTCATTTCTGGAATGCCAAGGTTAGCCATCACAACTTTGTGCCCATTGCATCTACAATACTATATGAGAGAGAGAGGGTGTGTGTGTGTGTGTGTGTGTGTGTTCCGTTTCTGTTCTAGAGTTAACTTGGGGGGGGAGTGCTTGCTCACTAGGCTAAAGGTAAAGGTTTCCCTTGCTCGAAAGACAGTCGTTTCTGGAGTGCCAAGGTTAGCCATCACAGCTTTGTGCCCATTGTATCTACAATACCATCTAGCCATCTTATTTTTGCCCACCCCCTTCTTTTGTCCTCCACCTTTCCCAGCATCAAGGCTTTCTCAAGTGAATCATCTCTTCTCATTTAATGTCCAAAGTACTTTAGCATCATTTTTGCTATTTGACCTTTAATGAGCAGTCAGGGTTGATTTCTTCTAGGATCGACCTATTTCTAATACTACATTTCAAAGGCATCTATTTTTCTGCGCTCAGCTTTCCTAATGGTCCAGCTCTCACACCCATACATTATCACCGGGAATACCATTGCTTTCACTATGCAATTTTTTGTTTGCAAGGTGATGCCTCTACTTTTCACTATGTTCCCCAGGTTTCTCATAGCTTGTTTCCCAAGCATCAGATCTTTGATCCTAAGAAAGTAAAATCTGCCAGTCGTATCCAACTCTAGGGTGCAGTGCTCATCTCCATTTACAGCTAAAGAGCCAATGCTGTCTGTGTTTGCAGACATTTTCATGGCCATGTGGCAGGTATGACTAGAGCCCAGCAAGTCACATGGCTATATTTGGCCATGCCCATGGATTTGGCCATGCCCACAGAGGGGTGTGGCCAAAATTTCCCTTATTTTCAAATCCAAAAGTTGACAGGTATGCACAGAATTCACCCTGTCCCTCTGCACCATGGATGACACAGCCTGTTGAGTTTGGGCACTCAAACTCTAAAGGTTTTGCCATCACTGCTCTAGAGCAGAGGTTCTCAACCTTTAGAAGTTGGGGGCTGGGTCATGCTCCCTCAGACATTTGGTGGGCCGGACTGGTGGTCACTTGTGCCATCGCCCCAGCAGAGATTGCCCCGCCCCTCTGCCCAGCAGCTCAATGGGAGTGCTCCCTCCCTCCTCCAGCACAGAGTTCACCCCGTCCCTCTGCCCAGCAGCCCAATGGGAGCACTTCCTCCTTCCTCCCAGCACAGAGTTCACCCTGTCCCTCTGTACCATGGACGATACAGCCTGTTGAGTTTGGGCACTCGAACTCTAAAGGTTTTGCCATCACTGCTCTAGAGCAGGAGTTCTCAACCTTTTGATTTTGGGGGCTGGGTCATGCTCCCTCAGACAGTTGGTGGGCCGGACTGGTGGTCCAGCAGCTGCCATAATCGGCTGCAGACTCATTTATGGCTATTGTAGATTTATTTATTTATTTATTTATTTATTTATTTATTTATTTATGTGTTTACAATGGCTGTAAATAAGTCCACAGCTGGAGCAAGGATAAGGGCCGGTTGATTTGGGGCCATGGGCTGGATCCGGCCCATGGGCCATAGGTTGAGAACCCTTGCTCTAGAGGGTGACAGAAGCTTGGGGACCTGGATCTTACTATGTACACAAATGTTTGTTAGTTCTGCTTAGTGCATTGGGTTTGGCGAGGATGTTTTGTGGACTCTAGATGACAAGCTAGACCAGCTGCTCACTATTTTCCATTCTGTCCTTGTGATGACTCTTCTGGTTTGCACTATGTCCAGAACTCCAAGTGGGTTTGTGCATGATTGAACTTGTTATCCACCGATTGACTGGTCATTTTGTTCAGTTTTACTACATCTGCAGCTTTCCATTGGCCTCCTTTACGACTCCTAGCTCTGCTATTGATTTATGATTGAATTTCAGTCACAAACATCCCAGCTAGATTCAGAATCCAGACATTGAGGTGAAAACCTCTTGCGCTGATGCAGAATACTAATCCCACCCATCTCCCAGCCTTTCTTGTGTGTGTGTGTGTGTGTGTGTGTGTACACGTACGCACATACACACACGCACAGAGCTCTCCTTCTACCATTCATGCCTTAGGTTCCTATTCTCAAAAAATTACACTGCACATGAATCATTTTTTTAATGTTTGGTTTAATACACACAGATTCTTTAAACAATAAAAAAAAATCAGCAAACATCATCACGATCTGGAAATCTCTTTTTTAACATAGAAAATGGTTCCCTTAATGGCACAGGGGGAGAACACGACAGCAAGCTTGACAACATAATTAGAAGATTGTTATGGGGAAAGGGGAAAGCATTCTTTATACAGCTCTTACTACTTTCAATAAGATTATTCTCTCTGAATAGCTAATCAGCTTTTCTAGCTTCCCAAATCCATGTGCTTTAAGCTGCTCTCACAGTTCTTCTTAGTTACTAAATGGCAAACAGTGACACCTCCAAAAGGGAAATTTAAAGTGTTAACCAAATGTGAGCAAACAGCATGATGGAGACTGCAGATAAAAGAGATTTTTGGCAGATTAACAGTAATTTAAGAAGATCACACTGTTACACCTGGGTTGACAAGAGCTGACAGGGTTTGCTGATCTCTGCTCCTACCTCCAATTTGAGTGTCATGTTTCAACAGTATTGAGAGGAATACCAATAAAATAAAATGAAATAAAATAAAATAAAATAAAAGAGTAGGGAGATACTTTCAGAATAGAACACTGGCTTCACAGCAAATGCTTATGGCAGCTGAAACAAAAAAAAAAGCTAAAGAAGGAGATGAAAGGATTAAAATGAAAGAAAAAAACCCCACATTTTTTCATTCTGTGTCCAGTTTCTCTTTCCAATGCATGGCAGCCTTCTTTTGCATCCAGTCATAAGCTCATTCTACCCACCCATTTTTCCTTTCCATTTTGGCTGGCCAAAAAACAACAACCAAAATATTACAGTAGAAACAGTAGAAAGAGATGGGGAACCCTAAGTGCACATGGTATTTGCATCACCATTGGTGCAGCAATTTAAAATATTATGTAGAACTAAAGGTAAAGGTTTCACTTGCTTGAAAGCCAGTCGTATCCGACTCTAGGGTTCAGTGCTCATCTCTGTTTCAAAGCCGAAGAGCCAGCGGTTGTCTGCTTCTGCAGCCGTTTCTGTGGTCATGTGGCAGGCATGACTAGACACCGGAGCGCATGGAACACTGTTTCCTTCCTACCGAAGTGGTCCCTATTTATCTACTTGCAATATCTTGCTTTCGAACTGCTAGGTTGGCAGGAGCTGGGACAAAGACGGGAGCTCATTCCGTCCTGCAGTAGTCGGGAATAGAACTGCGGACCTTCAGCGCCTTAGCCACTTGAGCCACTGCAGCTACTTTTCCATTTTTCTCTTATTCTAAATATCCTAAATAGACCTCAAGAGCTACAAAGCACCCGATGCCTATTTTTAATTTTAAAACCATATATCCGTTGACCTTCTGACTATGCTACAGTGAGATAAAAGTGTTTCTCTGTCATTCAGTTAAACTTCTAATCAAAAAGTAAACAAAAATGTCTATTTTATAAAGCCTTGCTGAAGAAATGCAGAAGGCCTCTGTATTTCCCTGTTTTCACAGAGCCCTTTGTAGGGCGCAATGGTGTTGTAAAGAATGAATTTACATGGATTTGCATAATACTTCCACTGTGAAAACTTTTACTAAAATAGGGAAACCATTTAGGATTCTTAATTTGAAAACACCAACAACATCAACACCAATAATTGTGTGTCATAAATTGATATTTTGGATTATGGTGACCCTTTCCAGGGTTTTCTAGGTAGAGAATTGTTGTGTTCTGTTGGTTTTATTGTACACACGGATTACAATGTATCTGAGCCAATGTAACCTTACCTACAGCAACAATGTAACCTTCAGCTGTATCATATAAACCCTGTAATAGGACGCGAGCTAATGACCACCAGCTGGCAGCAGCGAGCGTCCAAGCTCTCTTGGTCCAAACTCATCAAAGGCAACAGCGCGGGAAGTTTTCCCGCCACCACCTACACCTGGACAAGAAGGGCGTGACCTGCAATGACGTCACGCAGACAGTAGCCAATGGGCTACCATGGCACCACGTTCAAATGTGTTACTGCTGTATATAAAGAGCTATCGATCCGCCATTACCTCATGTTCCCTCTGTCCACGATGCAATAAACCTGAGTTAACCCAGCCCGAGGCTGTGTCCTGTGTCTTGGTTTGCATACACCAAATTGGCGACGAAGGTGGGATTATGGATCCCCACGGAACAGCCAGGGCACAGAGCGGTTTCAACATCACCAAACCGCAAGACTGGGAGCTGCTTGAGATGGATTTCCAGGCGGCCCTGGTGGAACTCAGAGTCAAAGGAGAAGACGAGGAGAGGAAGAGGGCCATCCTCACCAGAATGCTCGGGATGGAAACCAAGCGGACGCTGGTGGGCATAATTGCTCCGAAGAAGGTGAGCGACTTCAAGGCGAGCGACATCATGAAACTGCTGCGAGAGCGGTTCTGCCCCTCGAGGGCAATGTTTCCCGCTCGGAGCGCGTTTTGGAGGCGAGTCCAAGCGCCGGATGAGTCGGTTGAGGCATTCGTGGCCGCCATGAGGGTAGCCACCGCCCCCTGTAAATGGGGCGATATCCTGGAGTTGGTCCTCAGGGACGGCGTGTTGTGTGGCCTGAAAGACAAGGAGGTACAGCGCAGCTTGATGAATAAGGAGCCGCCACCCACGCTGGCAGAGGTCATAGAGGCCGCGGAAGCCGCAGAGTCCACGAATGCCGGAGTGGACGAGATGCACCAGTGGCGTGAGTGGCGTCCTAGAGCCGGCAAGGCGGAAAATTCGGTGCACGGGAAGACCGGACAGTCGGTGCACGCGACTCGGCGGGCCTCAAAGTCGTCTACGGAAGGCAGCGACGGCGAGGAGGTCCAGAAGGTCCGGAAGGGTGGTCGACGCTGCGAGGGTTGCGGAGCGGCCCACGAGCGCGCGAGATGCCCGTTCAGGAAGGCCGAGTGTTACACCTGCGGCCGTCGGGGGCACATCGCCAAGGCGTGCAGAAAGAGGAAAGAGGGCCGGAGGCAGTCACAAGACCGCGCAGCCAGACCGGACCGTCCAGCGAGGCCCAAAGATGGCGCCCAGACCACGAGGAAGCAGGACGGCGTGGGCCGCGTCTCGGACGGCAGCGAGGACGACGCCTCAGTGTTCAGCGTGTCCGCGGGACAGTCCCATTACTTCGTTGAGGTATTAGTACAAGGGGCCCCTATTAAGATGGAAATTGACTCGGGGTCCTCCTATTCCATAATCCCCCAGAAAGAGTTCCTGAAAATCGACCCCCACGTGCGGCCCAAGCTTAAAGCGTTGAGGTCCACACTACGGGACGTACAGGGAAACAGCATTCCGGTGTTGGGGGTCGGGAAATTTCGGGTCAAGTTTAAGAGACATTCTGCGGAACTGCCCCTAGTTGTCCTCAAAGGGGGAAGCTGTAGCCTCCTAGGGACACAGTGGTTTCAGCCCTTAGGTTTGTTCATAGGGGGAGTGCATACCGTGGGGGGGGACCCAATACAAGCGGTTTGCGATGCGCATCCCGACGTTTTTAAGAAAGGACTCGGAAGGTTCAAGGGACCCCCTGTAGCTTTCGACATAGACCCGGAGGTCCGCCCGATAAGACTCAAACCACGCAGGGTGCCGTTCGCACTCAAGGACAAGATAGAGGCGGAACTGGACAAACTGGTGGGCCAGGGGATTCTTATTCCTGTTGATTCCGCGGAGTGGGAAACTCCAATTGTAACAGCTCTAAAGGCTAACGGGGAGGTGCGCATTTGCGCTGATTATAAGTGTACCATTAACAAGGCGATCCGCCCTAATGCATACCCGGTGCCAGTGATCAGCCACCTTTTGGCCAGACTAAATGGGGGGAAGTGTTTCGCTAAACTCGATTTGGCACAAGCCTATCAGCAACTTCCAGTGACCCCCGCCACGGCCGCGGCACAAACGATAGTTACACATAAGGGAGCGTTCCAGGTGTCGCGGCTACAGTTCGGCGTGAACTCGGCACCCGGCCTTTTTCAATCGCTCGTGGAACGCCTCCTAAAGGGCCTGGAGGGGGTGTTGCCTTATTTTGATGACGTGTTGATAACAGGGGGGAGTGAGGCTGAACTGGCGGAAAGGTTGGACAAAGTACTGACCGTGTTCGAGAAAGCGGGGCTGAGATTGAGGAAGGACAAATGTGTGTTTTTCGAGACCGAGGTCGAATTTTTAGGGTTCCGGATCACACCCGAGGGGATTAAGCCGTCTAAATCCAAAGTAGCAGCCATTAAAAAGGCCCCTCGCCCCACATCCAAAACCGAGCTGCAGTCTTTCCTGGGGCTCCTCAATTTTTACCATACATTCCTCCCGCGGAAGGCGTCCGTGGCCGAACCGCTCCATCGGTTACTTAAAAAGGAGGAGCCATGGATGTGGGGTGACGAGCACGAGAGGGCGTTCAAGGAGCTAAAGCAACTCCTAACATCTGAGGCAATCCTGACGCATTTCGACCCCAAACGGCCAGTGGTCCTAGTCTGTGATGCATCCCCGGTGGGGGTGGGGGCGGTGCTTTGCCACGTGTTGGAGGACGGAAGGGAGGCCCCGGTAGCGTTTTACTCAAGGTCCCTGTCCCAAGCGGAGCGAAATTACGCACAAACCGACAGAGAAGCGTTAGCAATAGTAGCGGGGACCAAAAAATTTCACGATTTTTTGTATGGCCGCCCGTTCAAAATCGTGACCGATCACAAGCCGCTGTTGGGAATTTTCACGGCAAGCAAGCCCACGCCACAGATCCTGTCCCCGAGGATGCTGCGATGGGCTATTTTTCTCAACGCGTACCAACATGAGTTGGAGTACAGGCCCGGAAAGGAGATCAGCCATGCTGATGCGCTCTCGAGATCCCCTCTGCCCTTGTCGGCGGACCAAAAGGCGAGAGCAGAAAGAGACCGCCAGGTGTTGCTAATTGAGGTTTTAGACGCACCCCCATTAGTACCAGCCGACATTGCTAGGGCGACGGGCAAGGACAGGACGCTGGAGAAAGTCAGTGCATGGGTGCAGAAGGGGTGGCCGGCTTCGTCCCCGAGTACAGAGTTCGACCCATTCTTTAGGAAAAAGCTTGAGTTGTCCCTAGAGAGGGGGTGCCTCCTGTGGGGCCAACGGGTGGTGGTCCCTGCGCCCCTGCGGACGAGGGTGCTCGAACTGCTGCACGTCAGCCACCCGGGCATAGTTCGTTCAAAGGCGCTAGCCCGGAGTTACTTCTGGTGGCCACAGCTGGACGCGGACATTGAGCACATGGTCGGCACTTGCGAGGCTTGCCAGGAATCCCGACCTGAGGCGGCCCGTCTGCCGCATAGAGAGTGGGACACGGCAAGTGGGCCGTGGTCCAGGGTGCACGTGGATTTCGCTGGCCCGTTCCGAGGAACCATGTTTCTCCTGGTGGTGGATGCGTTCTCCAAGTGGCTGGAGGTTATCCCAGTAAAGAGCACGTCCTCCGCCACGACAATTAGCCGGCTAAGGAGAGTCTTTTCCACGTTCGGTTTACCCGACACTTTAGTCAGCGATAACGCTAGTTGTTTCACCTCCGCCGAGTTCGGAGCATTCATGGAGGCAAACGCCATTCGGCATGTCACATCCGCACCTTTTCACCCGGCCACGAATGGCCAAGTGGAACGCCTAGTGCGTACAACAAAGGACGCGCTGCGGCGCATGGGCCCGGGGGACCTGAATCACCAGGTATGCCAGTTCCTTTTAGCGTATAGGGTGACCCCTTTAGCGTCAGGCTACTCGCCGGCAGAGCTCTTGATGCGGCGAAAACTGACCACGATCCTGTCCAGGCTAGACCCGACGAGAGTCGAGGATAAAGGGAAAAACATAGGGTTGGCAGGCTCGAAAGGTTTCGCCGCCGGTGACCCTGTTCACTGCAGGAACTATTCCAGCGCAGGGCCAGCCTGGGTGCCAGGGACGGTTGTAGAACAGACGGGGCCAGTGTCGTACCGGGTCGAGACTACCACCGGCCTCCTCTGGAGGAGGCACGCTGATCAACTGAGGCACCGAGTGAGTGGGCCAGTCAGTGGAGCTCAGCAACAGGATTCAGCGTTAGGGTTCTCCCCCACCCGCTTAACCCAAGGGGGAGACAGCAATGGACCACAGTCCCAAACAAGGGGGGAAGGAAGCAGAAGCAGCGACCCCGACTCATATCCTTTTGATACGCCAGTTTTATCAGGGGCCGGGGAAGGGGGAGAGGAGTTCGCGACCGCTGCCCCCGATAGTAATTTTGATTTTGATTTTGCGAGCCGGGGGGGTTTTCAGGAGTGTTCCCCCACCCATCCAAGCGAGAAGAGGGGTTTTTCGTTAGCCCCCAGTGCCCCCGGTTCCTCCCTAAGAAAGAGTACACCTCCCAACAACGCCGCGGAGCCGCGGAAAGTCACTAACGAGTCTCCCTCTCATATTACAGGACAGGAAACCAGGGGACAAAGAGAAGGTAGCAAACCCGGGGAGAGGCAGCCCGCATCGAGACCCCAGCGTGTTCGAAATAAGCCATCTTGGCTGAGAGACTTTGTCTCCTAAGGGGGGGGGAGTGTGTTTAAGTGTGGGCTCGAGACTTTGTCTCGTCCTAGGGGGGAGGGGTGTTGTGTTCTGTTGGTTTTATTGTACACACGGATTACAATGTATCTGAGCCAATGTAACCTTACCTACAGCAACAATGTAACCTTCAGCTGTATCATATAAACCCTGTAATAGGACGCGAGCTAATGACCACCAGCTGGCAGCAGCGAGCGTCCAAGCTCTCTTGGTCCAAACTCATCAAAGGCAACAGCGCGGGAAGTTTTCCCGCCACCACCTACACCTGGACAAGAAGGGCGTGACCTGCAATGACGTCACGCAGACAGTAGCCAATGGGCTACCATGGCACCACGTTCAAATGTGTTACTGCTGTATATAAAGAGCTATCGATCCGCCATTACCTCATGTTCCCTCTGTCCACGATGCAATAAACCTGAGTTAACCCAGCCCGAGGCTGTGTCCTGTGTCTTGGTTTGCATACACCAAAAGAATACACAGAAGTAGGTTTACCAGTTCCTTTTCTTGGGTTTCCTGAAATAGTCCAGTTTGCTCATGAGTGCACAGGCCGGTTCTTCTCTCTAGAGGCACAGTGGGGAACTGAGCTCCCAGGTTCTGGCTCCACAGACAGACAGCTAACCTACTGGGTTATCTAACCAGCTTTAGGATTCTTGAGTATCAAAAATTGCAAAAAGCAGCTTATTTTAAACACATTTTCTTGACTTATTTTGTAATGCCTTCCAATAATTCATTGCAGTGTTATCCACACTCATCAAACAGCACCTCTTTCTTAAGCCAGGAGATTTCTGAGTTTAATGTGTTTCCTCAGGTAGGATATAAGCTTACAGAGTGGCTAATGATGCAAACCATTTCACTGCAGAGAACCAATGAAGTGGCCAATAAGCAGTGTATAGGTGGGCAAAATATAACCCTCCAGGGGTTCTTAGGCTGAAAATCCCATCATCCTTCAATATTTTGTCCACCCCTCTTTGAAAAGATGTTCCAAACTCATGGTTCTTCTTTTTCAGTGTCTAGACCAGATATGAAACTGCCAAAATGAAGCCACCTTTTGGTGAGTTCATTCTGTACTTCCTTTTGCCTGACCTAGTGTGAGAAAGATTAGCCAGCAGAAGGGGAACGTTGTGCGGGGTACAACCTATTGTGGTTTAAAAATACCACAATCTTCAAGGAGGCTCTTTCTGTGTACCCATGGTTGGAAACATAGAAATGGAAGTGCTGGTTTTGCTTTCCTAATTGGTATCTAGGTAGTAATAGTAATACATGGAGATTCTGTAGGAATCTTACTATAACAGAATAATTCTGCAAAGTCTACTGAATCAAAGTTATTCCTTGTTCACAATATAACACAGCACCCACATGGAACCATCTGTGACACTATTAACAGCATAAACAAAAATCTAGCAGCACAACTCTGAATTGTAGAATAAGCATTAGGCATAAATCAAATCAAAGTGGATACATTCAATGATTCCACTTATCATATACTTCCAATTTCATATACCCCTGAACTAGGCAGGCAGTATTTTTAAAGGAGCCATGTAAATTCAACATGGCAAAATTATACCTAAAAATATTATAAAACATAAATGAAAAGAGGCCCTTCTCAGATGATCTAAGGCAGGTCAAGAGGGCAGCCTGGGAGCTTCTAAATGTCTAAGGATCCAGCTGAGAAATCCTATGACTAGACTTCAGTACTTTGTCCATTGTCATCTGGTACATTGCTGAACCTTCTGAAACTGAGAAGGCACTGCAAAATGATTTGCAGGAATTCCCCCCCCCCCTTCCAGTTCTTTTTGCATCTCAGTAAATCCAGCAGAGACATTACTGTTCGTCATGATGCGAGCATACAATGTGAAATGTAGTCATGCCGTTTAAATGGGGAATTAATCAGCATTCAGAGCTCTAGGAGATTGACAGGGAGCTGGCTCTGTCAGTCATCTGCAGCAGGACTCTAAGGCCTAATTTTCCTAAGTGAAAATGTGCTTTTCAAAATTGCAATGCAATTTTCAAAAATGGGAGCTGAATATTTAAATACTCATTCTTTCAACACGACTGTTTGCTGTCCAGCTGCTGCTTATGTCTATGTTTGTGTCTATTGGGATATGGGAATTTTAAAAAAGCATTCTGCAAGCCACTTTATACACCAGTAACCCCAAGGCAATGCAACTCTCTATGGCAACTACAACGTACTAGAGTTATTGTAAGGTTTTAAAATATTATCTTTCTGAGTACTATGTCCCCTTGCTTCCTCCCGAATCTTTACCTATAAATACAAGCATTAACCATTGTAATTTGACAAAGGATCCCGCACCCGGCCATACTATCCTGTACTGAGCATTCGTGCACTTGCCTGAACTGGGTACGGAGGTAACTATCAGGTTGAGAAATGTGCCAGTGGGGCAGGAGACCCACGAACGCAAAGAAAAAGAAAAGACTTCACTTCCCAACATTCCTTGCACCACGTCGCACCACAGCCAATCAGGCTGAGAGGCGCGAGCAAAAAGAACGTTGGGAAACGTGCCGTGGCCAATCACAACGCTGCAGAAATGGAAAACACAAACCCAAAACTACAAGCCTCAGAGTCCTGCGTGCCTATAGCAAGCTCAGCTAACATAGCTGAACGGCGTGAGCGCATGGAATGGAGGATAAACCATCTAAAACATTCAAATTTTCTTTGCCGCACCACTCTAAACCTTTAACTCTATGACAATACGATACATAATAGTGCGTTTCTGCTCCTTAATTCACTTAATATATATACAATGCATAAGTAATGTAATTTAAAAAAATTTTTTTGAAAAGAAAACCACAGTACTAATGCTGACAGAACAAATTACACTACAAATTCCAGCATCCTATGCGATCGATTACAGACATGCAGCCAATCGCATTAAATGGTGTGAATGCATCAAACGTTTGGAGAAGCGTGAAAAAAAAACCCATAAAAGTCTCCGTATCACAAACCCATCACAGTTTTGAGGACAAATAACCATCACGGTTATGTGATATTGCGCCACAAAACATTTACAGAGAATACTCTATGTACTAATTCAGCAGATAAACTAAAAACAATGTACCTTTGCAATCATATTATACGTATTTGCAATAAATCCAAATTAGATCTTAACGTTATTGAAATTTCTGAAGATAACACATTTAAGGGAAGAAATAACCGTCAGAATTATGCTCAATAGCGCCTGAGAAAGTTACGGAGCATTTGGAGGAGAAATAACCGTCACTGCTCTGTTAAATTGTGCCAAAAGAAAATACATTTAAGGCAAAATAACGGCTGTGGAAATTACGGAGAAGACTCCATTAAGGATTGTAGCATACATAGTAGAAAGAAAACATTTTCACAAACATATTATACTTCATATGCTGCAGACCTTTAAAAAAATTCAAAAAGAAGACATTTAAGTAACGGAGCAATAATTTGTGACTGAGAACAATTACAAAACAGCACAATACTTAACATTAAACCAATGCAAAAATAATACTTATAATTAAAATATTGCAACTATTTTCACTGAAAAATTTGCCTCAGGAAGAGATTGCAACACATTGTTATGAGAGAACCAGAAACTACTGACTGAACAAGTTTGAAAAACAAAGTTTATTACATAAACGAAAAATAAATTATTGTCTGTCAAAATGTCTAAAACAAAACGTGTTAATATAGGACAAAGAACATGCCAAACATTGAAAAGAAAACCAGACAAAACACAACAAACATCACAAGAAAAGGAAGAACAAATTCATAAACGCAAAAGAAAATATGCAGAAAAAAAGAACAGACATGTTCTCAGGAACATGAGACCATGTTAAGAGAACGTAGAGAAATTGATAGTACATCAAGGGCAAATGAAAGCACAAAGACACATGATATGAGATTAGAACAGAATAAAAAGACAAGAGTAATATGAAAAGAGAGAAGTAAAGCTAAGAAATTAACATTAAAAATGGCTGCCTTCTCCTATGATCTAGAAACTAATTATTCAGAAAATGACAACTTAAAGATTGGTGATCTAGACACAATTTGCATATTCTGCCAAGCCAGAAAATTCAAAACAGAAACCAAATCACTATGTTGCAAAGAAGGTGAAATAAAAATTCCACAACAAATACCACCACAAGAACTGATAGAATATACCAGTGGAGTCACAGCAGATTCTAAAAATTTCTTAAAGAATATTCGAAAATACAACTCATGTTTTCAAATGACTTCATTTGGAGCCACAGCCATTATACAACAGAAAGGATTCAATCCAACATTCACAATTCAAGGACAGATTTACCACAAGATTGGTTCACTACTACTACTACCAGAAGAAGAACCAAAGTTCCTGCAAATTTATTTCATGGGAGATGAGGAAAAAGAAACAGCACAACAATGTACATACATTGAAGGAACAAAACAACATATTGTATTAAGATTACAAAGAATGTTACATCAACACAATAATCTAATCCGCACTTTCCAAAATGCAATGCAAAACATGCCAACCAATGAATACCAAATTGTCTTAGCTGCAGACAAAACTCCAAGTGGAGAGCATATAAGGCGATACAATGCGCCAGAAAAAAAATGAAGTCACAGCACTCATTTCTGGAGAGACTTTCCATCCCAGAGATATTGTACTTAAACGACATGACCAAAAACTGCAACGAATATCAGAAACACATCGCTCCTATGATGCTCTTCAGTATCCCATACTTTTCCCATATGGTGAGGATGGTTATCATTTTAATTTGAAATGCATTGATCCAAAAACAGTATACTCATGATGCTATGACCTATGTTAGGAAACATGGAAGACCAGACTTATTTATAACATTTACATGTAACCCAACATGACCTGAGATAAAAAATCACCTCAGAAATGATGAAACATCTAATGACCAACATGACTTAATTGCAAGAGTGTTTAGACAGAAACAAACACTATTAATTAATCTTATCACAAAAAATATATTTGGTGAATGTAATTGCTGGATGTATACAATTGAATGGCAGAAACATGGGCTGCCACATTCTCACAACTCGATATGGCTAAAAAGCAAAATACATCCCACTGAAATTGATAAAATAATATCTGCTGAAATACCCAATTAAAACGAAGACATTGAACTGCTTGCCATTGTTAAGAAAAACATGGTTCATGGTCTTCTTAACCCACAAGCACCATGCATGAAAGACAAAAGCTGCACCAAAAGATACCCCAGAGCATTATTGAAAGAAACACAAACTTCAGAAGATGGATACCCACAATACAGAAGATGTTCTGTAGAAGATGGAGGGTACACAACTAAATTAAAAATGAAAACTCAAGGATAAATAGTAATTGACAACACCTGGATAGTGCCATACTGTCCTCTACTATCCAAAATATTCAAGGCACACATTAATGTTGAATAATGTAATAGTGTATAAAGTATGTGTGCAAGTATATAAACAAAGGCAGTGACATGGCCATTGTTGAAACATCAACAAAAACGATGAGATTTTACAGTACCAATGTGGAAGGTACATTAGTACCAATGAGGGTTTCTGGTGCATTCTAGGCTTCCACATACATGATAGACATTCCACAGTACAACATCTAAGTGTACACCTAGAAAATGGCCAAAGAGTATATTTTACTCCTGAAACAGCAACAAGTGCTGCAGAAAATCCTCAGGAAACAACTTTAACTGCCTTTTTTACATTGTGCCAGAAAGATCAATTTGCAAAAACTATACTATATCAGGATGTGGCAACTTATTACACCTGGAATACAACTAAGAAACAATTCTGCCGAAGAAAAACTGGCACTTATGTACCTGAACATGACATTTACGAAAGTGATGCCATAGGAAGACTGTATACTGTGCATCCAAATAATAGTGAATGCTTCTATCTAAGAATGCTGCTCCATACAATACCTGGACCAACATCTTTTCAAGAACTCAAAACTGTGGATGGAAAAGTGTTGGAAACATACAGAGAAGTTGGTCAACACATGGAGTTATTAGAAGCTGATCAACACTGGGAAACAACTTTGGAAGAAGCATCAATTATTTCTATGCCACACCAAATGAGAACCTTACTAGCAATAATACTCACTCATGTAGTCCATCAAACCCACTACATTTGTGGGAAATGTTAAAAAACCCACTTAGTGAGGATATGCTAATGAAAGCCAGAAAAGAAGATCCCACCTTAAACATTGAGGATGGAGCAGACATATACAACATGGTTTTAATAGAAATAGAAGACAAATGCATACGCATGGCAAATGAAACACTGGAAGCAGTTGGCTTACCAGCACCAACACGCAATGAAGGAGATGCGTTAAATGCAGATTATATAAGGGAGATAAACTATGACATTGAAAGATTAAAAGAATACATAAATCTAAACAAACCACTGCTTAATGATGAACAGAAATCTGCCTATGACAAAATAATGACACAACTAACAACAGAAGATGGACGAATAGTTTTCCTACAAGCTTCTGGAGGAACGGGAAAAACCTTCCTCACAAACCTAATTCTAGCAGAAATACGTTCACAAGGAAATGTTGCATTAGCCATAGCATCCTCAGGGATAGCAGCTACATTAATGGAAGGTGGTAGAACTGCTCATTCTGCACTCCAAATACCACTTGACATAGCTAAACAAGAGACCCGAACATGTAATATCACAAAAGGTAGTGCCCGAGCAAAAGTACTTAAAGAAGCAAAAATTATTGTCTGGGATGAATGTACAATGGCACATAAAAAATCTATTGAAGCATTACATATGACTCTAAAAGACATTAGAGAAAATGAAAAAATAATGGGTGGACTTCTCCTACTTCTTTGTGAAGATTTCAGACAAACACTTCCAGTAATACCAAAATCTACACCTGCAGATCAAATCAACGCATGTATCAACCAATCCTATTTATGGAAAAATATTCAAATCATTACCTTAACAGAAAACATGAGAGTAAGACAAAATACAAACACTCAACTCTTTACTAACTTTTTCCTAAAAATAGGTGATGGAAAAGTACCAAAAAATGAAGAAAATAACATTGAAGTTCCTGAATATTTCTGCACCATGGTAACATCTGCATTTGAACTTACAAATGCCATATACACAAACATTAACAACAATTATCATCATCATGAATGGCTTACAGAAAGAGCAATCTTAGCAGCAAGGAATGATGATGTTAACATTATAAATCAGGAAATTCTAGACATGTTACCAGACCAACCAACTGTATACAAATCTATTGATACAGTAGTGGATAAAGATTATACTGTTAATTTTCCAACAGAGTTTTTAAATTCACTAGAACTGCCAGGAATACCTTCTCACCAACTACTACTGAAAGAAGGAGCACCTATTATTCTACTTAGAAATTTAAACCCGCCAAACTTATGTAATGGCTCCAGGCTCTGTGTTAAAAACCTCATGCCAAATGTAATAGAAGCTATAATTATTACGGGAAAAGGAGCAGGGGAATCAGTATGCATTCCATGTATTCCATTGATCCCAACTGATCAAACTATACCATTTAAAAGACTACAATTCCCTGTATGACTAGCATTCGCAATTACCATAAATAAATCGCAAGGACAGACACTGCAACATTGTGGAATTCATCTTTCAAAGCCATGTTTCTCTCACGGTCAATTATATGTTGCGTGTTCTAGAGTGGTTTCAGCAGATAATTTATTCATACTAGCAACAAACAATCAAACCAAAAATATTGTATATCAACAAGTGCTGCAAAAATCTAAATAATAAGCAACACATGAACTCAGAAAAATAATCAGAAAAAATGTTATTTTAAAGTAAACTAATAAGCATCCATTGCCGCACTTTAAGATCTCTAAAAAAGAACAGATAATTGCAAAAAAGCATTCAAGCTTACCGAACTACGAACAAAGTTTCCACCAATAATCTACACCCATATACCAAAACGACGAACAACACACTTTCAACCATGAGCTGCATATACTTCCGTAAACAAAGTACATGCTGTAAATCCACGAGAAATGGAAAATGAAACTATAGCCACACCTACGCAATGTGCAAACAGGAAACCAAAGACTACTACACAAACAGCCCACACCAATGTGGGAAATTTACGCTTGCAAACTCACGCGATAACTATATATTTAAAAAAATGACACACTATAAATAGGAGATGAATGAACCAAAAGAACTGAGGAGAGCATCAGAAAGTAGCGGAGAACAATAACACAAAACTCATTGACCCAAAAAATTAAACTAAAATTCTAAAATAAGCAAATAAAAAAATAAATGGAAAAAAATAAATAGAACACCTAGCGGAAGAGGATACAAAATAATGGACCAAAAAAAGAGAAAAAAACCCGGTGAAATAATTCAAACAAATATAACGGACAAGAAAAAAATATACATTTGGATGAGGAAACTCATTGGAAAAAAGAAACCAAGGTAACTTTTTCAGTAATAACACAATTTTCAACCAAAATTATGAAATAAACCCACAACAAAACCTTGAAAGACATACAGAAAACCCTGATTTATTTTAAAAATATTAGACCAAAGTTAGGAATTTTGTGCAATTTGAAACAGAAGATTATTCTGTACTTTTTAGAGAACAATATTCATCAGAAGAAGAAGAAGAGGAAGAGCAAATAATAGAAACAAATGAATCACAATATAATTTAAAAACAGACAAAAAAATGGAAATTAAAATGCACAACAACAAAGAACAAAAACAAATAGTCATGACAACAGAAAAAATTCAAATGAAAAATATAAAAAGGAAACAGAAAACAACATATCAGAACAGTCCAACAAACAACTTCAAGAAATAATTGATAAAATTAATCAAAAACAAATAACAACAATTGAAAACCAACATTACAGGACAATCACAAATGAACCAAAAAACAACAACAACTCAACAAACAAACAAATTAATGACCAAAAATTAGAAAAATCAAAAAATACAGACAGCCCAATTGTTAGAAAAAAAAGAAAGGATACCACAACAAACAAATAAAACAGAAATGGAGAAAAACTCAGAACAACGTAATGAGGAGCTTGAAGAAATAATTGAAAAAATTAAGAAGAACAAAATTAGAGACAGAGAAAGACTAAATAAACTTATATTAATACATAAATCACAAACTAACCAATTGCCATGGAAAAACCAAAAAAGAAATAAAAAGAAATATTACCATGGAAACAGAAAACAATAGAAACAAAAGCAATAATTCCAGTACCTAAACATTTTTTTAAAATGAGGAAATAAAATATCACAAACAAAATAAGAAAATGGAAGAAATAATTTAAAAAATAAGTAAGAAAAAAATGCAGAAATAGACCACAAAAACAGAAAAACAATAATAAATGAACAAGAAATCCAAATTTCAGAAGATAAACAAGAAGAGGAGAAAAATATACCAAAAATGAACATGAAAGAAATTTCAGTTGTCCAAAGAAAAGAAACAAAAACACAAACAACAGCAAAATATGACAAAGACAAAAATACTAATAAGCAAAATGAACAATTACAAGAAATAATTGAGAAAATAAACAACACAAAATTCAAGAAAATAAAACAATTACTAACAGGACTATGACAAACCAAAAAAAATAAACACAACTCAAGAAACTCAACAAGAAGAATACAAAACAAAACAAAAACAGAAGATAACATAGAAAACCATCACACCCCAATTATACCAATAGATTTCATAATTCAGAGACATCTGCTAATGATGCTAAATCCACTAATCAAATTCAACCTGCCATTAGCACTGCTAATGCTAAACCATTTCATCAACATTAAAAATAACCAGACTCTACAAACAACAGGTAAATAAAACAATCCTTAGAACACACTTCTCCATTAATTTTACAAAATAGTACAATATATTCTTCTATTTTACAGATATCACAAATTTAACAATGCAACAAGAAACAAACAACAAACCAGAAACAAGCAACAAAACACAGTATTAACAGTAACAGTTATCTATAAAAAACATTATAGCCAATGATAACTATATACAAAAAAACATACGTTATAAACAAATACCTATGCTACATTTATATTATTTTTTCAACAGAAAATCAAAATTACACACCAATGAAAATCAAAACTAATTAAAAGTAAGTAATGTTTAAATATAAGGCTATATATATAATATGTATATCTATACTTATATTTCTATTTTTTACAGATTTGGAAAACAACATACAAGAAAACAAACAGTAGGAACATATTTTTTTTAAAAAATGTATATAGTTACTGTTTGAAATACTTTAAAAATTATATTTAAAATTCTTAAAAATGCTAATACAAATGTAACAAAAGTTATTTGTATTTTTTAAACAAATATACATATCTGTAAAAACAAATGTTAAAAATACAAATACAAATGTAAAAAAAATATTTGTCTTTTTCAAAAAAAATTACATATCTGTTAAAACAAATATTCCCAAAAATATTACCAAAATTACCAAAAATGTTTATTAATGTATAATGACAAAAAAAACCAAATCTATACCTATAAAATCAAGCATTAACCATTGGAACTTCACATAGGATCCTAAGCCAGGCCCTACTAGCCCATGCTGACCATTCGTGCACATACCCAAACTGGGTCCGCAGGTCAACAAAGGATTGAAAAATGCGTCAGTGGGGCAAGAGCCCCACAAATGCGAAAAAGGGAAACAACTTCATTTCCCAATGTTCCTTGCGCTGCACCAGAGCCAATCAGGCTGAGAGGCATGAGCAAAAGGAACGTTCGGAAATGCACCGTGGCCAATTAAAAGAAAACCGCAGGAAAATAAATGATGCACAAGCTGAAAACGCAAATGCCAAACTACAAGCCCCAGGGTCCTGTGTGCCATGAGCGTGCAGAACACTGAGGAAGCTGGCGAGTGAAAAATAAAAATAAAAAACACATTGCAAGCGCAAGTCCGCCGCAGCCAGATACAGCGCCTCACAGAAACAAAAACAAAAACAGGGGGGTCAAGGGGGGGGGAAGGCACTGCCCCCCTTGAAAGTGAACCCATTCCCAAGTAAGCAAAGCCATCGGACGGCACTCCGTCCGCTGACTTTACTTACCGCAAAAGGGTTTCGCTTTCAGCGAGGCCAAGCCATGGGAACCAAAGCCCTCCTCCCCAACGGTGCCTGAAGCTCCTGATTGGAGTTTCCCCTTTAATATCACTGGGTGGGGGGGGGTTGCGCTCCCCCTCTCTACTGGCTCCCCTGGGGTTGGGAGGGTTGGGGGGACAAAAGGGGTCTGTCTTCCCAACCCTCCTGACCCCAGGGGACCCAGCAGAGAGGGGATTCCCCTACACACACACACACACACACACACACACACACACACACACACACACACACACACACACACACACACACACACACACACACACACACACACACACACCATATTAAAGAGAAGAAACCAAGCGGTTACTTCTCTTAAAAAATGGAGTTTTTTTGGGGGGGGATTCCCCTCTCCAATGGCTCTCCTGGGTCCGGAAGGGTTGGGGAGACAGACCCCTTTTGTCCCCCCAACCCTCTCAAACCCAATGAAGCCAGCAGAGAGGGGCATCACAAACCACCACCCCCCCCCACTGATACTAAAGGGGAAACCCCAATTGAGATTTCCCTTTTAATATCAGAGGGTGGGCTGGATTCGATCCCCTCTCCTGGGTCCCATGAGTCTGGAAGGTTTGGGGGGCAAAAGGGCTCTGTCTCCCCAACCCTTCCAGAGCCAGGGGACATGGCAGAGAGGGGATCCCCCCGTAGGACACCCTGTTATTAAAGAGAAGAAACCAAGCGGTTACTTCTCTTTAAAAACGGAGTGTTTTGGGGAAACCCCTCTCTGATGGCTCTCCAAGGCTGGCCCACAGAAAGGAACCCCCCAACACCACCTGAAGCAGTGTGGGGATTCCCGCGGTCCGGCCAGCAAGGCCAGCCCATGGAAAGGAACCCCCCCCAAAGCCACAACAACAAACAAAATTTTTAAAAATAAATAAATTATTTAAATAAAAATTCCTTAAAACAAAAAACACAAAAAACAATCAAAAACATCCAAAAATACACAAAAACAACCAAAAATAACATCAAAAAACAATACAAAGTAAACAAAAACAAAAATTTCCAAACACACACAGCACCCAGCCAAACACCACAAAATCCAACCCCCCCACACACAAAATAAAGAAAAACAGCCAACTCACCAGCACACAACCTCATTCCATGACGACCGGAAAAGAAATGAATAAAGAAAGAGACTACTTACCAGAAGAAGCTCCACCCAGAGGCCACGAGAGAAAAAACAGTCAAAATACAAGATAACCCCTTCGAGCCCCACCTGCTGGCCACAATAGTAAAAACAATTCAAAAAGACACAACAGCCCCACACAAAAGGCCCCAAGAGTAAAAACAAGATAAAAACATAAGACAAAATCACAATTTTACACAAATCACAAACATATGTCAATAAAATAAAATAAAAACTATTCAAAAATCCTGTGCTGAATTTTAACTAAAATAAAAACCAAAAACATCTAAACACAGTTTAAAAACATTTATTGTAAAAAAAATGTACTTTCACATTTTTAAAATTATTACCTACGGTACAACTATTAAAAAAATACATACTAAAACATTATTTAGTTAAATATTTTTTTAAAAAAATGTATATCATCCTTTGTTCTTTTTTTAATCCACCAAACCAAAACACCAAACAAAACTGGTCACAATTTATAACAGCCCACCAAAAAAATGTGTATAAATAAATTTTTTAAAATTTTCAATTATAGACTAACCTCTTTTTTGCAAACATTAACAAAAAAAACACTTCCAACACAATTTAAAACAGCCCGGCAATGCCGGGCAACCTCTGCTAGTAAATAATAATACTTGTGTGTCAGAAATAATTCTGGGTTGAAAGGATTTTTGCTGGAGGAACTCCACTCAGGGGACACCCAAATGAAGCTCCTTTCATGTCCCCAAGATATTTTCCCACTGAAGTGGTCCCTATTCATCTACTTGCAATTTCTTGCTTTCGAACTGCTAGGTTGGCAGGAGCTGGGACAGAGAAGGACGCTCAAACTGCCATGCAATACGCGGATCACAAACTGCCGACTTGCCGGTCTTCCAGCTAACAAGGCGAGCTTCTTCAAGCTCCCCATCTAGAATCCTGGCTACGGCCCTGCTAGCATGTTTTGTGTGGTTGTAGTGGTGGAGGAAAAAGTAATATAATGTGTGATGGGGTCACATTTATGCTCTTTTCCTGGATAGCTCAACACTAACTGACAGACATCTTGTAGTGAGTTACATCAATGTTATCTGAGGAAAAACATGTGCTCTTCCCATGACTCTAGAAAAAATACACTGACCCTTCCCTTGCCCATCACAAGTACAGGAGTTTCATGAGGTCTAATATTGTAATGAACAATACATTTTTAGAGGACACTGTGTAAGCAATAAGGAATGTGACATGCTGGAAACAGAGACATACAAAATGGTCAGACATGGGCTTCTTATTTTTGCTATTGTTCATGTTCACCCTTGGCAGTTTCTCCATCCTAGTTCCAGCAGCTTCTTATGTACAAGTTCCTGCACCAGACTGCATGACAGAGACATGTCTCTTTTTCATGCCAGCTGGAATTTTACCAAGTGTCCAAGGCATGCCTCCACTTTCATCAACTTGAAAAGACAATCAGAGACCTCTCAAATTGTTCCTATTTTGATTGTTTCATTTTCCTAGCAGTTGAGAGGGGGGTGGAACCAGACAACCTCGAAGGTTCCTTGTATCACTGTTATTCTAAGAATAACAAAAGTTGCCATTTAGATCCCCATTTCTAATTTATTATTAAAATATTCATCCCTCTTCCACACCCTTTTCTACAAGCTTGTTTGTTTTTGTAGCATCTGTGGATGATTGGAACAGCATATATGGGAGCTTTGCAGCTGTCAAAGGTTGCTTCTGATGTCAACATCCAGTGTGCTAAAGGGGTGAGCCCGTGGCTATTAAACACTTTCCCCACTCCTCTGAAAAGAGTAGGGAATGTGTAATTATCTCCCCCCAGCTGATCATCACAATGCTATATCAGTTAAGAGAGTAAAAATACTTCATTTCCCCATTTATCATGATCAAGAAACTGTGGTTTCAAGTGACACTCCATGGGGGGAAAATATTTTTTTTACTCTCCTAACCAATCTGTTGATCCTATGATCAGCTAGGAGAGGGGGGAAATAAAAAGTTTATACAGGGAAATGAAAAGTATTTCATTTGTTTAGTAAAGTGGTTTGTCAACCAATTCATCATATAGGCCAGGGTTCTCAACCCTTTAAAGCTGTGGGCCGGACCACACCCCCTCAGACAGCTGAGCGGGCCAGACCGGTGGTTCCCCCCTGGTGTATATATAAAATAGTGATTTGCTAGCTGGTAACCACAACTTACATGCTTCTATAATTGTCCACCTTCATCAGTACATTTCCAAATGCATTGAGAAGCTTTACAGCTGAATTCTCTAAGCTTAATTCATACAACCTTTACTCTGCAAAGTGCTACAGTTCTGCCTCGGAAGCTCATTACACCATATCAACAGAAAGATATTAGTGAAGTATACATACATACTCGTTCTTCATCTGCCTGAGAGCAACCTTTGTGCCCCAGCTTTCAGTTACTTTAAAGCATCATTATAATTACATTAATAAGAACATTGTTTAATAATACCTTTTTCAAATATTTGCCTGACATAATTTTACTAGGTCATATGATTCCGTGAGTTCATTTAAATACTTTTATTAGGAGATTCACTAATGTAATTCATAAATGGAAAATTTAAAAATACAGTATGAATTGAAGCCCATATCCATAGTGTCTTCTTTTATTCTGATATCTGTTTGGCTATCACTTTATTCTGCAAGGAGCTGGATAATGTACAAAAAAATTATGAAACAATCCCCCCCCCTTTTTAAGACAAGGAAATGATACAATTTAATGACTTTTGTACACTTTGGAATTATAGGTTTCTGCTATAGAAGGGGAACCTTTCTATAACCCAACGATGGGGAAAGTATAGCCTTCCAAATGTTTGTGACTGTGGCTGCTAGCATTCTCCATCACTGGTTCCTAGAGCTTCTTCTTCCGTGTCTAGGCCACCAATTGTGGTGCAAAAATACCACAGGCTTCAAGGAGGCTCTTTCTGTGTACCCTGTTCCTATGGCTGATAAATGAGAGTTGTAGTCAGTGATGTGCTGCTCCCGGTACGCCCCGGTACACATGTACCAGTAGCCAAATGTCTGGAAGGCCATGCTCACCTTCCCACAGGTCACCTAGCTGGCGCACGCCACTGACCCCCCCTGGCTGGCTTGGGTTTGCAAACAGAGATCTGCCTCACACATGCGCGCAGAGATATGCCTCAGCACATGCACGAGAGCATGGGGAGGCCCCTCCCTGCGCTCCCATGCATGCATGGCTGCAGATTTCTGTGTGCATGTGCTGAGGCAGATCTCCGTGGAAACCATGGAAACCCAAGCCAGCTGCGGTTTTTTGGGGGCCGGGCTCCCTGGTGCCAGCCACTGAAACTCCCCCTGGCCAGCTTGGGTTTGTGCAGTATGCATGGAGATCTGCCTCAGCACCTACGTGAGAGCACTGGGAGGCTCTTCTCCATGCCCTCATGCATGCACAGCTGCACATCTTCTCATGCAGGTGCTGAGGCAGATCTCTGCATGCACTGCACAAACCCAAGCCGGCCAGGGGGTTTTCAGTGGTGGGTGCTTGTGAGCCTGGTGCCAACCCCCCCCCCCCTGGCAGGCTTGGGTTTGCACATTGCGCACTGAGATCTGCTTCAGTGCCTGCACAAGATGTTCAGCCGCAGATGCATGAGCACGAAGAAGGGCCTCTTCGTGCTCTCGCGCAGACACTGAAGCAGATCTCTATGCACACCGCACAAACCCCAACCGGCCAGGGTGTTTGGCACCAGGCTCACCGGGTGAGCTGAGCACCAGGTGGCAGCGGCGACAGCGAGTGAGGTGGGGGCAAGCAGAACACGGGAGGCAGGTGGCGCTGCCGGAGTGGTGTAGCAGGGCGTCCATTCTGCCTGGAAGGTAGGTACCCGCCCAGCCGGGGGGGGCACTTGAGTGACTGCTGTGTTTTAATGTTAGTTTTAATGTGTTTTAATGTATTTAATTTAATGTATTTTAATGTCTTTAATGTATTTTACTGTATTTTCACCATTGTCTGGCCAGATACAAAAAATTATCAAAAGACACTGGCACATTGTTAATCACGTACCTGGTTGCTCCTCTCCGCCTAGGATAGGGTTGAGGAAATCAAGATTGATACAACAAATAGAGAGTAAAACAGACCATGAATCACGCTTTTTACCTAAGCAACCATCTATAGTGGGTCATTTTCGATGTGGTCATTGTACACATTGTGCCTTAGCCTGGCAGCCTAAAATGGTCTCGATCCGCAGCAGCAGTTATACTTTGTATTTAAAACAATTTTCAAACTGTAACAGTTCCGGGTGTATCTATTTATTAATATGTTCCTGTGCATTAGGTTATGTGGGGGTGACATCCCGCAAAATAAAAACAAGGGTGGGGGAACATAGGTCTAAAATTCGCAACAAGAACCTGTCTGCACCATTTGTCAGCCACTTCATTGAAGCAAACCACAACGACCAAGATTTTAAATTCGTAGTACTTGAGAATTATAAACATCAACCATTTCATCGCACTGACTTAGATATTGCTTTAAGACAGAGGGAAAGTTATTTCATCCATTGGTTCAACACCTTGTACCCATTTGGGCTTAATCAAGAAATTGACTTTACTTGTTTCCTATAATTCCTGTCCTCAATCAGCTGTGTAAGTTTAGTATCCTTAAATATGAACTCTGACTAGTTTGGTTAACATCCATCGACACCATAAGAACAAACGGGTGAGGTCTAGGACGCGATAAAATAACAAAATAACAATGAATTGGACATTAATAAGACACTACAGGTAATGTTGTAATCCTTTATTCCAAGATCGTGTATATATGTATATATGTATTTTCCATGTATATATCTGTTGGTAAAAATTGTTAAATTGTTTGTTTAGATTCCTGAGGAAAAAACTGAAAATTCCTGTTATTGAAAGGAGTTCGGATCTTTGTGTTATAAAGACTTTTTGAGAAGCTTGCAGAAATTATTAAATCAATTTATTTGCCAAGACAAACAGTTCCAGTCATTACTCCAGTTCTCACGTTTGTCCCCTACATTTTTGTTTCATATTAAAATACAGCAGTTTAACCATGCCCATCCAGTCACCTGGCCATGCCCACAGTGTGATAGTAAATTTTTTGGGAGCCCATCACTGGTTGCAGTCCAACAACATATGGAGGGTTCCACTTTTGTACCCTTGTTCTATCCAAATAGAAGGCACTTGGAGAACTTTTTGGGCCTTTATCAAAGTGCCACAAATAAGTAAGATCCCCTACAAGGGTTCAAAATAGAGCACTCATGGGGAGGTTGGGATGTATAGTGTATACAACATTTGGACCCTAGAGGCAGGACTGCCTCCTGGGAGCTCCAACAAGAGGGCTAAACACCTTGTCTGGTCTTGCTCAGACTTACTTTTGTATTAGTCCACTGGAGTAAATAACACATCAGAGTGTTATTGCTAATGGTTAGATCCAGATTTGAATGGATGCAACCTCTAGGCAGATAGAAGCAGAAATTCTTGCCTCTTGTCCCACAGCAACCCATCCAAGCACCTCCAATGCTATTCAAAATCATATGCTCATGGGCAAGGCCCTTCTGATGAGCAGATTGTCTTCCAGTCTGCCCCAGAAACCCATAACTGAGCCCTGTAAGCAGCTCATGCTTGTAATGAATAATGTTTATGCAAAATGACTGATTGTTTTTAGGCTGCTCAGATTCCACAGATTTTAGGCTTGCCCTTTCTTGTTAGCTTGCTTGCTGTTTTGTTTAGATTTGACCTTTTTGGGTCAGACCTTAGACTTCCAATTGATACTAGCTGCCTTGTTCCCTTTTTGACTTCTACCTCTTTAGAGAAGGCAATATTCTTTCTTCATTGTTGAACCTTAGTTTCTGCCCTTCCTTGCCCTTGACCATGACCTTGGCCTTGGAGGAGCCAGAAGAATGGCAAGAAACAAAGGCACTGTATGAAACACCTGCTGTTACTTTCAACTACAGAATTGGGATTTTGCATTCCATTCCAGGACGTAGAGAGTTTTTACTGACACAAAAGTGACTTTTTTCTTTAGAATATTGAAGACACAAGAATTTTTCAGATGATATTATTTATTTATTTATGGTTCAAATTTCTAGGCTGCCTAATCAGGCGGACCCGACTCAGGGCGGCTCACAACAAGATTAAAACATACATATTAAAAACAATTAAAAAACCCAACATACCCACCCACTTATTAAAACTAACCACATTAAAACTGCCCACATTAAAAAGATGAGGGGCTTCATTTTATAAGCCAACAGGCAGGGGCCACTCTTCCATCTGAGCCCCACAACTGCCCTGCCAACCAGGTTTTTAATTCTCTTCTGAAAGGCAGCAGCTCCATCTGCTCCCGCAACTCTTCTGGCAGGAGGTTCCACAAGGCTGGTGCGGACACAGAAAAGACCCTCCTTCGTGTGCCAGAGAGGCGAACCCCTCTGGCAGATGGAACAATTAGAGAGCCCCTTCGGTCCGCTCTGGTTGGACGGACAGACACTCTTGGGATGATGCGGTCTCTTAGGTATCCTGGTCCACTACCATGTAGGGCTTTAAAGGTCAAAACCAGCACCTTGAATTGCACCCGGAGACAAACTGGTAATCAGTGCAGCTCCCGAAGCAATGGTGAGGCGTGAGCATAACGCCCGCACCCCATCACCACCCGGGCTGCTGCATTCTGCACCAGCTGTAGCCTCCGAATGGTAGTCAAGGGCAGCCCATGTAGAGCGCATTGCAATAATCTAGCCTGGAGATCACCAGAACATGTGTGACCATGAGCAGGGAGTCCTGGTCCAGGAGCGAACACAACTGACAGATGACGCGAAGCTGTGCGAAAGCCCTCCTGGTCACGGCTGCCACCTGATCTACAAGTAGCAGACCCAAATCCAGGAGGACCCCTAAGTTGCGTACCGGGTCTGTCTGGGGCAAAGCAGCCCCATCCAAGACCAAAGTTGGCAGCTCCCTGGATAATGCGGGGCCCCCTATCCATAGCCACTCAGTCTTGGAGGGATTCAATTGTAGCCCGTTGTCCCCCATCCAGACCCCGACAGCTTCCAGACATCTGGATAGGACATTGACTGCATCACTGGGGTCCCCACGGGCCGAGATGTACAGCTGGGTATTATCAGCATACTGATGATACCTCACCCCATGCGAACAGATAATCTCGCCCAGTGGCTTCATGTAGATGTTGAATAGGAGAGGAGAGAGCACCGAGCCCTGAGGCACCCCATAATGCAGGGGCCTAGGGCTGGACCTCTCACTCTCCAACCACACCGACTGGGTCCGGCCCTCCAGAAATGAGGAAAACCAGGATAACACAGTACCCTGGATCCCCAATCCTTTGAGCCGTTCCAGAAGGATACCGCGGTTGACAGTATCAAAGGCCGCTGAGGGGTCAAGAAGGGCAAGGACGGACAGATGGCCACCGTCCCGCTCCCGGCAGAGATCATCTACCAGTGCGACCAATGACGTCTCTGTACCATATCCAGGCCTGAAACCTGATTGAAAGGGATCCAGATAATCTGCTTCATCCAGGACCCCGTGCAGCTGTCACACCACCACCTTCTCCAATACCTTCCCCAAAAGGGGAGGTTGGAGACCGGTCTATAGTTAGCTGGAACTGCTGGGTTGAGGGATTGTTTCTTCAGGAGGGGGTGCACCAAAGCATGTTTTAAAGGTGCAGGAAATACCCCCTCCTGAAGTGATGCATTGATTATAGCCCCGACCCAGCCTCCTGTCACCACCTTAGAGGCTTTCACCAACCAGGTGGGCCAGGGATCTAAAAAGCAGGAGGTGGTGCGAACAGCTGCAAGAAGCCTGTACACTTCCTCAGGGACAAGTGGATCGAATTGATCCCAGATAACACAGCCAGACTGAGCTCTGATCCCCTCCTGACTCTCCCCATCCACGCCAGGATTGAACCCGGAGCGAATCCGAGCCATAAATGATATGTCAAACCTTGTGGGGAAATATCAAACAAATCCAGACAGTAACTGACAACACAAGTGTCTTCTTCCGGTGACATCTCCCATAAAGTGGGATAACGTTTTCCTTCCCTCTTACTGTTTCTCTTACACAATTTTTCAGTTGATACACAATTGTCTTCTCCAACTGACATCACAAAGATCATGGCCACATGACATCACAAGCTCCACTTCCACCTCAGGTTTTGGTCTTGAAGTCCTGAAGAATAAGAGCGCAGATCACATGGTCATAGCTATCAAAGAAGAAGTATTGTATACAGTGGTGGGATTCAATTTTTTACTACCTACTCTGTGGGGGTAGTATGGTGGGTGTGGCCATGGTGAAGCCCTGCGTTGCACCCGAATTAGGACTATTTCAAAACTTGGATAGGCAGGGCCAGCCATAATTTCTGCTACTGGTTCTGATGAACTGGGGCGAACCTGCTGAATCCCACCACTGATTGTACAGTATATATATATTAATTATAGTATTTACTTATGTCTGTAGCTGTACCTATAAATTATCACATTAAACCTGATACAAAGGGCGTGTCAAGATGGAGGGCTGAGAGGGGTGAACTTTTTTCCGCTCGGAAAGGAGAGAAATGAAAGTGATTTTTAAAACTGAAAATAGTTCCTGAAACTGGCAAAAAAATGGACTAGAAAAAATAGAAGGAAAAACAGTTGCGGAAAATATTTTGGATGCTTTAAAGCAGCGCCGAGAAAAGGAAATAAAACAGAGTTTTGATTTCGGAGAGAGCGGGGGGATGGGCGACCTATAATGGCGACGAGTCCCCGGAGCTCTTAATTGAAGAACGGACGGGTCGGAAACAGGAGGAGATCGGCGCTCCGGTAAAATTGGTTAAAAGTTGTAGGCAAAGCCGATCAGCGGACGACCGGATCGAAAAGGGAAAGCTCGGCGGGGGGTTGAAAGAGGTAAGCCGAAGTGGGCTTTGCTCGGTCTCGCCACTCCCTTGTCCGGAGACGTACGGAGCTTTGTGGCGCTGGAAAAGAGTAAAGGGGAGAAGCGGAGAAATTAAGACGGTGAGCAAATTTGCAAAGATCTGTAACGATAAATGGGGAAATAGAAAGGAGAAGAAAAGAGACTGAGTTTTCAGTACTGTTTTATGCCGGTGGGAGCTGATAAGTCAGGTGCTAAGTAAAGGGGACAATATAGTATCTCCTGCTTCTTTTTCTTTCTTGTTTTTTTTCCTTTTTGTTCGCTTCCCCTTGTCGCTGTTTAAGCTGTGAATTTGGAGAATTGACTTTTAAAGAAAAAGGAGAGTTGGTTTAAGTCTGCCCCTGCATACTTTCTTGGAAATACAAAGAGAAGCAAGACGGTGTTGCGGCCCAGGGTCATGAGAAATAAATTGCTGTTAGGCTGGAACTTTGGAGAGCAGGAGCTTGAACTCGTCAGTGTTTTTTACTTTTTAAAGAAGAGCTGGATATTATTTGTAAGCCATAATGGAAAGATAAAGTTGGTTCCCCTACCATTTGTTTTTCAAGATAAAGTTTGAGGGCATTTTTTAACTGCTTTTATTTCTACTCCCCCCCCCCTTTTTTTTTGTTCTGGTGGGAATTTTATAATTTTTACTATTATCTTTTTTAATTTTTAAACACGGTTTTTCTTTTTGTTTTTTTTCATTCTTTTTTCTTTTCATCCTTTCTGCTCAATTGGGGGAAAAATATATTAAAATATTTAAAATTTAAGAGGGAAATTAATCAGGCTTGAATTGGAACTATTGATTTTTTTCTCTTCATCACCCTCACATAGGGTGAGATCCGGGTGATTACCTGTGTATACATGTGTGTGTGTATGTGTGTGTAAATACACGCACATATATACGACAGAGAGGGAGGGGGAGGAGAGGATAAGGGATAAGCATTGTATTTGGAAACAAAGATATTAAAATTGGATAGAGTTAAAATATATGGTGAATCCTGAACGATAAATTGTTTATGTAAATTGATAAAAATAAGCAGTTAGAAATATATTTGGATGAAATGGCAGGGGAGAGGGAAAGAGAAGGAGAAGAAATTGGCTTGGACAAGAGTGCAAAGACCAACGTCCTCGGATAGGAGCTTTAGAAGGCTCACAAGGTTGGACGAAGAGGAAGAAGAGATGAAGAAAACAATGCAGCAAGAGATAAAGGACTTGGAGGAACAGGAGACAGTGAAGAAGATGGCACAACAATTACAACAACAACAGAAGACAATAATATCGCCAACTACTGTTGCCCCATCTGCAGTAAAATCAATCGTGATAACAACAGCAAAAGTAACAACAACAACAATTGCCACAACAACCGTAACAACTACAGCGGCGATAGCAGGGACAGCACCAACAACGATTGTAACCACAGCTACAGCAACAACACCAACTGCATCGGCAATGGGGGGGGGGACAAGGATCTAAATCTGAATTTGAAAGCCTTAATGAGAAATTTGATAGCCTGGGGAATAATATTGGAAATATGATTGCTCAAATTAAACAAGAATGGAAACAAGATCTGCAAGATATGTTAGCAAACATTATGAAGGGAATCCAAGGCGCGAAAGAGGAAACAAATAACCTCAAAAAAGAACAAGAAGATATTAAAAAAGAACAGGCAACGATCAAAGTAGAGGTTATGGATTTGAGGAAGAGAGAAAAGGAGAGAGAAAATAAGGTGGGAGACCATGAAAAGAGATTGGAAAACGTGGAAGAACAATTAAGACGAGCAAACGTCATAATTCGAAAATTTCCAGAGAACACTCCAGACAAATTAAAAGAAAGAATAGTGAAATGGCTTGATGAAATTATGGAAGATGGTTTCACGCCGCAGGAGGTTGTAAATGTATTCAGGTTGGGTTCAAGAAGGGGTAAAACTGGGTCAAGGAATGTCATGTTAAAATTTGCTAATGTGTCAGACAAATTGCGTTTAATGGCGCTTATACGGGAAAAAGGAGTAGAGGCTTTAAAAGTGGAAGGCCATGATATCGAAGTGTATAATGACATTCCAATTGAGGATCGTTTTTGGAGACAATCGATGAAGCCAATCACAAAACGATTTCAGGAAAAGGGAATAAGATATAATTGGAAATTTCCACGACAATTAAGTTTTTTTTATTTGGGAAGACGTTATTTAATTAGTGAGGGCCCTAATGTCTTGGATGTAATGACAGATGCTAAGTTATTGGAAGCAGGAACCAAAGAGTGGTTTGATTTGAAGGAAGAATTGATTATATCTGGAGGTTACAGAAGACGGGATAGCAATGGAAATGAGAACATGCCCAAAGGGGCAGAAGGAGGAAGTGTTCCGGGCGAGGAGTAGGTTCGGGTCTCTCTCAAGCTCTTATGACTGATCGCACCCCCCCTCCCCTCTCTGAAATTCAGAGGCCATTTGTTAAAAAGAAAATGGGGAGGGATAGTAGTGGATTGTTGAGTGTAGTTTTTTAGTTGTTTTCTTTTTTCTTTTTTTTACTTTCTTGTATAAGGTGAAGGAAATGTTATATGTTAATCACATGTCCGTAGGAGGAAGTGGGAAATGCAAAAAATGGTGGGAGAAATACAATAGATGAGGAATGTAAAAGTAATAACATGGAATGTGAAAGGTACTGGTTGTCAAGTGAAGAGAAGGAGGCTGGAAGCGGCACTTAGAAAAGACAGACCGGATATAATCTTTCTTCAGGAGACCCACCAGAACTCAGAAAAAACTAATAAGTTATTTTTAGGATGGACTCAAATCTATGAAAAAGCATATGGTTCCTCAAAGGCTAGGGGGGTCGCAACTTTGATCTCAAACAGATTGGGATTCGAGATGATAAAAAGTATATCAGACCCAGAAGGTAGGTACTTGATATTAAAGGGGAAAATAGAAGAAGAGGAAATAACGTTGGTGAATTTGTACGTACCAAACGAACATCAAAATAGGTTTTTAAATAAGGTATATCGAATATTAGAGAAGGAAAAAACAATAAAAATGATTGTAGCGGGAGATTTCAATCTAATAGGATCAAACATAGATAGTACAAATGTAATGAGATGTGTGGGTGGGAACAAAATGTATGTGTTAAATAATTGGTTGAAATCCTTGGGGTTGAAAGATACATGGAGGGCGCTTAAAGGATTGGAAAGGGCTTACACATATTTTTCACAAGTGTATAATACATATTCCAGAATAGGTTATATATTTGTTACGGATAATTTGATAAGTAATTTAGAAGGCATAGAAATAGGAATTTTTAAAGAGTCGGCCCATGCAAAAGTTTTGTTGGAAATGAAAATAGACGCCATAAAGAGTACGAAAAATTGGAGATATAATGCCAGATTGTTTAGAGATAAAAAGTGTAAAGATCAAATGGTAGAAAAATGGGAAGAAAATTGGAAGTGGAATGACACAGGGGAAGTAGGAATAGGTATTGTATGGGACACAATGAAAGCAATATTTAGGGGTGAAAGTATTAGATTGGCAAGTATTAGAAATAAACAGTTAAAAAGTAAACAAGAAGAAATTGAAAAAGAGATCAAAAGGTTACAGGAGAAACACGTAATAACTAAAGATAGAAAGGTTTATGAAAAGATGCAGGGATTAAGGAAGGAATTAATAGGAAATGATATGGAAAGGGTGAAAAGAGACTTAGTATATTTAAAAAGAGAATACTTCGAATATAGTAACAAAAACTCAAAATTGTTGGCAAGAGCGGCTAAAGAAAAAAGAAGTAGAAGGGAAATAGGGATTTTAGTGGATAAGGAAGGCGCAAGATATAATAAGATTAAAGATAAATGTAAGGTGGTTAGAGAATTTTACCAAGAGTTATATACTAAAAAGAAGATAAATATAGACAAATTAAAAGATAGACTGGAATTGCAAATTAAAAATAAAATAAGTCAGGAGCATAAACAAAGAATGGAAGAATTAATAACCGAAAAAGAGATAAAAAAGTAATAAATAAACTGAAAGTAGATAAATCACCCAGAGAAGATGGATTACCCGCTGAATTTTATAAACAGTTTAAGGATATAGTAATCCCGAAATTGTTAAAACTCTATAACGGTATACTTAATGGGGAACAGATACCTGTATCATGGTACAGAACAATAATTGTCTTATTACCAAAACCGGGAAAGGATTTAGAAAAAGTAGAATCATACAGACCTATCTCCCTGATAAATCAAGATGCTAAGATTTTTACGGCAATATTGGCAAATAGACTGAATAGTTTTATGGATAAATATATAAATAAAGATCAGGCCGGATTCGTGAAAGGGAGACATATGGCAGACCTAGTAAGGCGAGTATTAGATTTAATAGATGTGGCAGGACAAAATAAAGAGAAAGTAGGCCTATTATCGTTAGATATTTTCAAAGCATTTGACTCTTTACAATGGGCAACAATTAGTGAGATAATTAAGAGTTATGGATTTGGTAATAGGTTTATAAAAACAATAGAACAATTATATCAACAAGGGTACGCTAAAATTAGGGTTAATGATGGCTTTACAGAGGAACTGAGATTAGAGGCAGGAACAAGGCAAGGGTGTCCCCTATCTCCAATACTATTCATCATGGCGATGGAAATATTAGCTAACATAATAAGGGAAGATAAAAGTATAGAAGGAATAATGGAAAATAAAATTAGTTTATATGCAGATGACACTTTGTTAATTATGAAACACCCCAGAAGAACTATAGAAAGGATCCAAAAACATTTAAAGGATTTTGAACAAATTACAGGTTTGAAGGTAAATTGGGAAAAATCTGAACTGATCTTAAGCAATATTGAAAAGGAAGAACAAAGGAAAATTAGGGATGAATTTAAATTGCAGATTAAAGTGAGTCTGAAATATTTAGGGATAAATATTTCCAATAAATTAGAGGATCTGAAAAGATTAAACTACGATAATCAAAAGAAGGAACTCAAGGCTAAAATTCTGCAATATCAAAAGTTGAGGTTGTCTTGGTTTGGCAGAATAGCATTATCTAAAATGATGTTATTACCAAAATTAAATTTTTTATTTGATGCCTTACCAATTCAACTGACAGATAAAGATATTGAGGAATTTCAAAAATTATTTGATAATTATTGTAATGGGGGTCGCAGACCCAGAATCTTAAAGAAAATGTGGTACTTATCTCAAAAAGATGGTGGCCTAGGAATACCTAATTTAAAGAACTATTACAAAGCATTTCAGATAAAGAATGTAGTTAAGATTTTGATGAAGGAGCCGGTTATCTGGGAGGAAATTGAAATGAAGGAGGTAAAGGAAGTGGGTAAGAGCTTCTTTTTAGATAAGGAAATAGGGAAAATAACGGTTAAAAATAGAATGATGAGATCAATGTTGGGAGTATGGAAGAAAGTTAAAATGAAATTGGCCCCAAACATTTCACCGATAATTGAAATAGAAGACTTGAAAAAGTTCCCAATAAGAATGGATAATGAGATGAAAGAAATTTTGTTGACAAATAGGGTCTTCCTGTTGAAAGATTGGATACGAGTTTGTAAAGATGATGGGATGAAAAGAGAACTATATACTCAGATGAAGTTGAATTGGTTTCAGATAGTAATGGTGAATAAGTGGAATAATAAATATTGGAGGGAACGGAGCTTGGAAAGAGACAGGACGGAATTTGAGGAATTAGTATGGAAAATAAGGAAGGAGGAAATTGGAATTAAAGGGTTGGTTAGTAAAATCTACAAAATAATAAATACAGAAGGTAACCCACAAGAAACATTACGAAACACATGGGAACAGGAGTTGAATCTGAAGATAACGGAAAAGGAATGGCAAAATAAATGGAGAAAAAGAATTATGAGATCCCTATCGGTCAGGATAAAGGAACACAATTTCAAAATGTTATGGAGGTGGTATCTGACCCCTATGAGACTGCATCAGATAGATAAGAATAATAATAAAATGTGTTGGAGGTGTAAAAATACTTTGGGTACATGTGTTCATATGTGGTATGAATGTAAAGTGGTAGAAAATTTCTGGACAAAAATTGAGACAGAGATAGGAAAAATTATGGGATTGCGTCTTAAATTGGGGCCAGGCACCACCTTATTGACCGATGTAGATAATGTTAATATAGATAATGATAAGAAAGAGTTGTTGTCCATGATGCTTGTAACGGCAAGAATGTGTATTGCAAAAAACTGGAAAAGTGATGTAATGTTAAAGGTGGAGGACTGGTATAGGCAGATGTGGGATCTCGCATTGAATGAAAAATTAACATGGGAGTTAAATCTTAAGAAAGGTATAATAAAAGAAAGTAGATTTTGGAATATATGGCAAAAATTTGTTGAATATTCATTGATGAGAGATGGAACAAATAAACTGACACCAGACCAAAAGAAATTTTGGGAATAATAGAAATGAATGAGAGACCCCACAAACTCCTAGGACAATGTACATAGCACAGGGTGATGAAGTATGTAATTGTATGTAATGTATTTTTCTGTTTTTTTTATTTTTGTATATATAGTTTTTTGTTTTTTTTATTGTGTTTAGATGGTTGTTTTTTCTTGTTTTGGATGTTGTCATTATGTCTTAAATGTTTGTCATATATTTTGAAAAATTAATAAAAATTTTAAAAAAAACCTGATACAAAGAAAGAGCCTCCTCGAAGATTGTGGTATTTTTGAACCACAATGGGGTGTACCCTGGGCAACGGCCACCTTGTGTCAGCTAATCTTTCTCACACTAGGTCAGGCGAAAGGAAGTGCAGAATGAGCTCACCATAAGGTGGCTTTGTTTTGCCAAATTCATTTCTGGCCCAGACATGGAAGAAGAAGTCATAAACATGCAAACCCTTTGTAAAAAGATGACAGTTTCCTTTTTGGATGATGCGTATGTGGTCAGAATAATCACTGAGAATTTCTTTAACAACTTGTTGATATATAGAATTTAAGCCTCAAAGGGTACAACATGAAGAACAGTGAATGCAGTTGCTGGGTCATAAAATATAACCCCCATGGGGGGTGGGAGCAAAAATGTTATTGCATAGTTTTACAATTTCAGATGCTGGTCTGTTAGGCTGATGAGTGACTATTTTCCTATTATCAGCTGGTCAAGTGAAGTGGTGAATTTTTTTTAAAAAATGGAATGGCTGACTAAAAATACTAATTATCATTCACAAAAATATTATGAAATAGATTAGATGCTACAATCTAGCAAGCTGGGCCCGCTATTCAGAAAAGAAAAGAGTAACAAGTTATCAATTATCCTTCTAGATGAAATGTTTGACATAGCACACAAATGTTTGTTCTGGAAAGTCATTAAATCATGCTGCATATCTAACCTAGATGTATAAGTAAGGATAATATATATTACACTAATCAGGTAGACATAAAGACCTGTTATGGTATTTAAAATCATTTCTGTACCAACATTGGATGGCATCACAATTTGTTGCTGTGACCTAGAAGGAAGACTATATGCATTACACATAATGAAATTTAGCAGCTTGTATATACTTGGAAGCAACAATCAATAGAAAGAAGGGCAAAATGACAGAGTGACTCAGATAGAGTGAGCCCAAAGGAACACAAGTGTCTTATGCAATTCAATGTAAGATAATGAGATGAGGGACAAAAAACAAGGCAAGGTTTGCTTTTTAAGCACTCATGTGATATAAAATACTGAGCAAAAGTGACACTAGGAAGTACAAATCAAATAGAAATGGTACTATCGTTAGAGAATAATGAATAGCATTGGTGGCATTGATTCACAGAAGGAAACTATATTAATGGCAGCTGAAATTATTATTGTCAAACTGAAGAGATTCCTGAGCATAGCCACTCTTGGTATAGCAGCAGAGCTCTGTACACCTTATTATAAAGAAGGGCAATAAGGGGGGAAATGGGGTGAGTGGGGAGAAGAGATTGGGAGCTTAATTATTTATAAATGTCAGAGAACAGAAGGGAACGTTCTGTAGTCTTTTGAAAAAAAAAGAAGAATAAGAGTCCTCTTCTCAAAGAGGAATTCAAAATTCTGCAGCCAACAGAGCAGACAGATCTTGTTGTAAAAACAGTCTACAATCTTTGGCGCAGCTAAGAACCAAAGCACACAAGTGATGGAGCAGATCTGAGACCAGCTCTTTGATGTTTGCAGATTGATACGAAATAGGCAGCAGTCAGGGGGCCAAACACATCTTTATTGCAGTGTAGTCAATCTGAACATGAGGTAATGGCGGAGACGCAGCTCCTTATATATCGTACAGTACATTTGAATTTGCCTGCAGGGCGCCCATTGGTTACTGTATCAGTGACATCATTCTGACGTATTGCATACCTGGCGTGGCTCACCTGTAGCGGGAAGGTTTCCCGCGCCAATCACTGATTGGGTGATTGGGGCCACGTGAACTGAGCTCGTTCAGCTGCGCTATCACTGGCAGCTGAATCCTATTAGAGAGAGGCAGACAACTAGCATGCAACATAGTATCTATACAATAGGGATATTCTCAAGGGAGCGGAGAGGGAGGGGAGAACAATGGAGGATCGCTAGATCCGATTCATTCACATTACACTTGGTTACATACACAACATCCTCTCTGGGCTTTTTTCACTTTAAAAGATGTACAGGGTGGAAGAGCAAAACTTCCAATTCACCAGCATCACGGCTTTGATCATATATGGCAGTGATGGCGAACCTTTTAGAGACTGAGTACACAAACAGAGGGACGGGGTGAATTCTGTGCTTGGGGGAGGGAGGAAGCACTCTCATTGGACTGCAGGGCAGAGTGGTGGGGCGAATTCTGTGCTGGGGGATGGAAGTGCTCCCATTGGTCTACTGGGAAGAGGGGCGGGGTGAACTCTGTGCTGGGGAGGGAGGAAGCACTCCCATTGGGCTGTTGGGCAGAGGGACAAGGTGAACTCTGTGCTGGGGGGAGGAAGTGCTTCCATTGGGCTGCTGGGCAGAGGGACAGGGCAAACTCAGTGCTAGGGTGACGCCGCGCATACCCACAGAGAGGGTTGTGAGTGCCACCTCTGGCACACGTGCCATAGGTTTGCCACCACTGATATACGGCTTCCCCTGTATATGTTTTAAATTTTTGAAAACTGAGAGTTCCAGGTACTGGCTTTCCCATGTCATAGGTATGTTCAATCATAGATTTCTTGTGTCAAGTGTATTTTAGCCCATATTGCTCCAATCTCATTGATTTCAGAGATGGTAAGTTTAGTGTCTTGCACGGAAGACAAAGAAGGAGCCGCAGTGGGGGCTAAAACACAGGTTTATTTCATGATGGTCAGGATGAACATGTGGTAATGGCGGAGGTACAGCTCATTTTATACTGCAGTAATACATTTGAATATTGTTGCACGGTAGCTCATTGGCTGCTACCGGCGTGACGTCATTCTGAGTCACGCCCATCTTCTCCAGGTGATCCTAGTGCGGGAAAGGTTCCCGCAGCTGCCGGTGATTGGGGAATGTGAACCATGTGAGCTGAACGCTCGCAGCTGCCCTCTATGGGCAGCTTACTCGCGTTCCTTAAACAGCTGGGTTACATTGTAATCATTGGCAGGTTACATTCATACATTCTTAAAGTAATACTGTTACATACACAACACTCCTCCCCCCTAGGATGAGACGAAGTCCCTCAACCATTGTGGCTTGCCGCACGTGCGCTTGGGGCATGCGGCTGCTTGGTTTAGCTCAGGGGAACTAGGGGCTCCGAATTCCGCAGAGTCTCATCCTGCAATGGAAAGGGGGGACTCATTAGTCATTTGGCGGGGACTCTGCGACAACCTTGCATTGGGAGAAGGGAACGGAACATACAGCTGAGATGTGAACCCCTGCCTGTTGCCCGTGGTGCCCGGGGACCCCCCAGCACGAACCTCAGGACTGACGAGGAAACCCTTGTTGTCTCGCCCCGGTCCCTTGCGCCTGCAACCGGCGTGCTTGCGCCTCCCCCTGCTGCTTGACCTGGAGTTCTAGGGGATGGGGAGGGCGAACTTCCCCCTGCTGCCCGGCTCGGGGGGCTTGGTGATGTGGTATACTCTAAAACAAAAGGGCTTGGGGGACTGGAGGTACCAGGGGCTGAACTGAAACCCCTCTTCTCGCTCGGACGGGTGGGGGACCACTCCGCGACACCCCCCTGGTATGGTAACATAAAATCAAACTCATTCCACTCTTTGAAAGTATCCTCCTCCTCCTCAGCTGAGAATCCAGGGTATGCATTTGTACCCGAGGATGCCCCTGTGTCTCCCCCTTGGGTTCCGCGGGTGGGGGAGGACCCTAACGCTGATTCCCTTTCACCAGTGACTCACCTTCTGAGTTGGTCAGCGTGCCTTCTCCAGAGTAGCCCTGTGCTAGTCTCGACCCTATAGGATACTGGCCCCGTTTGTTCAATGATCGTCCCTGGGACCCATGTTGGTCCCGAGGCCGCATAGTTTCTGCAGTGAACCGGGTCCCCTACCGAAAAGCTTTTGGAACTCTCTACCACTATATTTCTCCCTTCATCCTCCACCCTGGTTGGATCCAACTGATCAAAAAGGGTTACCAGCCGCCGCTTCATGAGGAGTTTGGCCGGCGAAATTCCTGAAGCTAGGGGAGTTGCCCTATAACAGATGAGGAACTGACACAGTTGGAGGTTCAACTCACTGGGACCCATGCGCCGCAGTGCGTCTTTCGTAGTGCGCACTTGGCGCTCTACCTGACCATTTGTGGTGGGGTGAAACGGGGCAGCGGTAATGTGCCTGATGGCATTCCTCTCGATAAACGCCTTGAATTCCGCAGAAGTGAAGGTACTGGCGTTATCGCTAACAAGGATGTCCGGCAGGCCGAAGCAACTGAACACCCTGCGCAAGTGTTTAATGGTTGCGGCAGATGAGGTGCTAGTCATGGGGATTACTTCCAGCCATTTGGAATATGAGTCGAATATCAGCAGAAACATGGACCCGCGGAAGGGGCCAGCGAAGTCGACGTGTATTCGGGACCATGGCCCGCGGGCCGTGTCCCATTCCCTATGGGGTAGCCCGGACTCCTCGGGCTGAGAGCTCTGGCAGCTCTCACACGTGCCCACTAAGTGTTCTATATCCGCATCTATTTGGGGCCACCAGAAGTAACTCCTGGCCAGTGCTTTGGAGTGCACTATTCCTGGCTGGCTGGTATGCAGTAGCCTCAGCACCTTCGCCCACAGCTTTTCTGGGATAACTACCCGCTGGCCCCAGAGCAAACAGCCCCTTTCAAGGGAAAGCTCTACTCTACGCCTGAAAAATGACTTGAAATGCTCCTCGGGGGGAGTTGTGGGCCACCCTTTCCTTACCCAGGAACTGACTTGGGCCAGAATTTTGTCAGCCCCCGTGGCTTTGGCGAGGTCTGCCGGGACTATGGGGGGTGAGTCGAGAGACTCGATCAGCAGGACTTGATGGTCCTGCTCTACCTTGCATGCTGGATCTCCTAAACTGGGGAGAGGAGACCAGGACAGCGCGTCCGCATGGGAGATCTCCTTCCCTGGGCGATAGACCAGCTCATACTGGTAAGCGTTAAGGAAAATCGCCCAACGTAGCATTCTGGGGGACAGAATTTGTGGGGTGGGCTTGCCTGTAGTAAAGATCCCCAGAAGGGGCTTGTGATCGGTCACAACCCATAAACTTGCAGCCGTACAGGAAATCGTGAAACTTCTTTGTTCCCGCGATTATGGCCAGGGCCTCCCTATCTGTTTGCGCGTAGTTGCGCTCTGCCTTTGAAAGGGACCTGGAATAGTACGCGACCGGGGCTTCCCGCCCGCTCTCCAACATGTGGCACAGCACCACCCCCACCCCCACTGAGGATGCATCACAGACTGGTCTCCTCGGGTCAAAATGGGTCAGGACAGCATCTGAGGATAAAAGCGCTTTGAGCTCCTTGAAAGCTTTCTCTTGCCTATCTCCCCACCGCCAAACCGCCTCTTTCTTTAGTAGTGCGTGCAGTGGCTCCGCAACGGATGCCTTCCTTGGCAAGAAGGAATGGTAAAAATTTAGGAGCCCTAGGAATGACTGCAGCTCCGGTTTCGCGGTGGGGCGAGGGGCGTTTTGCACAGCCACAACCTTGGACTCAGAAGGCTTGATGCCCTCTGGGGTTATCTTGAACCCGAAAAACTCAACCTCCCTCGCAAAAAATACACATTTGTCCCTCCTCAGTCTCAGTCCCGCTTTCTCGAATACTGAAAGGACCCTGTCTAGCCTCCTCGCTAGCTCTGGTTCACTCCCCACTGTTATCAAGACGTCGTCAAAATATGGGGGCACGCTTGGAAGCCCCTTTAAAAGGCGTTCCACAAGGGACTGAAAGATCCCAGGGGCCGAATTTACGCCGAACTGTAGGTGCGTTACCTTAAATGCCCCTTTGTGCGTAACGATGGTTTGTGCAGCAGCAGCAGCTGGGGTTACTGTGAGCTGCTGATATGCCTGCGCCAGGTCTAGCTTGGCAAAACACCTCCCCCCATGCAACGTGGCCAGTAAGTGGCTAACCACTGGAACCGGATATGCATTTGGCCGAATGGCCTTGTTAATTGTACATTTGTAGTCAGCGCAAATCCTGACCTCCCCGTTTGATTTTAAGGCTGTAACAATTGGAGTCTCCCACTCCACTGAATCAACTGGAACCAAAATCCCCTGCCCCACCAATTTGTCCAGTTCCGCCTCAATCTTGTCCTTGTGGGCAAAGGGCACTCTTCTTGGCTTGAGACGTATGGGCCGGATTTCTGGGTCCAACTCAAAAGAAACTGGGGGCCCCTTGTAAGTTCCAAGCCCCTTCTTGAAAACGTCCGGGTGCGCATCGCACACGTCCCGCATTGGGTCAGTCTCTATGGCGTTAATGCCGGACAGTTCAATTCCCAGGGGAGCAAACCACTGGGTTCCCACAAGGCAACATCTTCCCCCCTTGGAAACTAAGGGCAGTTTCTCTGTGTAATTTTTGAACTTCACCATGAAGTTCCCCACCCCCAACACTGGGATCCCATAGCCCTGCATGTCCCGTAAGTGTGACTTCATGGCCCGCAGCTTGGGCCGCGCATTTCGGGGAATGCGCATGAACTCCTTCTGGGACAGGATGGAGTAGGACGACCCCGAGTCTATTTCCATCCTCACTGGAACCCCTTGTAACAGTACCTCTACAAAGAAGCGCCGGTGCTCCAGGCCCACGTGTTCACGCCTTCCGCGCCATCGTTGGTTGAGAACTTTCCGATGCTGGCCGCCTTTCGCTGGTGTGCTTGAGGGTGTCTCGATGCGCCCTTGTCCTCGGTTCGCCCGTGCCTGCAGACTCTGGCGATGTGGCCCTTCCGGCCGCAGTTGTGGCACTCGGCCTTCCGGAATGGGCATCTCGTCCGGTCGTGAGATGCCCCACAGCCATCACAATGGTGGCCTCTTCGCTCGCTGGTCTGGCGCCTCTCCCCGCGTTTCTTCACCTTCTGTACGTCGTCGTCCTCGCTGGAGCAGGAGTCCGCCGTTGTGGACGACTCCTTGGAGGTTGCTGGGGTGCCTGCAGGCGACCGGGGTGCCCGCCAGGCTGTTTTTGCCGACGTCCACCGGGCCGCTTGCACAGGTGACTTGGCCCACTCAGGTGCGGCCCCTTGGGACTTGAACACTCTGACCCCGCTCCTGGCCGCCTCGGCTGCTTGGGCCTCCCGCAATACCTCATTGAACGTGAGGCGATGGTCGCGGGTCATCAACTTCCTCTGGACCTCCTCGTCCCTCAGGCCACACAGCATGCGGTCTCGGAGGGCCGTGTTCAGGTCCTCCCATTGGCAATTGACCACCACGAGCCTGAGGGGCACCGCGTAGGCGGCCATGGACTCCCCCGGGTGCTGGTCCCGCCTGTGGAACGCGACCCAGGCCAGGAAGATTGAAACGGGAGACTGGAAGTGCTCCCTCAGTAGCGCCAGGATGCGGTCGATGGGCACCACGTCTACCTTCCGGGGAGCCACCAGGTTCATCAGGATATGCAGTGAGGCCGGCCTCACCTGGGTGAGGAAGTGCGAGCGCATCTTCCTGTCGTCGTCGATGCCTGCAGCATCCATCGCGTGCCGAAACTGGCACTTGTACAGCTCCCATTGTTCTGGATATCAAACTGGTGGGGTTTGACCTTGGGACACGCCATGTATCCCACCTTTGTCGCCAATTTAGTGTCTTGCACGGAAGACAAAGAAGGAGCCGCAGTGGGGGCTAAAACACAGGTTTATTTCATGATGGTCAGGATGAACATGTGGTAATGGCGGAGGTACAGCTCATTTTATACTCCAGTAATACATTTGAATATTGTTGCACGGTAGCTCATTGGCTGCTACCGGCGTGACGTCATTCTGAGTCACACCCATCTTCTCCAGGTGATCCTAGCACGGGAAAGGTTCCTGCGACTGCCGGTGATTGGGGAATGTGAACCATGTGAGCTGAACGCTCACAGCTGCCCTCTATGGGCAGCTTACTCGCATTCCTTAAACAGCTGAGTTACATTGTAATCATTGTCAGGTTACATTCATAATTCTTAAAGTAATACTGTTACATACACAACAGTAAGCAAACTAAATATTCACAAATGCAATTACAGACTGGTGGCTGTAGCATGACCAGCCCTGTTATTAGGTAGAGTGAGAATGTTTATAACTCACAGGGGGCAAACAGACATGGATTTGTCCCATAGCTTGGTCCAATTTTGGGGATGAGATGTTTTGCTACTTTCCCCAGCAACTACATGATATACGGCCATCATGAGCCACCATTTTGTTTATGCCACTTGACAATATTGGGAAATTGAAAGCTTCCTCCTGCTCCTGAATAGAGGAAAAGAGAGAGGAAGCAAAAGTTTGTTTTAAAGAGGCATTGTAAGGCAGTTCTGATGCACTAAACAACTTAGATTTTTAAAAAAGCTTCCTCTTGTTCTCCCATGGAGGGGACAAGAAGGAGGAATTTGAATGGAAGAAGGACAGATAGGGTTGCTTTAAGGTACTGTGTGGTTTCTCAGTCAGATGTCAGCAGGATCAAAGAATGATCAGAATATGATCACTCAAAGTATGGACATGTTGTTCCCAACAGTTCATGCTGCCACTAGATGTTAGTGTGCCTTCTTCTAGCACTGTACATTGAACTTCTCCTGGACAGGATCACTTTGTTTTGCCTTTTGAAGTGTCTCCACTCTAGGTCAGCATCTACCATTGAACCTCCTTTGTCTGAAAAAAGTGAGTTCTAAGCTGTCCCTTTGAATGCATGATTCCTTCTGGACCTTAATATTTGGTGGATTCTGTGGGATTTTGCTATCTAGGGGCTTTACATTCTTATTTAATGAGGACTTGTAAGAGTAGTGTCTGGCGGTCCTTGGTGTTTGGGCCCTCTGGAGCCCCTCTGGCTGGCCTGAGCTGCTTCTGCTTCCCATAACCCAAGACCTTCGCCACAAAGAAAAATCTCCAGTCACTTCTTGAAAGGTTAAAATTGTATTTAAGGAAAGGATTACATGCAAACTCCTTTTCAGGAAAGGAAGGGGGCCCTAAGGGCTCCCCGCTTCTAGAGTAACAGTCTACATTAAGGTGCTTCCCAGGCAAGCTGAGCAAAGGAGCACAAAACAGAAAAAGAACAGAACTTCAACCTCCAACAAGCACAGGCCACAAACATATTGCAGTAATTTATCCCCTCTCCTGATACTCCATCAACCATGATGCTGGAATGGCCACCCATTATGGAAATTATGGGAGCACCCCTAGATGTTATACCAGCCCCTCTGGTGTTAATGCCCCGGGAATGTGCCCCCTCCCTTGGGAAGCGTGGAGGAGAGCTGAGGCCTATGTGTACTTTCCAACTTGGCCCAGACTGATAACAGCGAGACTTCTTCTCACGTGAATCATCTGCAGGCCTTCTCCATGGAAAAATACATCTTCTCTCTTGCCAGGGCCCAAAGAAATCTAGGCCCCACCTGTTATGTATGTTAACTGTGTTTTCTGACAGGAGGAGAATGTATCTTTTCTCATGTATCCATTCTTATGTAAATAAGTGGATCGAAAATGTGCACACTCTGTTAGCCAATGGGCTTGTTGTATTATTGTTACTGTTACTGTTTATAGTGTATATAAGTCCAAGTTTTGCCCCATCCAAACTGTGTTCAAACCCCACTAATAAAGAGCTGAATTTCACTACTTCACTCGACTGCTTCTTCATTCCCTGAACACGAAACTGGCGACGAAGGTGGGATGGCATCCCCACACGGCAGCAACATCGGCCCATTTGACCCAGCACATCCAGAGAAATGGGCAACATACGAATGCCAATTTTACCACACAATGGCCTCACAGACGATCACTGATGAACACCAGAAGCGCTCCAGTTTCCTTGCTCAGTGTGGTTCTGAGACGCTTGACCTGGCAACCCACCTCGTTCTCCCAAGGGATGTGGATGTGGTGCCACTCGCAGAAATCATGTCCGCACTGAGGAAACACTTGCAGCCAGAGGTCTTGATCTTCCCGGCCAGGATGGCCCTCCACAGAAGGGAGCAGCGACCTGGGGAGTCCATTGCAGACTACGCCACTGCTCTGCGCATTGCTGCTGCCCCGTGCAAGTGGGACAACATCGAAGCACTCCAGGACCATCTGCTGGCTGGCATGAGGGATGAAGATGCTCAATGTTGCCTCATGATCAGGAAGACGCTAACTTTCAAGGCTGTCCTAGAAGAGGCGGTAGCGTCTGAGGCCGCACGGTCCAGCATAAAGCTTTTCTGGCATCGCCACTCCACCACCAGTGCCACCAACTAAGCTGTGCAAGCTCAGCAAAATTCATCTTCATCCTCCTCAGCTTCGCCTGGTTCCACCTCTGCATCAAAGTCCAGCGACGCAGAGGGAGAAGTTCGAGCAGTCCGACGAAAGCACCAAGAGCGCCGTGATGATTGGGAGAAGAAATTCCTTTGCAAGTGTGATGGCTGCGGAGCCTGGCATGACTGCAGGAAGTGTCACAACTGCGGGCGACGATGGCACATTGCTAAAGTACTGTATGCCGACAATGAAAGCAAAGAACTCCAGCACCTGAGTCCAAGAAGAGTCATCACCACAAAACGTCCATTGCCAAAATGTCACCAGAGCCTGAGTCGTGCCAAGTGAGCATCGTCAGCGAGCATTTCTTCGCAGACCTCAGCCTGCAGGATGTCATCTTCAAGATGGAAGTGGATTCAGGTATTACCTTTTCCACAATCCCACAGCAGGAGTTTTTGAAAATTCCCCCTGCCTCTCGGCCCAAGCTCAAATCTTTTAAAATTTCCCTCCGGGATGTGCAAGGTTGCCAGATTCCGGTCCTGGGGGTGGGAAATTTCTTGGTCAAATTCAAAAACATTCACACCTCCTTGCCATTGGTTGTAGTTACGTGGTAAACAAGAGGCCAAACGGAAAAGTATTGTGGCAAATTCGAAAATCCGTAGAATGCCACAACTGCGGGTGACGATGGCACATTGCTAAAGTACTGTATGCCGACAGTGAAAGCAAAGAACTTCAGCACCTGAGTCCAAGAAGAGTCATCACCACAAAACGTCCATCGCCAAAATGTCACCAGAGCCTGAGTCGTGCCAAGTGAGCATCGTCAGCGAGCATTTCTTCGCAGACCTGAGCCTGCAGGATGTCCCCTTCAAGATGGAGGTGGATTCAGGTACTACCTTTTCCACAATCCCACAGCAGGAGTTTTTGAAAATTCCCCCTGCCTCTCGGCCCAAGCTCAAATCTTTTAAAATTTCCCTCCGGGATGTGCAAGGTTGCCAGATTCTGGTCCTGAGGGTGGGAAATTTCTTGGTCAAATTCAAAAACATTCACACCTCCTTGCCATTGGTTGTAGTTACGTGGTAAACAAGAGGCCAAACGGAAAAGTATTGTGGCAAATTCGAAAATCCGTAGAATGCCACAACTGCGGGTGACGACGGCACATTGCTAAAGTACTGTATGCCGACAGTGAAAGCAAAGAACTCCAGCACCTGAGTCCAAGAAGAGTCATCACCACAAAACGTCCATCGCCAAAATGTCACCAGACCCTGAGTCGTGCCAAGTGAGCATTGTCAGCGAGCATTTCTTCGCAGACCTGAGCCTGCAGGATGCCCCCTTCAAGATGGAGGTGGATTCAGGTACTACCTTTTCCACAATCCCACAGCAGGAGTTTTTGAAAATTCCCCCTGCCTCTCGGCCCAAGCTCAAATCTTTTAAAATTTCCCTCCGGGATGTGCAAGGTTGCCAGATTCCGGTCCTGGGGGTGGGAAATTTCTTGGTCAAATTCAAAAACATTCGCACCTCCTTGCCGTTGGTTGTAGTTACGTGGTAAACAAGAGGCCAAACGGAAAAGTATTGTGGCAAATTCGAAAATCCGTTTGTGGCAAAAACTATCTCAAGTAATAAATTCAAACATATACCAATAGTTTCAAAGTAAAGTCTTTATTACTCCAAATTGATATATATTCCAAATCAGGTAAGTTTCAATCACTTCAAACACTTCAGACATGGAAAAATTGATGAATTAACATAAATTCCAAGTGTTATAACATTCACAATAATCGATCTGTAAACAAAATTCCGTGGTCCTAACGAAGCTCCACCCTTCGCTTGCTATTCTTCAGCGGGAGAAGCTATCCCACTAATTCAAACATTTCCCAAAGTCCGCCCGGTTAACAGACCTTTCAACGACTCTTCTTCAGGGGAGTGTTATTAGATTATGATCTGTGAAATTATACAATACACATGCATTATTCTCTCTAACATTAAAATGATGATACTACACGAAAGCGTGCTGCACTGTTCCCGAGCCCCATTCAAACCTTAGAGTTGCGTCTCACGAGCCTCCTTCTGTTAGTTTCCCAGGTGTTCCGACGTTACTAACTCTCAATTCCAAACTCCTTAAATAGCGTATTGAAACACCTGAGACCCGATACATCATCAGTACTGATTAATCACCTGTGCCCTTATGGATTACTAAGACATGATTCACAAGAAGCAGGAGAAATCATTTTCACAGTTTAGACCATTGGGAAATAAGGTGTCCAACCTGTATATATAGAAAGCTTCCTTTCTTAAAAGAAGTCTCTCTATGTCTACCCCACACCCGCTGCTAACACTCAGTTTATCTATCACAATGAATTTAAACTCATCTTCTTGGTGTTGTTTCTCCATATAGTGTGTAACCAGGGGGGCTGTGAGGACCTGACCCCTGATCCTGGATCAATGTTCGCCCAAACGGGTCTTAAGTTTATGTGAGCTTTCCCCCACATATTTCAGCCCACATGGGCATATCCAGATATACACGCAGTGTGTGCTGTTACAGTTACTGAAAAATGGTAAGATTTTTTGAAATCTTAATTCCGGAAAATTGACGACCTTAGTTTCTACAGAGTTTCTACATAAATCACAGTGACCGCACCGGTAATGCCCCTTAATCAAATTGGCTTGAGGATTCTCCCTAGGAGCCATGTCTGGTCTAATAATGAGGTTACCCACAGATTTGGTTTTCCTCATGCCTATAGTTGGTTTCTTCACACATCCGGGGATATCTGAAAGAACAAACCAGTGCTTGTTAATGATCCTTTTTATGTCCCCTGCTCTGGGAGAATATTCTATGGACCACTGAATGTGTCTGCTCTCATCCCGTAACTGTCTCTGCAAAAGATGTTCTCTTGGCACTCCCTGTACTCGGACAAGTGATCTCTCTACCACCTGACTGGGGTAACCCCTATTCATCAAGTTCTCCTTAATCAGTGATGCCGCACATTCAAAATCCTCCCTCCTAGAGGAATTCCTCTTAGCTCTGGCCAGAATGCCGTACGGAATACTATGTCGTAAGTGGGGAGGGTGAAATGAGTCAAAAGGCAAATAGGCATTTTTATCAGTCTGCTTCTTAAACAATTTCATTTGTAATCTGTGATTTTCTCCTACGAACACTGTTAGATCTAAAAAAGGAACTGATGTTTTGTCCATATTATGAGTAAATTGTACATGAGTACTCTGTGAATTAAGCCAGTGCACAAAATCGGGAACCACCTCAAAATTGTCAAACACAAAGAACAAATCGTCTATAAATCTCTTTAAAAGAATAATATGCTTTCTGAAGGGGTTGACTGCTGGATTCAAAATAAAGTTATTCTCATAAGAAATCATAAATAAATTGCCTATACTTGGGGCCATTGGAGACCCCATGGCCACGCCTTTGATCTGCAAAAAGAAATCCTTGTTGAATCTAAAGAAATTCTTCTCTAAACAAATATCCACGAGGTCCAGTATGAAATGGGTGGGTGGCTGTTGCACTGCTCTTGATTGGAGGGCATCTTCTGCCACTCATCTGGCTTCCTCAAATAGTATATTGGTGTACAGTGCCGTAACGTCCATAGTAACCAACCCCCCTGGTGGTGGCACCACAAACCCCTCCACCTGTGAAATAAAATCCGAAGAATCCCGAATGTACGAACTGTTTTTTTTTAGTAAATTCCCTTAAATGATAGTCTACAAATTTACTCAAAGGTTCGAGGAGTGACACCACCCCTGAGACAATGGGCCATCCCGGCATGCGGTCACGTGGGTCAACCACTTTGTGAATTTTGGGCAACATATAAAAGATCGGTGTTCTGGGGTGCTCATTGTGGAGAAATCTAAACAACCTGTCATTAATGTAATGGAGGGACAACCCCTCTGTTAATGTGACCTTAATGATGAATCTGATATCAGCTGTGGGGTCCTTGGTATGTTTTTGATAGAAAGTATCATTGGATAGCTGTCTATGTACTTCTTTGAAATAATCCCCTCTATCCAAAACAACCACCTCCCCTCCCTTGTCCGCCGGTTTTATTACTATAGATTCATCCTGTCCCAATTGTTGTAGGATCGAAATGTCCTGTGCTGATAAATTTCATTTGATTTTAACCTGACGTTCCTCCAGTTTCTTCACGTCTTGTAAAACTAGTCATCTAAACACCTCAATGGAAGAGTGTACAACATTGGGACAGAAAGCAGATTTTGGTGCAATACACTCCTTCTGGTAGGTCCCAAACTCCCCCAAAACAGTTCTCAATTTGAGCTGTCTAATCAGATGGAAAATGTCAATTTGAGTGTTAAAAGGATTATAAGAGGGGGTAGGTACATACCCAAACCCCAAATTAAGTAGTAGTGTTTCCTGCTTACTTAACACCCTTGAGGAAAGATTGAAGACTAAGTTTTGGGTTTCCTGGTCCTGCGTCTGCCTAAAAAAGGCTGCTGTGTGTTGGGGGGGGGGCGTTGTCTGGATTCCACTGGTCTAAAATTGTAGTTTCTGGTGCGACCTTCATCACCCGAGGAGCTCAAGTCGCTGTTAGTTGTGTCAGAGTAGGAGACAGTGTTGTTCCAAGTGACCCTCTTGATGTTCCGAGATCCCATTTCCGTTTTTCCATCTATACACTCTATCGTTAGAGTAATCATTTAAATCACTGTCAAATTTCTTCATTTTGAAAGCCACAACTGACTCGTGAAATTCTCGTATTTTCTTATCCAAATTGTCCATAGACTCCTCGTATGTTGAGCGACCATGAGACCCCTGCAATGTGGTCTTTAATTCTTCAATTTGTTGTTCGAGATCCACTACCTCCTTATTGCTTCTTTCGATTATTAAAATCATCAAGTCAAAGGTGCATTTATCCAAGATGGCAGCCCATTTATCAGCAAATGTTTTGTCCTGTGCAAATAGGGTGGGTCCCTTTTGCATTCTCAGTCCTCTGGGTATACACGAGTCCTGGTGAAAATCAGCTATAAAGGCGGCATGAAGTTTGTACCGCATGCTCCTCTTAAATAAAGTTTCCAATTTCATAAAGTCTCCTGTCTGTTTATTTTGAGAAATTCTCATTGAAGCAACGTTGCTTAAAACTTTTTCAGTATCTTCCAAGGTGTACGAAAAACCCTTACTGGTAAAATCCTTACTGAAATAATGTGGTAAACAAGAGGCCAAACGGAAAAGTATTGTGGCAAATTCGAAAATCCGTTTGTGGCAAAAACTATCTCAAGTAATAAATTCAAAGTATACCAATAGCTTCAAAGTAAAGTCTTTGTTATTCCAAATTGTTATATATTCCAAATCAGGTAAGTTTCATTCACTTCAAACAGTTCAGACATGGAAAAATTGATGAATTAACATAAACTTCCAAGTGTTATAACATTCACACTAATCGATCTGCAAACGAAATTCCGTGGCCCTAACGAGGCACCACCCTTCGCTTGCTATTCTTCAGCGGGAGAAGCTATCCCGCTAATTCAAACATCTCCCAAAGTCCACTCGGTTAATAGACCTTTCAACTACTGTTATTAGATTATGATCTGTGAAATTATACAATACACATGCATTATTCTCTCTAACATTAAAATGATGATACTACACAAAAGTGTGCTGCACTGTTCCCAAGCCCCATTCAAACCTTAGAGTTGCGTCTCACGAGCCTCCTTCTGTTAGTTTCCCAGGTGCTCCGATGTTACTAACTCTCAATTCCAAACTCCTTAAATAGCGTATTGAAACACCTGAGACCTATAGGAGTTTGGAATGCACCTAAGAAGGCTGTTTGCAGCATTTGGACTTCCAGATGTGCAGGTGTCCAACAACGCATCCACATTCACATCTGCAGAATTCCAGTCCTTCATGGAAAGGAATGCAATTAGGCACATCACTGCCGCCCCATTCCACCCAGCCACCAATGGCCAGGTAGAGCGGCCGGTGTGCACAACTTTGGCGTATGGGTGAAGGGGATTTGGAGCTCCAGTTATGCCAGTTTCTTTTCACATATAGGCTCACCCCCCTTGCCTCAGGACTGTCCACTGCTGAATTGCTCCAGCAAAGGAAACTGTCATCCTTGCTGGACAGATTTGATCCCTCTAGGGTGGAGGACAAAGGCACAAATATAGCGATCCAACACCAGAAGGGTTTCTCATCCAGAGACCCTGTACATTGCCGCAGTTATGCAGCTGGTGGCCCTACGTGGGTGCCTGGGTTTGTAATCGATTAAACTGGTCCTGTTTCTTACAGAATCAAAACAGCCACTGGTCTGATCTGGAAGAGGCACAAGACGAATACAGACACTCAACACTAGGTTTGGCCCCCACCTATTTAAACCCAGGGGCCAGAGGTAATAGTCAGCAGCCAGCCAACATTGACCCAGAAGTGTCTTGTAGGAACCGATTTCAAGGAGAATTTGTGGAATGCTCCCCTATTCCGGCCAGGTGTACCCCTACACTGTCCCAGCCTAGCACTCTGGATTCCTTTATTGATGATGACCAATTTTGTTTGGAGTCACCCTCCACTCTTAATACACACAGGAGGGACCCTGAGTTGTCTTATTTATCCACAGAATGAAATTTTGGTTTTGAGCAATCCCCTGCTCCTCCATCTGACAAACGGGCCTTAAATTTGGGTTTACAATCCTCCCCCTCTAGTCAATCCCTCACTCCAGTTGGGTTGCCCATCCTACGAGCCCCTGAGCCGGCTCAGCCAAGCGTCCGACCCAGAAGGGAAACTAGACCGCCATCCTGGTTAAAGGATTTTGTTTTTACCTCGGGGGAAGAATGTTATGTATGTTAACTGTGTTTTCTGAGAGGAGGAGAATGTATCTTTTCTAATGTATCTATTCTTATGCAAAATAAGTGGATCGAAAATGTGCACACTCTGTTAGCCAATGGGCTTGTTGTATTATTGTTACTGTTACTGTTTATAGTGTATATAAGTCCAAGTTTTGCCCCATTGAAAATGTGTTCAAACCCCACTAATAAAGAGCTGAATTTCACTACTTCACTCGTCTGCTTCTTCATTCCCTGAACACGAAACCACCCCACCCCCAACAATAACCAGAACCAAGGTGTCTCCATTTTTTAATCCATCCTGGCCTTTACAGGACTCCAGTAGAAACAGAAAGCTATAATATACAGGTGCGCCTCTCCCCCAGTTTTCATGGGGGATATGTTTGGATACCTTCTACAGATACCTGAAACCTCAGATAACAGTGGACCCTATATTTAACACACATACCTGAATCAAAGAAGTAGAGGAGAGTTCTCAAATTTCTCCATAGTTCTACATGATAGCTACCAAAATGTCTGCCTAGATTCCTTATAAATATTACTTTGCAGACAGTGTCCTCTAGTGGCCAGCTCTGGTAATATGCCATAGAAATGCATATATATTTATTATATTTTTATTTAATATTTTTAGAACAATGGATAACTGAAACCATGGATACTGAACCCATGGATATGGTGGGGTGGGTGGGTGAGCTGTATATCTGCTTCTATGTAGGTATGTGAAACTATCACTTTTATTTTCCCTTTAAAATTCATGAATTGTTACACAATTTTCCCATTAATTAAATGGGGTTGTACATATTTTAAACACATTTGTTTTAAATTTTGCACACTTCACTTGCATATTATTAGAAAAGAAGAAAGATGGCTTGTGAGCAGAATCTGATACATCTGGCTTCCTCCCAAGGATGAGAGAGCACACAATAGCTGCATACTTGCACTAACAGTCTCGCTAACTATGAACTGTGTACATTTATAAAATAACTCAGTCAACCCAAATTTCTTTTGTATCCATTGCCCCTGCACAGAGTTCGCACCACCCCTCTGCCCAGCAGCCCAATGCAAGTGCTTCCTCCCTCCCCAGCACAGAGTTTGCCTCATCCCTCTGTCCAGCAGCCCAATGGGAGCACATCCTCCCTCCCCCTAGCACAGAGTTCATTCCGCCCCTCTGCGATGTGGACAGCAGCCTGTTGAGTTTGGGCATTTGGTCTCTAAAAGGTTCACCATCACTGATCTAGGTCAACTGGGAAAGCAGTCCTGGGACATGGGATGATATCCTGCTTTCTTCTTTCAGTACATTGTACCGATTATTTAACTTATCACTGTCTTCATTGTGAGGTCCAGTTCTTTCCAGTTAATAATTTGTAAACATTTTCATATGTGAGAAGAAATAAGCACACTAACTTTTACCACTATTCACTGGCAGATTAAAGTTCCCAGTGACTCTGTCTGAAAGAGGACATCACTACTTAGGCCTTCAAAATCAGATGGCTGCCAGTCATCATTGAAAGGCAGTTCAAGTCAAGATCAAAGATATCTCAGTTGTAATGGCCTTGGCATAAGCATAAGCCTTTTGTGCCAGCACAACTTGCCTTTGTGACAGCAAATCTCCTAGTGCTGGCAATCTCAGATCTGTTAGCATAACTGCTCTGTTGATGAGACAGGCCAATGGAGAAATAAAAAAAGGCAGAGGAGGATGGGGAAGCTATGATATGCTGAATCTAAACATCTTACAGCCCAAACCCACAGACACTATACCAGTGCAAAGTTAGGCCAGAGTCAGGGTAATTCCAAACATCCCTCTGCTGGGAGGGTTTGGGGTTCAGCACAGCCTTGGCAGGCCTGTTCAGCCACCCCTTAGTCATCATGGCCAATTAGGATTTTATCTAAATCTGCTTCACTGTCTGAATGTTGGCTATACTTGTCCTACATTATTGCCTGGCAAAATCCTTCTGTTGGACAGAAACTTTGAAACTAGTAAGCATGCTTCTGAAAACTGCCTCTACCACCATTTTGATCCAGGTCAATGTCAAGAAGAAGGCCCAAATTTCACTTCTGGGGCTAGACAGAGCCTTGATTTTTATTCACAAGAATCAGATTTAACAAACTAAGGAATAGGGAGGCCAGGTTAGAAGGGACACATTTCACACCAGAAGATTTTTTTTTTTTGCTGCCCTTGCTGGGCGCCAACTGCATTTGTGAACTGCCTTTATCTTACAGTTTGGCATTTGCCATGATGTGGAAACAGTGCAGAAATTCAGTCTGTGGTGTCATCTTTGTCTTATTCCCTCAAGCAAGCCATTACTTATTTTGTAAAATCAACAGATGAGTCTGTATCTGCATTTGACTTGGTGCTACACATATACGGGTACATGGTCAAAGGAGTTGTCTTTGATCACACACACATGGCTACAGTGCCACTGAAAAGTAGGGTGGCATCTGTGTGCCTGTTATTTGACATGGCCTTCTTTGGGCTAGCCAAGAAAGCCAGGCTTACAAACAACTATGACATTTGGTGTTGCACATAAATGAGTTAGTTCACCTAAGCTCTTACTTCCTGGTCCTTTAACTTCAAAAGCTTGCAATCTTTGACATTACCATCTCCATCCTATCATCTTTCTATCACATTATAATTTCTGTCTGTTTCTTCTGTGCCTTTCCCCTCAGTTTGCAGCTTGAGCATTTTGACACATCTGTTCATTTTTCACAGCCAAGACTGAACCATATGCTTCATATCTGTTTTTTAAAGAATGTTTTGATACAACAGGTGGTAAATCTATTTTAACTATTATTTATTTGCCATATTGAATTTGCACTTATGGAGCTTTGGCTTGTGTCTATTTCACTGCTGATGCAAAAATTAAAGCAGCGCATAGAAGAAATAATGTGGCCCTTTCGTATACAGCAAGCAGATAGACAGTTTGTAATGAACTCTTTAGAAAAAAATGAATTTATTTACCATTTTCTTTGTCTCACACACTATTTTCTCTCGTAATAGCTGGCCACTTTAAAAGCCTGGAAGTCTATAATAACAAAATTATGTATCTGTATTTATTTATTTTGTGATTTATATTGCCGCCCATCTCAAAAGACTCTGGGTGGCACACAAAGAATAAAAGCCAGCATCATAGTTAAAACTGTAAAACCTATAAAAACCCCATTGAAAATGACTATCAAAAATTACCCCAACCCTTATTGATTAAAAGAGAGAGAACGTTCTTCCTAGATCAGCCAGCAAGCAGGGGTCACCACATCATTGGTGCCCCAAACCTGCTTTGCCAGCCAGGTTTTTAGATCTTTCCTGAAGGGCATCAACTCTGTCTGGAGATGTAACTCAATTGGCAGGAGGTTCCATAGGGCTGGATCAACACTGAGAAGGCCCTCTTTCTGGTGCTAGACAGAAGCGCCTCTCTAGCAGATGGAACAATTAGAGAGCCTCTCCAGTACTTGTATGTATCTGTGTATATCTGTTTCCCAACACTGCAATACCTGAAAGTTGCATGGACCCTAGGGGAAACCCTAAAGCTCTGCATCTGGAAGTTATTTTATTTTTAAAAAATTGATTAATTTATTTCATTTCATCTACAGTGAGGCCTTAGATCAGGGGTTCCCAAACTATGGCCCACAGCGCCCTTGTCGCTCCCGGAAGCGGAAGTTAAATGTGCTCACGCATGCACAAGATGCTGCCGTAAACCATCTGCGGCTGTCAACACATTGTAAACACATTTACAAAACGGGTTTACAACAGCCATGGGTGCATTTATGGCAGCGTTTTGTGTATGTGTATGTGCATTTTACTTCCCCTTCTGGTGGGAGGAACCACATGACCAGCACACTCAACCACGTGACTGGTCCACGGCCTGAAACGTTTGGCCACCCGTGCCTTAGATGATACATGCCAGGGGTCATGGGAATAAGAGTAATCTTCCAAAGCAAGTGGAAGATATGGAGAGTATTCCTCAGGGGCAAAGCTCATTGAGGTTTGATGCAATTTTTGGTGATGCATTAGGGAATCAGGCCACTTCAACATGCAGTTCTGGTCCTATTCTTGTGCAGTCCAACTGACTGATGGTACACAGAGAAAAAGAACTTAAGAGTCCTGGTGGTGCAGTGGTTAAACTGCTGTACTGCAGCCAAAATGTTGTGAATTCAATCCTGATGTGGATTTAGGTTGACTCAGCATTCTCTCCTTCCGTGGTCAGTAAAATGAGTATCCAGCAAGTTGGGAGCAAAATGTTAATTAAGTTGTACACCGCCCAGAGATTGCACTAAGCACTATGGGGTAGTATTATATCAGTGTAATTACTATTGCTATAACAAAACAAAAATGGAAGGTAAACTTACATTACTCAGTTTGCTAGGATGTTCTTTCCACTGAATGCAGGTTTACACCATTATCTGCCCTTAATTTCCTCAACTGCTTATACCATTAATAATAATCACCATCAATAATAATCATGTGCCGTCGAGTCAGTTCTGATGAATGGCGACCCTTTTCAGAGTTTTCTAGGTAGAGAGGACCCAGAAGTGGTTTACCATTCTTTTCTTCTGGGAGCATGCTGGGACTCTGTGGCTTGCCCAAGGTTACATAGGCTGGCCTCAATTTCCTTCTTAATAAAAATATTTTTAAAAAGTAGTCCTAAAGAAGCTAAAAAATGAAGCAAAAGATTGCTGCCACAATTCTGATTATTTGTTTTGCAAGAAATGAGCCTACTCCATGTGTTTAGCTAATGAGTGAAACAGAGCTGTGCTTGATTTATTGATTCAACTGTACTATGATCCATTAATTTCTGCACAGCGGTTAAGTGGCATTGCTGCTACAATAGTTAAAATGATACCACTCAACTGTGAATGTTACAACAGCCCAAGTACAGTGTATATAATATAATATAATATAATATAATATAATATAATATAATATAATATAATATAATATAATATAATATAATATAATATAATATAATATAATATAATATAATATAATATAATATAATATAATATAATATAATATAATATAATATATACAGTGGACCGGCGCCTAACAACGCGTTTGACTAACGACATTTTTGATTAGCGACGCGTTGTTAGCAGCAAAGTGACCATTCACACAACAACGTCACGTTTCAATGGAAACGCTTTTTTAGCATCGTTGTGCAAAAACATCATTATTTGGCTATAGCTTTTATCAGCCCTCATCCTTGGCTATAAAACTAGAGTTGACAGAACTGGCAGTCTAATGAAGGCCACAAGGTGCTCGGCCCTGTTTAATGGTAGTACCTACTCATCAATCCATTCTGGGTTGTTCAGCATTGCTATCTCTTTGATATGATTAAGCTTTCTCAAAATTTGATGTAGAGAACCCCAGTACATAGAGCTCTGGTATGTCACGGAATACTAATGGAGGAAACCATGCTATTTACATATCCATTTGTACAGATCAAACTGTCATGCTTATACATTCTGTTCAGTTGTTTCTTATCTGCTTCTTTCCAACATTTATTTATTTATTTATTTATTATTCAATTTTATACCCCGCCCTACTCAACACAAGGCCGACTCAGGGCGGCTGACAACATATAAATGACCCCGGGACACCCCACAGGGTTTACAAGTGAGATACAATATTCAAATTACAATAAAAAATATAACAGAATATCAGCAAAACCTATGAAACAATAACAAAAATAGATCAATCAAGCAAAAATACATTATAAATACAATAATCAAGGCATGAACACATAATCATGAATTGAACAGCAATAAGATAATAATATAATGTACTAATGAAATCAAAAAACAACATATCAATCAGTTTCAAAAATAAGCGACTCTACTACCCATCCCTTCCTACCAGACCACTAGGACAGAGGGGGGGGAGAGATAAAGATGAACCAACCTCCCACCACCACATAGTCCTTAAGTCCAACCAGGAAAAAAAGGGGGGAGGGAGATGGGACAATGAAGGTAAAGATAGTCCAAGAGGGCATGAAGTCCAACGTACCATCCTACTTTTAGACCCCGCCCGAACGACAAAGGTTGGGACGTTGTGGAGCTGAGTTGGTAATGGCTCCTATTGTCCTAGCCACGATGGAAACCACCAAAAATGCCCTCACCTCAAATGAACGGCCAGACCAAATGGAAAGTCGAGAAACCAAGAATTCCTGCCTCCCTCTGACCGGCGAGGCCATGGGGCGGGCGTTCCAGCTTTGCGGCAGCAAAGGTGGTCGGCTTTTGAAGCCCGGGTGTTGCGCCAGGTGTTCCTGCCTCCCTCTGACCGGCGGGGCCATGGGGCGGGCGTTGCAGCTTCGCGGCAGCAAAGGCGGTCGGCTTTTGAAGCCCCGGTGTTGCGCCAGGTGTTCCTGCCTCCCTCTGACCGGCGAGGCCATGGGGCGGGCGTTGCAGCTTCGCGGCAGCAAAGGCGGTCGGCTTTTGAAGCCCGGGTGTTGCGCCAGGTGTTCCTGCCTCCCTCTGGCCTGCATGTAAACCTGTTACAGCCCAGACACTGGCCAAGCTGGTCAGCCAGCAGCTGCTACACAAGAGGTAGGAGAGAGCTCTTACTTTTCAGTCCAGAAGGTATAAGCAAAGCCATCGCCATGGGTAGCTGAAGTCAGGATTTGTTCTGTAGCAAACTGTAGATATGAGGATGTTCCAGGGATGTCATCAGGGTCACAGGCAATGTTTCAGGTTATTAGAAATGGAAGCCGTGTGTGCATTGTGGCAGAGTAGCAGCTTTGCTATGCGCTGGCGGAAGCTGCATGCAATGTTTCTGCACACACAGACTCAGCAGCAACACAGGTGGAACAGAAAAGAAAAAACTGCTTTACTTCTGCAGGTGCTCAAACTGAAAACAGATAACTTCTATCAAACAACAAATGAACAACAAACACAGTTATTCAGGCTTTGGCAAGAGAGTTTGTCACGGTTACGAGAGGCTGAAAAGTTTGTTTGGTTTAAGCAGTAGACAAGGCATGCTCCGGCAAACGCCCTTGTCTCACAAACACTTTGATCACTGGCAATAGAAAAACAGTTCAAGCATTCCAATATAAGCACATGTGCACACTCCAGTGTTGCTTACAGAAATTGTCCTTGAGATGCCAGTATCTTGCAAAGGAAAAAGTTCCAACATGCTGAGAAGGCAACACCCAGACTCCTCTCTTTGTCTCCCACCTTCATCACTTGCTCAAGGTAAAAAGATGAAATGTCTGCAGTGAAGACATTCCTGCACATGTGAAAGTTGTTCATGTGAGTAAGCACACTGGAAAATCAGGTTTCTTGTTTATATGGAGAACCTACACATGACCAGGAACCTATGCTCTGTAGATATATCACACTCTCTGTGTGGAGAAAGCAGTAATGGAATTGAAACAAAGTAGATGCTTCCATTTTAATAGACTGGAGATAACTAGATAAAAAACAATAGGGATAGAGAAATCCCAGGAGGCTGAGAGATTCTGCATACTGAGAGATTCTGTATTTTAATATGTGCTTTTATATTGCTTAGTGCAGGTACTCCTTTCCAAGACATATTCTCCTGGAACAGCAGGTGTTTTTATTTTATGTGAAATAAATATCATTGACTCTATTTCCATTGTGGCAATATACTCCTATTTCTGATGCTTCTATGCCTTTTGTACTATCCGCAGTTAGGCTTCTGTGTAAAAGTGTCCCCCTTAATTTGAATTCTACTGTCTGCCATTTGCTCATTTAAAGGAAGCTGTTGATTGACATGTGGATATGGGAAAAAACATATTTGGAGATGGAACAACTATAGCAGAATACCCCTGATAGAAGAAACATTATTCTTAAGAAGACAGCACTTACAGAACAATGTCAAAGAAGTGAGAGGCATAAAACTAAACAGTATTCTAAAACTGCAGCACTGTCAAGGAAAAAAGAGAGATCTAACTTTGTCTGAACCGTGAAACTTTAGAAGGAAACCAACCTCTATATTCAAGGCCTCTGCTTTAAAGAGGCATGCTCATTGAATGGCCTAGCGAGAAATACTGTAAAGTGTTTCATGAAATAACTCCATTTGGAATAAGTGGACAGTCTCAGGGTGTGATCACATGTGAAAATAGACCACATTGCAGTCTTGGGCAAATTATTTCCTGGCAATCAGATGACATGTGAGAACTTGAGCTCCAGCTGAGACTTGATGTGAGCAATTTTTGGTCCAGTTGGAGGGCAACTACTTTTTAGAACCAGGCTGGAGTGATTCTCTGACAGATAGAAGGGTCATTTCACGGAAGATTGAGCCCTAAAAAAATCAACCCTTTCCAGTCTTATCAGATGTACAGTACACCTTTTCTGCCATCTGATCTCGCCCTCAGTCTCATCTTAAAGATAGCTATCCAGAACTAAATCCAATTTATTAATCCCAAGAATGGGTTCAAACAACAAATAATTGTCATAAAAATGCTCATCGATGCCAAAACAAAGCATCTCTTTTGCACAATCTTTAGCACACTATAAAAGTGTTTGCATATTTGATCAGTCAGTTGTTATTTGACATCTTTCTCAGGTACCCTCATGTGGCCTCAGGGACAGTATAATCTAGTGAAATATAGTTGGATATGCTCTACTGTGGCATTGTACAGAGAGTGCAACAGCAAGCATAGCAGACAATGATGAACTGTGACCTAAAAGCTTCTGCCATGAAGTCACCTGGAGCCCCTAATTCCCTCTCTCAGTTATACTGAGAAGATATATCACTATTATTAGAGATGTATCATATAACACATTGCTAAGTATGACTGAAATAATGAGAAGTTTGAAGAAGCTTTTTAAAAAGTGATATATAAAGATGATTACTCTTACCATCTCTTGTAATGGCAGTGGGAAATGATTTAATCATATTCTGCCAGAGGTTGGAAATATTACTTTGTAGAACTACAGTTCCCACAGTCAGGATAGCCACTGAAATTGCCTAGAGATACAGTAGAACCCCACATAACGAAAAAACTCCATTCCATGGAGCTCTTCGCTATGTGATTTTTTTCGCTATGTGGTTCCCTATGGGAGATAACCTGCATAATGGGAAAAAATGTTCGTTAACTGGGGTTCCCATTGAGTGGGTATACCCCGGTTACCAAAAATCCCGCATAATGAACAATTTTTTTGTTATGCGCCCTTGCATAACGGATGCTTTGTTATGTGAATTTTTCGTTATGCGGTGCGTTCGTTATGCGTGGTACCACTGTACTGGACTTTCTAGTCCTAACACCAACTTTCCTAAACTGCATCCTTTAAAACCAAAGTAATTTTAATTTGTAGTAGGCAGATTAACTCAGATATTCTGTATTAATACATGTTTTATAGAATACAATCCTATGGGTATTTCCTGGGGGGAAAAGAAGTCCCTTTGGATTTACTGTGACTTTCTCCTAGGTAAGATCTAGGCTGTATCCTATATACACTTACCTGCACTCAGTGAGACTTACTTCTGAGTAGATACCTGTAAGGTTGGGTTGTTAATAGGTAGAGAAATGTCCAACTAGTTATTTTTGTAATGCTTTACAAATGCTGTTTAGTAAAGTTTATAAGAAAAATCAATAATAGACTATAAGAATTTTCTTTCCCCTCCCTTTTCCTACACATACTAATAAAGTTTAGTCAATAATTACCAACTGAGAACCTCACATATTATAGGCAGGTAACACAAGTGCTCTCAGCCATCAAGTAATTTAACAGTTAACTAAACACCTTTGCTTTAATAGACTCTTTCAGAGATTGTACATCAAAATGGGCATTTAAGGTAATCTTTACATCAATAATAATCTCTAGAGTTGTCAAAGACTGAGTTTCTTCTTTCATGTCTAGCCCAGAGTAGATATGAAACTGCCAAAATGAAGCCACCTTTTAGTGAGTTCATTCTGCAGTTCTTTTTGCCCAAGCTAGTGTGAGAAAGATTAGCTGGCACAAGGTGGCTGATGCCCAGGGTATGCCCAATTGTGGTTCAAAAATACCACCATCTTCGAGGAGGCTCTTTCTGTTTCCCGCAAAGGCTAAACTGAAAAAATACAAATCCCTATAATATTAAACAAATTCTTTTGTAAACATATTTATTAAGTTAGTTTTAAATGACCATCCAGATGGAGACTTCACTGAGGTTATGCAATACTACCACATGGGCATGATAAAAAATTATAGAGTAGCAACTTGTGATGTTTTGCCCATGTAGTATGGCAAAATACTTTTGAAATTGAGATTCTGAAATTTTTCAGAAATAGAACATGTATTGGTGGTGGATTTGGCTGCAGGCAAGTTCTAGATCTAGACCCAGCCTTTAAGAAAAGTCACCGGGGGGGGGGGGAACATCCCCCTCTTTGCCATCTCTAGTCTCTTCCCATTTCTGGAGGAAGTTTTCATATTTTTTTTAAAGTGATGTCCTAATACAATCAGGAAAAAAAAAACTTTCTCTGCCTTTCCATGGAGCAGAGGAAGTGTTTAATTTGCTAATATTGTGAAGTAGCTGTCTTTTTAAGACACTTTATGATATGGGAAATTGACAATGGAGGGCAGCTTTTTGCAGTTAATTAAATGGTAATGAAAAGCAAGTCATTTTATGCCCAAGAATAGAGGAGTCTGACATTCCCTCAATATATAAATAGGTATTTATAGTACATTTATTCTGATGGCCCACTGCATCTATCTATTATTATCCCATAGCCTACTAGGACTTGGGATGCTGCTGGATGAGGAATTATTTTGAGGACAGTGGTCTAAAAGAAGTAATTTTTGCAAGTTATGACTATTGTCTGTCAGATTCTCAGTCTGAAGGTCATTTTTGTAGCTGGTTCTGCTACAGAGAGCTGCAAAGAAGCTTCTCAGGCTACTGATACCACAGTTCTTAAATGCTGTTTAGCTCCAGTCACCCAACAATGTATATGCTTGAGTATAAGCTGAGTTTTTTAGCCCCAAAAATGAGCTCAAAAAGGGGGATTTGGTTTATACTCAGGTCAATGACCATGAGGGTCCCAAGACTACATCGGATTGAGATGTGCTAACAATTTAATTATTTTTACCATATTTTCATGTATTTTGAATATTGAAATTCAGTATCAGCAGCTGCATTTCCCACCCTTGGCTTATACTTGGGTCAATCTATTTTCCTAGGTTTTCAGGTAAAAATTAGGTGCCTTGGCTTATATTCGGGTTGGCTTTTACTCAAGTATATACGGTAATCTCTTGTTTAAATACAGAATGGTGAGTCTTTTCTCTGCTGACTCTGTAAATTGGACAGCTTGATTCAGCCTTTTGAAGGGCAGCCATCTGAGGCATGATTTCCATCCACAGAGGATTCTGTCTGAATGTACGTATGTGATCTACACAGCACTGTAGTGCCTCATCTTTTTTTATTAAAAAAAACCCCATCTTTATTTAAATTTAAAATGTGTCAACAGTGGAACATGGCCAAACACAACACGTAAGTGTAATCAACTCCATGTAAAACATAAATGCTGACTTATTCCTATCTTTCAAGAACATCTTTGTTACTCCTTTCAAAAGGAAAAAATACATGAAATGTAGGAAAGTGATATTAAGCAGATGTTAGACAGGAGTTGTCAATCTTGTCTAAGCATGCAGGTGCTAATGTGTTATAATTATCCTTTCTGGCAGTTGATATTTAGGATTTCAGATCCCACCTAGTCAATCACAGCTGTAATTGTTAAGCTTCTTACATAGCTAATATGCTGGGTAAGAACTAGATCAAGATTTAATATTTGACATTTACTATCAATTATCTTTTCTTCTGACATACAGTACATCTCTCTAGTACTTGTATACCTGGAGATTAGACACTTTTATTGATCTATAAATAAATAAATAAATAAATAAATAAATAAATAAATAAATAAATACTTTGATCAAAGAAACTCCATGACCAACAATTTCCCCTATTCATTATATCTTTATATGTACAGTGGTACCTTGGTTTATGAATGTAAATGTAATTTTCAGTTTATGAACAAAATCCATTGAAAAGAATGCCTCGGTTTACGATTCTCCCTTCCATTTGCTCCGCAATATGAAGCAAGTTTCCCCAGGATGCACTGTGCCTGGGAGATTTATAGCGACACCCCCATGCATTTCGGTTTATGAATTTTTCACAATACAGAATGTCCCAGAAAACACATTAAATTCATTAACCGAGGTACCACTGTATTTGCAATTTTTTATTGTGCTGTTGATTGAAAAAAAATGTAGCAAAGAATTTCAAAGTGATTTTATTTAATTACTATACCACTACTCTGGGCATTTACATATAAACATTTTAAAAAACAAAAACACCAGAAATAAAAATTCAACAAACATAACTATAAAATAACCTATAAATATAAAACAAGTTAAACAACTAAAACTAAAATTCATAAAAACATAACTATAAATAAAAATAATCATAATCCAATATAGCAGCAGACAGTATATAATTGATAATATCCCCAGTAGGTTGAAAGGATCCACCTGGGAGTATATCTTTGAAGGCTTTTTTAAAAAACTGTTTTCAGGAGGGGGAGCTTGTTTACATCTCATTTTTATTTATTTTATATGAGAATGTTAAATCGATAACCCTAGTATTTAAAGATATTGCCAGTGACATTTTTGTCTTCTTCCTTGAGTGTCAGATAGAATTATATGCCAAACTCATGCCACATCCTGAACTATTTTTCAAGCTTTTTTTTACTTAAGCCACTTTAAATTATTACATGGTTACAATTGGGATCTATGCCTGAATCAAATTCATTTCAATAGAGACTGGGCAAGAGAAGCTCCTAAAGGAATACACTTTTTAATTTATCTTCAAGAAGCTTTAAAGTTTGCTGAATTGACACTCCATCAGCTGGTGCAACATCAATGCACAACATCACAAAACAAAACAAAAACAACAACCCCTGCATCTAATTGCTGAGACAAATATTGGGCAAATCCATGGGATTCAAGTGCTGCATGTAAGAGATTCTGGCTAAACTCCAGCTGACTGGCTTGGTGGTAACAGACATCACTCAACTGCTGTTGCAGGGCTTTCAGTTGTACAAGGTCTTCTGCATTCCCAACAAAACTGCAATCTGCTGATTAAGTTCCACATAAACTGCAGACCACTCACTATGTTGACTTTCAATCTCCTCATGTTTCTGCTGCAAAGCTTGTGAGGCTCAAATTGAATCTCCTACCATTGGATTTTAAGTAGGGATGCCATATTTCCCTCCCCCCAAAATGGGACAGGAGTAAAGGTTGCCCTTACTCAAAAGCCAGTCGTATCTGACTCTAGGGTTCAGTGCTCATCTCTGTTTCAAAGCCGAAGAGCCAGTGCTGTCTGCTTCTGCAGACATATACTGTGGTCATGTGGCAGGCATCACTAGATACCGGAGCACACAGAACACTGCTTATCTTCTCCCCGAAGTGGTCCCTATTTATCTACTTGCAATAACTTGCCTTCAAACTGCTAGGTTTGCAGGAGCTGGGACAAAGATGGGAGCTCATTCAGCTGTTGCTGCCGCAACTTCAATAGAGGCGGCAATAAAATGGCACAGTTTTTTTTTTTTGCTGTCTTCCTTAGCCACCAGGCTACTACTGCTGCACCACCTGCTGGTCAGTTCAATAGAAGCGCAGCTCTATTGCAAGAAAAAAGTGCATTTCCCCCTCTTCAAACCCCCTTGGTCTGAAAAGCAGGAATTTTAAATGATTTTTTGGAACCGGTCCGGGACAGGTTTAACCTGTTAAATTCCCGGTTTTCTGTTACGCATGGCATCCCTATTTCTAAGATGTTCTGAACCAGGTTCTTTAAGCCAGTTTACTACCTGCATCACATTCTGCTGAATCTCTTCAGGTTCCTAAAGGAATGTTAACAATACTAGAGTGTTCTTCTTTACTTCTTCCACCATGCACCAGAGCTCAGAAAATTTCTTATTTGGACTACAATTCCCAGGAGCCAACATATGTACGTAAGGCTGGGAAAGGCTGGGAGTTATAGTCCCAAAAGTGCCCTGCTTCCCAGTTTTAATTGCCAACATATGTGACAGAAGCTTGCAAATGGTGATGAGTCTTCAAGGAGCAATGGACAGCTGGACTAACTTTATAACTGGAATTTGTGCCAATGAGGTCAATAGTTCATTCTTAGTGGCTGACAGAGATAACCAATGTGCAATGAGGGAGTAGCACATGGCACAATGAAGAAAAGCCCAAGCGTGGCAAAGCACAGCAGAGGAGAATGTAAAGACAAGGTCTGGCAAAATACATATGTAAACTATGTGAAACAGTTTGTTCCATGCACAGTGGCTTTGGGAGCCAGCTTATAGGCCGCTGTGGAGGCTTCTCTTAACTCTCAAGGTTCAAGGGTGACATAATATCTTACTTCAGAACTGACCAAGGAATAGTATCTTCCATGCAGAAGCCACCTTCTTATATTCTTGCCTTTGGCCCCTTCAACTAACCTGAGGTGGCGTACCAGGACAAGAATTCAAAAATGACTTTATACAGAATTGGTCATTGGTCAATGTAGCTAACTACAGTCCACCTTGGCTAGCAGCATCTCTCCATGTTTTCTGGGAGGATTCCTTCCTAGGCCTTCTTGGCCATTTTGGAGGACTGAGCCCTGGAACCTCCTTGTGCAAAACATTTGCCCCCACAAATTAGAGGTCTATTGAATTATGGCTTGTACAGCAGACACATCTTTGTCCTTCAACAGAGGGGAATATCCAACGAATCTTGGAGGAAACATCACTATCCCATATCGATGCATCATCCTGCCTCATCTCCCATTCAAGCACTCAGTTACAGCCAGGTCCGTTGTTGCATTAGGCACCTGTCACATAAACTGTCATGCATAGTAAGTACAAAATCCTTCACGAGAAGCCTCTAGGACAGTGGTGGACATGCATGCCAGAGGGAGCACTCAGAACCCTTTTTGTGGGCATGCACGCCATCACCCCAGCACAGAGTTCACCCTGCCCCTCTGCCTAGCAACCCAAAGAGAGCACTTTGTTCCTCGCTCCCCCAGCACAGAGTTCACCATGCTCCTCTGCCCAGCAGCCCATTGGGAGCGCTTCCTCCCTCCCACCAACACAGTTTGCCCCGCCCCTCTGTTTGGGCATTTGGTCTCTAAAAGATTCGCCATCACAGCTCTAAGAGGTTATGCAAGACTAGAAGAACTGGGATCTGCAAGCTAAAATAATGGAGGCACCATTTTCATTCCACTAAGTTAACTTAGAGTCCCTAGCAGCATTGGGTTGGTTTAAATGCAATGTATGCTTGCGATGTAATAACTCAAAATTCCTATATCTCTTATTTCATTCATAAGTAGACAAATGTTCAAATCAGCTGCATGTATAGCTTAATCCCAAGCTGTAAGTCCAAAAAGAGTAACTTGCGTCTATAAATAAGTGTAGACTTCTGTAGTATGTCTTTAAACAAGTGTAGACTTTAATATTGCGATGTCCTTCCGGTAATCGGACATTTCGTGGCACTTTTTCAAGCGTCTACAACATAAAATATATATGAAAATTATATTTGCATGTCTATGTAAATATATGTATGCTTGTTCATAATAATAATACTAGTATTAAACTTCTGTCTATTTTACATTCGCAAACAAGTCTATAACGAAGTGGAACGTCCCCTACATTAATTGGCAAGTGTATACTCTGAGTGCATCTATGACAATGAATTTAAGCATCTATAAAATTGCCAAATTGCATATGGTACCGTGACAGAGTGAAACGCAAATCTATTATAGAAGTAGGAGTACATACCTAGATGTATATATCTCTCTCTCACGTTACGCACCTCCTGAAGTCTTATATCGTGTGCTCGCGTTAACTGTATGTGAACCTCTATTCTTTATATAATCCTATTTGCACCCACTCAGGTGCGAATAGTTGATACTCTGACTTAGCTGCTTGCTAGTCCCATGTGTAAATAGGAATTTTACAATCTACCAGATTCCTATTCTAAGTGAGTTATTACAGTCTTTAAAGGGGGCCTGTGACTAATCTGGATAGCAATTATGAACATGTTGTCAATAGGTTGTTGTTTATAAAAACGACGAAAGTTCCCATTCCGTATTCAAACCGTATGGTGTCAATGTATTAAATCGATGTATATAAAAAGCTTCTCTTTGTAAAAGAATCTTTTCAATATTCTGAGTATGATATTTGTTAGGTGCAATGGTTTCTAATACGGTAATCTTGAGGTCTCCCAGATTGTGTTGTTTGTTGAGGAAATGGTTTACAAGAGGGGCAGTCATATTGCGATTTCTAATACGAGATAAGTGTTCGTCCAAGCGTATTTTGAGGGGACGACGCGATTGTCCCACGTAGCCCAGCTGGCATGGTAAAATAGACAGAAGTTTAATACTAGTATTATTATTATGAACAAACATACATATATTTACATAGACATGCAAATATAATTTTCATATATATTTTATGTTGTAGACGCTTGAAAAAGTGCCACGAAATGTCCGATTACCGGAAGGACATCGCAATATTAAAGTCTACACCTGTTTAAAGACATACTACAGAAGTCTACACTTATTTATAGACGCAAGTTACTCTTTTTGGACTTACAGCTTGGGATTAAGCTATACATGCAGCTGATTTGAACATTTGTCTACTTATGAATGAAATAAGAGATATAGGAATTTTGAGTTATTACATCGCAAGCATACATTGCATTTAAACCAACCCAACGCTGCTAGGGACTCTTCTTTTGGGAGTGTTTTTTCTCTTCCATCACCATTGTAACACCCCAGCCGACTCACAGCAACTAAGTTAACTTAGCCTGGAGGTTCCCCAAGCAACAATGCACATGCCTTAAACAATTTTCATATTCAGTAGCTTCTTTAGGCAGGTAGTGTGTGTTAATTGAGGGTGGGGATGGCAATTTAATCTCTTTTTCAGGCAAGCTGGCAACACAACAAATAATAGTGGAAAACACTCCGCCAGTGAAAACCACACTAGTAATCTTCGAAACAATATTGCTACAAGTTAAGTACTCCCTGTTGCCTCCAGCAGACAGGGTCTCGTTTCAAGAGGATCCTGCTCAAAGTTTGAATGGAAAATGCCTGAAATGTTGACAGCACGGAACATTAAGCTTTCAAAGCAAAACAAATGAAACCGGACCATGTCATTTTGCAATAAAACACGAAGTCATGTAATAGTGCCCTTTTAAACCACTTGCAAGTTTCAAGACTTCAAATAAAATGCTATTAATGCAGACAGATAAACAGGCTAAGCCATTATTTGCCTGGGGTGATACTCTTGTGATTTACAATTGGCAATGGAAATATAGCAGTCTAGCTGTTCAAAAACTATTGATATGAATGCCCAACTAATCCCTTCACAGAATTCTTGATAAGAAATACTAAAATAAATAAGAAAATCTTATAGCAAGTCATATCCACTGGAATATAGATTCCCCTCTTCTTCAAAAGCTTGATTAGAATCTAAAATGGTAGTTGGGCTAGATAGAGCATTTTTTTATTTATCTAACAAAGAAAAGATTTAGCAATTTCAATTTATAAGAAAAAATGCAAATAAAATTATTAACCTACAGCTTTTGGAAATATATCTATGATGCTATTTATGACTGATCATCCAGCTGTAGCGTTCACTGAACTTATGCAATACGATCACATGACCAAGCTCCAAAGAATAATGGAACAGCAACATAGTTTATATTTTGTTTATGCTTCATGGCAATGCACTGGTGGTTTTCCAAACTGAAACATAATGCATTCTTTCCTCATACGTAAATACTGCTGTACTGTGGTTTCCCCGTGCCCCCGTGGGCACGGAACGGCCCGGCAGAGGCCACTTTCGGGAGAAAGGCTCCCTGGCCCGTGGGCTCTGCGAGCACCCAAATTGAGGGGGGTGGATAAATGATAGGGTTTGATTCACCCAATTACCTGACCTGACCAACGAGCCTGCTGAGCAAGCAAATGTGTTACTTATTAGAGTAATCCCTCATCTCCGAACCTCAGTCTCATCCCAGAAGCAAACAGGAGCCATGATTGCCTTAGTCTAAGCCCAAAACAATGGTGTTGTCTCAGCCAGTGTTTGTCCACACTAATTAACTTCCCCCCGAGAGATTCCCAATTAACCTGAGTAAATAGGTGATGTGATTGACTGTTGGGTGACGGTTTTTTCTACCTTGCCTTCTGATCTATAAATGGTTATGCCTTTTCCTCAATAAACCACTGATCATATCCTCCTCCATACTGCCTCGTATCGTTCTTTGATCAGTCTCCTCCGGGACCTACGGCCCTCAGCGGCCCCGATTCCTACACCTGGTGACCCCGAACGTGATCTACTCGTGAGTAAGAGCGGTCTTCCTCAGAGTAGCGATCACACAGTCCGGTTCTGCGCCTGAACCGTGTCCGAATCATCCCGGAGGACAGCGCGGCACTCCGCCCGGCAGCCAGCCGATCGGAGGGACGGCCTGCGGTGAGGCGGTCCAAAGAGGCATCCTACAGCTTGCTCCCGACTTTCGCGGTGGCTTGCGCCAAAGGGAAACGCGTGTTCCGCTCAGGGCAGCTGTGAGCCCCTGACAGCGCAGTGGCCACCGAGGGCCCGTGGCCGCAGTCCACGCTCCGAGCTCTACCCAGAAAGCGACGTCGCCAGAACCTATTGCCTGCCAAAGACGCGTCGGCTCGTCCCGAGGAGGAATCTTCCGAGGACCCAATCGCAAGTAATATGGGGACCTGTCCTCAGCGACAGCGTCCATCCGCTAGCCAAAGAACTCGTGTAGAGGAGTTCAACATCCTGGCCAGGGTATTTAATTTGCGTTTTCACAGCGGGGAGCTAGCGAGACTTTTGGTGTACCTAGGGGAACACTGCCTGCTTTACCCAGAAGTAGGTACATTAACCCTCGAGCGCTGGGATCAGATAGGAGACTGCATTCAGCAACCCCCGAAAGCTCCAGGAGGCGTAATTCGCACGTGGAGAAAATGTAGGAAGCTCTTGGCGGAGATAGAGCCAGTCCGGATAGAGGCCAAAGAACCCCCAAATCTGCCAGAAGCGCCAGCCAAACCAACGGCGCCTACGGCACTCTATCCGTCACTCCAATTTAGGCAGAGTAGCGTAGGGAGCTTTCCCCTGGTGACAGCTGCAGACGTCACCGGTGGAATGCAAGGAATGAGGAGCGCAGGCGCTTCTCTGACAGTCCCAAGTTCCCGAGTTACCAAGAGTCCACTTCAGCGCACCACTGAAGAGGAGATTAGGAAGGGGGAATTGCCAGCAGAAGAACTAGCTGGGCTTAGCCAGATATGTCCCATCCGCATGGAGATGGACGCGCTTACAGGCGCACAGCAGATAGTACACTCCCCAGTCCCGTTTAAGCTTCTCATGGCTATACGGAAAGCCATTTCAGAAACAGGGCTCCAAAGTCATTTCACAAGGGCCACACTTCAGCAAGTGTGCGAGAACACCATGTTCATTCCCCATGACTGGAAAGCCGTCATGCGGATGATGCTCAACCCTAGCCAGTACTTAATTTGGGACAGCGAGTATCGCCTGGAGGCGCAGACAAGGGCTGCCAGGATGGGAGGCGCAGTACTTCCTGACCAGTTATATGGTTCAGGTGCCTTCGAGCCCATCGATGCCCAAATCAACTTGCCTCTAGCCACTCTCCAGATGTCGGCCGAGGCCGCCTTTAGGGCGTTTTTCAAAGTCCCAGCAACTGGCAAAGCGGCTAGAAATTACACCGCTATCAAGCAAGGAGCCCAAGAGCCCTATATGGACTTCATCAATCGCCTGGAGGAAGCAATTAGCAGGCAGATTGACAATGAGCAGGCCCAGCAAGAGCTCATGATGAAGTTAGCCAAGGACAATGCCAATTTAGACTGCCGTAAAATCTTGCAGTCACTAGGCAATCGTCCCGATTTGACCCTTACAGACATGATTAGAGCTTGCGCCGACGTTGGCACAGAATCCTACAAGATGGGATTGCTAGCGGCAGCGGTGCAAGGGGGTAAGAGACCAAAAGGAAAGACCCAAGGAGCATGTCACAGTTGTGGCAAGGTCGGTCACTTCGCTAGGGAGTGCCGATCCAAGGGAGGCGGACAAAAGTCCGGCCGTTCCAAGGCTCCGAAGACCCAGTGTCCGAAATGTCAAAGAGGCTACCATTGGGCCCGAGACTGTCCGAATTCGGGAAACCGGAACGCGGGCATGTCTCTGGCCCCGGTCCAAACAGGGACTCCCCTCATTCAGAGCTCACCAGAGCTAGACTAAATCCCGGTCACACTCCAGACATTGCGAGGGCACAGGCCAGCCCCAAGGGTAGTACAGGGTTAGACTTGACTTGTCAGGCGGACGTTACATGCGACCTGCCAGGCACGGTCTATCTGGTGGATTCCCAGTACATGGGTCCACTGCCCAAGGGCTTTGTAGGTTTAGTTTTGCCCCGCAGCGTAGCTGGAGCACGCGGAATTTTCATAATTCCAGGAGTCGTTGACTCGAATTTTTCAGGCGTTCTCCAAGTTCAGCTTTGGACTCATCTGCCCCAAACAATTCACAAGGGAGACACCTTAGCGCAACTGATCATGGTTCCTTGTCACTCGCCAGCAGATAGCCAGGGAAGGCACAGTGACAGCTCCGAGTCCCGGTCAGAGGACCGCTCGAGCGCCAGTGAGGCAGTACAAGGATACCAGGTCTTAGCGACAGTGGAGACCAACATTGAGTGGAAGCAGCGCCCCGTTATCGAGGTATTTTTGAACAAAAGAGCGTTCTCAGGGTTACTCGATACCGGAGCGGATGTGAGCGTTATAAGCAGAAGCCAGTGGCCAAGGGAGTGGGCCATTGAGCCGGTCTCAGATGTGTGGGAGGTAGGCGGCGTCCAGGAAGCGTTTAGGAGCCGAGAGTGGGTGGAAGTCACGATCCCAAGGGCTGACGGCACGGCGGTAATTCGGCCGCACATTCTTGACGTGCACATCAACCTTTGGGGACGAGACATCCTGCAGCAGTACGGTGCTACGCTTACCTTTGGGTAATGGCGTTGCCACTTAAATGGCTCACCGATACGCCGGTTTGGGTAGAACAATGGCCGGTAGTGGGAGAGAAATTAGTTGCTCTCAAGCAGCTAGTTAAGGAACAGCTAGACGCCGGACATATCGAACGGTCCACAAGTCCTTGGAATTCGCCAATTTTTGTGATCAAAAAGAAGTCGGGGAAGTGGCGACTCCTCCACGATCTCAGAGAGATCAATAAATGCATACAGCCAATGGGTCCACTCCAATGTGGCATCCCAAATCCGAACATGATTCCCGAGGGGTGGGAGATTCTAGTCGTAGATCTCAAGGATTGCTTTTATACAATCCCCTTAGACCCCCGGGACCGGGAAAGGTTCGCCTTTACGGTGCCGGTTGTGAACCACAGTGAGCCCACGCAGCGTTACGCGTGGAAGTTTTTGCCACAGGGCATGCTCAACTCGCCCACCCTGTGCCAAATTTATGTTCACAATGCACTGGCAAAGTTCCGAAGCCTTTACCCTAAAGCTATAGTTTGCCACTTCATGGACGACATCTTGGTCGCGATGCCGCAACTCGGCAGCGAAATGTTTTCTGACCTCCAGGCCAGCCTGGGGGACAAAGGGTTACTCATTGCCCCGGAGAAAGTGCAGAGAACCGAGCCCTTCTCATACTTGGGCCATCGGCTTCTCCGCTCTTTCGCAGCACCAGTTTTGCCCAGGATCAATTTACAGGACTCAGTCACCCTTGTAGAGTTGCAGCAAGTTTTGGGGAACATCAATTGGGCCAGACCGTATTTCCGATTGGATACGGATCTTCTAAAACCGCTCTTCTCGCTGCTAACCTTAGGTAAGCAGTCGGCAGACCGGATAAAGATTTCTCGAGACGCACGCTTGGCACTCGAGAAAGTTAACCAAGTTCTCAGCCAGAGGTGGGTAGATAGGATCACCCCAGGGCCATATGCTCCGATCTTGAATTTGTACATCGTACGGTCAGGATCCATGTTCACAGGAGCGCTCGGCGTAGATGCCGAGAAAGGGGCGAGTATCGTGGAATGGGTGTACCTTCCGAACACCTCTTCACGAAACATCGTTCCTCCCCAAGAATTGGTCTCCGCGGTGGTTTGCCGCGGAAGGTTGAGAGCTAGGGACATTTCAGGGCATGATTTGGCCAAAAACGTAGTCCCGTTCACCAAGGAACAAGTCCAGCAATTAATGCAGCTCGGTGACTCGCTTCCCATAGCCCTGGAAGGATTCACCGGGAGCTTGGCATACCACTTGCCAAAGGACCCCAGACTTGTCTCACTTCAGACGCAGACAGTTAGCTTGTTTGAATTGCTCTCGCTGGTTCCACTCCAGGGAGCCAGGACAGTTTTTACTGATGGTGGTCGGACCTACGGTGTCTTGACCTGGCAGGAGGGCCAAGCTTGGCGCATGCTGCTAACTCTTCCACAAAAGTCCGCGCAGCGGGCAGAGTTGGCAGCGGTGAACCTTGCTTTGCGCACCTTCGCCAAAGAACGTTTAAACATCATCACTGACAGCATGTACATTAGGAATTTGCTTCACAGTCTACCGGGAGCATACATCACTCCCGTGATAGACAAGAATTTGCTTAGCCTGTTTCTCACTGCTGAATTTCACTTGCGAAACCGCACGGAGCCGCTCTATATTGCCCACATCCGAAGTCACCAAGACCTACCGGGTCCGATTTCCACGGGCAATAGCAGAGCGGACGCGGCGGCAAAGGAAATTCAGCAACGTTCAGTTTTGGGTGTTTTTACTACTCCAATTCAGAGCCATGCCTTTTTTCACCAAAATGCCAAAGCACTTGCCAGACAGTTTAATTTGCCACTCTCTCAAGCCCAAGGCATAGTTCGCTCTTGCCAGCATTGTGCATGGGCACCGGGGGGGCCCTCATGGGGGGTCAACCCACGAGGGACAGAGGCCAATCAGGTGTGGCAAATGGACGTCACGCATGTTCCGCAGTTTGGCAGATGGCAGTACATGCACGTTTGCATAGACACTTTTTCTCAGTTCGTTTGGGCAACGGCGCAGAAAGGGGAGACTGCTTCCCACGTGGAGCAGCACCTCCTTTCCTGCATTGCAGCCATGGGCAAACCTCGGCACGTTAAAACCGATAACGCGCCGTCCTACAGCTCCAGGCAGCTGGCCGCCTTCATGGCCACTTGGGATATCAAGCATACTTTTGGCGTTCCTTACAATCCGCAGGGGCAAGCGATTGTGGAACGGGTCAATCGGACGCTCAAGTCCTATATTGACAAACAAACAGAAAGGGGGGAGCCACCAGCCCTCCCCAAGTCACAGGGCCAGGCACAGCATTGCCTGAATAAGGTATTGTTTACTTACAATCACCTCAATGTTTTTTCGGACTGTACGCCGCAGGAGAAGCACTTCCGCCGTTCAGAAGCTCTCCCGCGACCGATGGTCCGATACCGGGTGCCACCGGACCCTTCTTGGAGGGGCCCGGCGCCGCTCATAACCTGGGGAAGAGGGTATGCTGCAGTTATGTCTCCTACAGGTGTCGTTTGGATTCCAGCTCGGTGTGTCAAGCCTTACTTGGAACTACATGGCGTGGACCCAGACCAACCAGAGTCCGATCCCGGAGATGGAGGACCTCACCCTGACCGAGAGGACCCGTCGGAGGAAACGGCAACCGACGACAGCACCCAAGATCACCTGGGGGATGGTCAAGATCCTTTGTCGTGAGGCGGAGGATACCGTCCGGTGCGAAAGGAAGGAGCCGACACCGGAGAACCTCACAGCTGCAGTTTTCACCCAGATTCATGCCAACACCCTGGCGCTCACCATCATCCTGACCGTTTCCCTGCTTTTGGGGGGAGGCGCTCAGGCCGCTTCATTGGAAGCCAACTATCTGCTGCCCGGCGGAGACCTCTCTGCCCAGATGCAGTACAATATTTGGGAGAGGTTGGCGGGCCTCGTCAACCAGTCCGATTTTTGCCTCGGGCAGGACCTTGGTTCTGCTTCGATCCTCAGCACCTGCCTCATCCCGGTGTGCCATTCTCCAGGCGCGCACCCCAGGGATGGGGACTGGCTTGTGAAGAGACTTTTCAGCCTGTATAACCCAGCGGCTTCTTCAGAGTATGCCCGCTGGGAGATGCGGCTAACCATGACCTTGCCGGCTGATGCAGCCACCCTCCACACTCCTCGGGTGGCGGTCAGCTCGAACTCTACCTGTGGACAAATGTACGGCTGCGCTTCGGCTGGTCGTACCCGGCGCCACTGCCTCAACGTTGGCAGTGGCAATTGGACTTGCAATAACCCAGTACCACTTGGCACCATGTACGCTCATATAACCCTGCCATCTGGTTGGTTCTTCACATGCAACCAGTATACGTGGAACTACATTCCTGCCAATGTTTCAGACTCTATATGTTGTATCAGTCGTTTGACATTGTTACTCCCGACCAAGGATATGGTCACCCCAAGCACAAATGTTACTAAAGTTTCGAATGTTTCCTCACTCGTACGGCACACTCGCACCACCCAGTTAGACAGCTCATGTGAGAGCAGCTTTAGAGTAATGAGCCCTGCCGAATATCTCTATTTGGCAGTCAGCATCTTCGGCATGCCAGGCTTAGCCGTCGGCAACGCAAAGAGGATTGGTCGCTTGGCTTGCGGTCTAGCAAAAGCCATCAACCATACCTCCTCCGCGATAGCGCTCCTTAATCAAGAGCAGGCAGAGCTTCGCCATGCCATTCTTGACAATCGAACGGCTATCGACTACCTCTTATTGTTGCACCACCTGGGTTGCGAATCTTTTCATGGTATGTGCTGTTTCAACCTTACTGACAACTCCCACAAAGTACAGAGCCAGCTCACTGATCTCCACACCATAGTCCAGGGCATCACAGAGGGTTCTGCATGGGGGGCTTGGTGGAGTTCACTGTGGAACTGGATGTGGTCATGGATCCCCTGGGGGTGGCTCCAAACGGTACTCAAGGTGGTGGTGGGGGTGATTATACTAGGCATCACACTCTGCTGCTTTGCACAATGTATTCCCTTGCTGATCTCAAGGTGCCGCCCCAGAAGGAAACCCCGTGACGTCATTCCTGCTCATCAGCTGGTCCCGCTCCTACGCAGGGTCACCGGTTAGGCTCTTAAAAGAAATTAAAAGGGGAGATGTGGTTTCCCCTTGCCCCCGTGGGCACGGAACGGCCCGGCAGAGGCCACTTTCGGGAGAAAGGCTCCCTGGCCCGTGGGCTCTGCGAGCACCCAAATTGAGGGGGGTGGATAAATGATAGGGTTTGATTCACCCAATTACCTGACCTGACCAACGAGCCTGCTGAGCAAGCAAATGCGTTACTTATTAGAGTAATCCCTCATCTCCGAACCTCAGTCTCATCCCAGAAGCAAACAGGAGCCATGATTGCCTTAGTCTAAGCCCAAAACAATGGTGTTGTCTCAGCCAGTGTTTGTCCACACTAATTAACTTCCCCCCGAGAGATTCCCAATTAACCTGAGTAAATAGGTGATGTGATTGACTGTTGGGTGACGGTTTTTTCTACCTTGCCTTCTGATCTATAAATGGTTATGCCTTTTCCTCAATAAACCACTGATCATATCCTCCTCCATACTGCCTCGTATCGTTCTTTGATCAGTCTCCTCCGGGACCTATGGCCCTCAGCGGCCCCGATTCCTACACTGTACAGGGATATCTTCAGAGGGCTCATATAAATCTTTTAACACACTCACACACATAGGTGTCTACATCACTACTGCATATAATGGAAAGCCAGACATACCTCCTATTTCCAAATCCAGCAATCCTGAGGCTCTACAAGGCAAAGGAGTAGATGTTTTGGTCCACAATTCCTACAATCCCTTACCATGTTAGATGGAGCTTATGGGAATACAGCTGAAAACATCTGGATAGCCAAAGATTCTCTACTCTTGCTATATATACAAGCTTCTTATTCTGATACAAAGTCTACATAACAGTTTGGCCCTGGTGTCTTTCTACAAGGTTGATTCATGAATGTAGAACTAGATTGGTTTAATATTTAGATTCTAGTGTTTGGAGAATTATCTGTCCCTGTAAAGTCTACCACCAAATCTTCTGTCCTAGTTCAGAGAACCACTAGTTAGGTTTGAGTCCTTTTAAAATCCTTGTGAATTAAGTGGGAGATCAGCTCATCCCACTGATAATTACTCAGCTTTTCTTCTGAATGGTGTTTTGTTAGTCAAACATCACAGGCTATTTTTACCCTTTAAATACAATTCAAGACACATTTAGTTTTGTTGTGTATGTACAAGGTTGCTTGATATGTATGTACAATGTCGCTTTAAGAAATGTATGAATGTAACCTGGCCACAATCACAATGTAACCCAGCTGTTAAAGGAACGCGAGCAAGCTGCCTATAGAGGGCAGCTGCGAGTGTTCAACTCACATGGTTATCATTCCTCAAATCACCTGCAGCCGCGGGAACTCCCCGCAACAACAAACTACTACCGATCCACCACCGAAGATGGGCGTGACCCGGATGACGTCACGCCAGTAGCGGCCAATGAGCTACCATGCAGCCAGATTCAAATATATTGTACTACTGTATATAATGTGAGGTATCTCCGCCATTACCACATGTTCGTTCTGATCATCAACCAATAAACCTGTGTTAGTCCCTACTGCGACTCCTTCTATGTCTCCTGGAAAAGACACTAAATTGGCGACGAGGGTGGGATCGATGGCGAATCCCAAGGTCAAGGCGTACCAGTTCGATGTGAGCGAGCCCGAACAATGGGAGCTCTACAAGTGCCAGTTTTGGCACGCGATGGAAGCCGCAGGCGTCGACGCCGCCGCGAAGATGCGCTCCCACTTCCTGGCCCAAGTGGGGCCAGCCATGCTGCGGATCCTTATGACCCTGGTGGCCCCCCGGAAGGTAGAAGAGGTCCCCATCGACCGTATCCTGGAGAGACTGGGTGAGCATTTCCAGCCGCCCGTCTCAATCTTCCCAGCACGGGTCGCGTTTCACAGGCGAGACCAGCGACCGGGCGAATCCGTGTCCGCCTACGTGGCGGCCCTCAGGCTTGCGGCGGTCCACTGCCAGTGGGATGACCTGGACCAGGCCCTCCGTGACCGCATGTTGTGTGGTCTGAGGGACGAGGAGCTGCAGAGGAGGCTGATGACCTGCGACCAACGCCTCACGTTCAACGAGGTACTGTGGGAGGCCCAAGCAGCCGAGGAGGCCAGGAGCGGGGTGAGGCTGTTCAAGTCCCGAGGGGCCGCGTCTGAGAGGGCCAAGTCACCAGTACAGGCGGCCTGGCGGACATCAGCGAAGGCGGCCTGGCGGGCCCCCAAGCCGCCCGCCGGCACACCAACGTCGTCCGAGGAGTCGTCCACCACAGCGGACCCCTACTCCAGACAGGACGACGACGTCCAGAGGATCAAGAAGCGTGGTGAGAAGCGGCAGACCCGAGAACGGCAGGACCGCCGTTGCGACGGTTGTGGGGCGTCCCACGACCGCACGAGGTGCCCGTTTCGAAAGGCCGAGTGTCACAACTGCGGCCGAAAGGGGCACATCGCCCGAGTATGCAGGCGCGGGCGAGTCGAGGACAAGGGGAGTTCCAGCCATCCCCAGACGCACCAACGGAAGGCGGCCGGCACCAGGAAGGTCGCAGCCAGCTACAGCGAGGAAGGCGTGAACCGCGTGCCTGGAGCACCGGCGGTTTTTCGTAGAGGTACTGTTGCAAGGGGCCCCAGTGAGGATGGAGATAGACTCGGGGTCATCTTATTCCATCCTGTCCCAAAAGGAGTTTATGCGTATTCCCCCAGATAAGCGGCCCAAGCTCCGGGCCATGAGGTCACACCTATGGGACGTGCAGGGAAATGGGATCCCGGTGTTGGGGGTGGGAAACTTCAAGGTGAAGTTTAAGAACTACTCTGAGAAACTGCCCTTAGTGGTCCTCAAAGGGGGGAGGTGCTGCCTTTTGGGAACGCAGTGGTTTGCTCCCCTGGGAATCGAACTGTCCGGCATTAACGCCATCGAGACTGACCCAATGCAGGACGTGTGCAACACGCACCCGGACGTTTTCAAGAAGGGGCTCGGGGGTGATCCAGGGGTGATCCAGGAAATTACCGGCCTGTCAGTTTGACATGTGTCCCAGGTAAAGTGATGGAAACCATCCTAAAAGATAGAATTAAAAGGCACATAGAAGAGAAGGCGCTGCTAAAGGAGAGCCAACATGGCTTTTGCAAGGGCAAATCATGCCTCACTAATCTGTTGGAATTTTTTGAGAGTGTCAACAAGCATGTGGATAAGGGGGATCCAGTTGACATTGTTTATCTGGACTTTCAGAAGGCTTTTGACAAGGTCCCACACCAAAGGCTCTTGAATAAACTTACCAGTCATGGAATAAAGGGACAGGTCTTGTCCTGGATCAGCAACTGGCTAAGGGACAGGAAACAGAGGGTAGCACTAAATGGACACTTCTCCAAGTGGAGGGAAGTAAAGAGTGGGGTCCCCCAAGGTTCAGTACTGGGACCCCTGCTTTTCAACCTCTTCATAAATGATCTAGAGGTAGGAGTAAAAAGCAAGGTAGCCAAATTTGCTGACGACACTAAATTATACAGGGTAGTGAAAACTGTGAGAGATTGTGAAGAGCTCCAGAGGGATCTCTTGACACTGGGGGAGTGGGCAAAACAGTGGCAAATGAGCTTCAACATCAGTAAGTGCAGAGTGATGCATGTTGGGGCAAAAAACCCCAATTACATTTATAAACTGATGGGGTCTGAACTCTCTGCGACAAACCAGGAAAGGGACCTTGGTGTCCTGGTGGACAGCTCAATGAAGGTGTCAACCCAGTGTGCCTCAGCAGTGAAAAAAGCAAACTCAATGTTAGGGATCATTAGGAAGGGTATAGAAAATAAGTCAGCAAGTGTCATTTTGCCTCTTTATAAATCTATGGTGAGGCCCCATCTGGAATATTGTGTACAGTTCTGGTCGCCATACCTCCAGAAGGATATTATGGAGTTGGAGAAAGTACAGAGGAGGGCAACCAGAATGATTAGGGGACTGGAACACCTTCCTTACCATCTGAGGCTGCAACGGTTGGGCCTTTTCACTCTTGAACGACGGCGTCTAAGAGGTGACCTGATTGAAGTTTATAAAATCATGCACGGTGTGGACAAAGTAGATAAGGAAAAACTGTTTTCCCTATCGCACAACACTAGAACTAGGGGACACTCCATGAAACTTTTGGGTACTAGTTCTCAAACAAATAAGAGAAAGTACTTTTTCACCCAGAGGATTACTGGTCTACGGAACTCCCTGCCAGAAGAAGTGGTGACAGCTGTCAGTCTTGACAGCTTTAAGAAAGGATTAGACAAGTTCATGGAGGACAAGGCTATCAATGGCTATAATTATGGCTACCTAAGGACAACCTCCGGGTTGGAGAGATAGGCAGGATATCTCTCAATGCCATTTCCAGGGAATCCTAAGCAGGTGAGGGCATCTCCTTGGGAATACCCTGAAGGAAATGGTGAGCCACTGTGTGAGACAGAATGCTGGACTGGATGGGCTGTGGCCTGTTCCAGCAAGGCTGTTCTTATGTTCTTATGTTCTTATGAAATACAAGGGGCCCCCGGTTTCTTTCGAGCTGGACCCAGGAATCCGGCCCATCTGCCTCAAACCAAGGAGGGTGCCCTTCGCACTCAAGGACAAGATCGAGGCGGAACTGGACAAATTGGTGGGGCAGGGGATTTTGGTTCCAGTGGACTCGACGGAGTGGGAAACGCCGATTGTTACAGCCCTTAAGTCGAATGGGGAAGTCAGGATTTGTGCAGACTATAAATGTACCATTAACAAGGCCATTCGGCCAAATGCATATCCAGTGCCCGTGGTCAGCCACTTGCTGGCCACGTTACATGGGGGGAAGTGTTTTGCCAAGTTAGATCTGGCTCAGGCATACCAGCAGCTCTCTGTAACCCCGGCTGCTGCCGCCGCGTAAACAATAGTGACACACAAGGGGGCGTTTAAGGTAACGTGCCTTCAGTTTGGCGTGAATTCGGCCCCCGGAATTTTCCAGTCCCTCGTGGAACGCCTTTTAAAGGGGCTTCCAGTCATCCTCCCATACTTCGACGACGTGTTGATAACAGCGGGGAGCGAATTAGAGTTAGCAAAGAGGCTAGATGGGGTCCTTTCAGTGTTCGAGAGGGCAGGTCTTCGACTGAGGAGGGACAAATGCGTATTCTTTGCGAGGGAGGTCGAGTTTCTAGGTTTTAAGGTAACCCCGGACGGGATCAAGCCCTCTGAGTCAAAGGTTGCGGCCGTAAAAAACGCCCCTCGCCCCACCGCAAAACCGGAGCTACAATCATTTCTAGGGCTCCTAAATTTTTATCATACCTTCCTGCCTCGGAAGGCATCGGTCGCGGAGCCACTGCACGCGCTACTTAAAAAGGACGCAGTTTGGCGGTGGGGGGACAGGCAGGAGAGAGCGTTCAAGGAGTTCAAGTCACTCCTGTCCTCGGACGCTGTCCTGACCCACTTCGACCCGAAAAAGCCAGTGGTTTTAGTCTGTGATGCGTCCCCAGTGGGGGGGTGGGGGCAGTCCTGTGCCACGTGTTGGAGAGCGGGAGGGAAGCCCCGGTAGCGTACTACTCAAGGTCCCTCTCAAAGGCCGAGCGCAATTACGCGCAAACTGATAGGGAGGCCCTAGCCATCATCGCCGGAACAAAAAAGTTCCACGACTTTTTATATGGCCGCGAGTTTACGGTAGTGACCGATCACAAACCACTCCTGGGGATCTTCACTACCGGCAAACCCACACCGCAAATTCTATCCCCCAGGATGCTGCGTTGGGCCATTTTCCTCAACGTCTACCAGTACGAGCTGGTCTACCGCCCAGGGAAGGAGATCTCCCATGCGGACGCACTGTCCAGGTCTCCTCTCCCCAGCCTAGGGGACCCCACATGCGAGGTAGAGCAGGATCACCAAGTCCTGCTAATCGAGTCCCTCGACTCACCCCCCATTGTCCCGGCCGACCTCGCCAAGGCCACGGCGGCCGACAAAATGCTGGCCCAAGTTAGTTCCTGGGTTAGGAAGGGCTGGCCCACGACCCCCCCCCCCAAGGACGAGTTCAGGCCATTTTTTAGGCGCAGAGTAGAGCTTTCGCTGGAGAGGGGCTGCTTACTCTGGGGCCAGCGGGTAGTTATCCCAGAGAAACTAAGGGCCAAGGTACTGAGACTGCTGCACACCAGCCACCCCGGGATCGTGCGCTCCAAGGCTCTGGCCAGGAGTTTCTTTTGGTGGCCCCAGATAGACGGGGACATAGAGCATTTAGTGGGCACGTGTGAGAGCTGCCAGAGCTCCTGGCCCGAGGAGTCCCGGTTACCCCATAGGGAATGGGATACGGCCCGCGGGCCATGGTCCCGGATCCATGTCGACTTCGCTGGCCCTTTCCGCGGGTCCATGTTTCTGCTGGTAGTCGACTCCTACTCCAAGTGGTCGGAGGTAATCCCCATGAACAGCACCTCCTCCGCCGCAACCGTCAAGCAGTTGCGCAAGCTTTTTGCCTGTTTCGGCCTGCCAGACGTCCTTGTTAGCGATAACGCTAGTACCTTCACGTCTGCAGAATTCAAGACGTTCATTGAGCGGAACACCATCAGGCACATTACCGCTGCCCCGTTTCACCCCGCCACAAATGGTCAGGTAGAGCGCCAAGTGCGCACTACGAAAGACGCACTGCGGCGCATGGGCCCCGGTGAGTTGAACCTTCATTTGTGTCAGTTTCTCATCTGCTACAGGACAACCCCCCTATCTTCAGGATTTTCCCCAGCCGAACTCCTCATGAGGAGGCGTCCGGTAACACTTTTTGACCGGATGATCCGTCCAGGGTGGAGGATGAAGGGAGAAACATAAACATAGGGGGAGGGAGCTCCAAAAGTTTTTCGGCAGGGGACCCGGTTCACTGCAGGAATTACGCGGCGTCAGGGCCAGCGTGGGTTCCAGGGACAGTCATCGAGCAGACGGGGCCAGTGTCCTACAGGGTCGAGACCAGCTCGGGTCTACTCTGGAGGAGGCACGCCGACCAACTCAGAAGGTGGGTCACTAGTGAAGGGGATTCAGCGTTAGGGTCCTCCCCCACCCGCATTACCCAAGGGGGAGACACTGCGGAACCCGGGGATACAAATGCATATCCTCGGTTCTCAACCACAGAGGAGGATACTTTAGAAGAGAGGGATCAGTTTGATGATTATGAGTTGCGGTACCAGGGGGGTGTAGCGGAGTGGTCCCCCACCCATCCTAGCGAAAAGAGGGGTTTCAGTTCAGCCCCTGGTACCTCCAGTCCCCCCAGTCCTTTTGCGTTAGAATATACCATAGCTCCAGCTCCCCGGAAACCAACACCCCCAAGGCAGGCATCGGGGGGGGGGAACCCACCCACCACAGTCCCCGGAACTCCCAGGCAGGGAACGGGTGGTGGCGAGACCACGAGGGTCTCTTCGTCGGTCCCGAGATTCGTGCTGGGGGGACCCCTAGCTCCTCAAACGGTAGGCAGGAGTTCACTTCCCAACTGTTCATTCCATTCCCATCCCCCAATGCAAGGTTACCACGGAGCCCACACCGAGCCACTAACGAGTCCCCCCTTTCCGTTGCAGGGCAGGACTCCGCAGAGCCAGGCTCCCCTGTGTTAAGCCAAGCGGCCGCTCGCCCCAGGCGCACGTGCGGCAAGCCACAATGGTTGAGGGACTTCGTCCCATCCTAGGGGGGAGGGATGTTGTGTATGTACAAGGTTGCTTGATATGTATGTACAATGTCGCTTTAAGAAATGTATGAATGTAACCTGGCCACAATCACAATGTAACCCAGCTGTTAAAGGAACGCGAGCAAGCTGCCTATAGAGGGCAGCTGCGAGTGTTCAACTCACATGGTTATCATTCCTCAAATCACCTGCAGCCGCGGGAACTCCCCGCAACAACAAACTACTACCAATCCACCACCAAAGATGGGCGTGACCCGGATTACGTCACGCCGGTAGCGGCCAATGAGCTACCATGCAGCCAGATTCAAATGTATTGTACTACTGTATATAATGTGAGGTATCTCCGCCATTACCACATGTTCGTTCTGATCATCAACCAATAAACCTGTGTTAGTCCCTACTGCGACTCCTTCTATGTCTCCTGGAAAATACACTAAAGTTTTATACAGGGGTTTGTCTATAGAAGGTATTTTATAGAAAACCCTATATCCAGTGGTTAATCTCAACAAGAATAGACCTACTGAATTAATGAGAACTTGGTAAGTTAGAATCTGGGTAGGTTTCACTGACTCAATGGCTCTATTCTGCAGTAAACTAACATTGGATTTAGGTCATTTGTTTTTTGCTCCATAGAAAAACCAGTTCCAAACATTCTGTCATACTTAAGAATGATCAAGAACCTTTCTGATAGGATGCAGTTTAGGTAGGAGAGGACTTGATTCTCAATGATCCAAAAGCCACAGCAGTTTTGGCCTCCACCTCTTTCAAGTTCCCAAGATCGTTCCTTTTCTTTATCTTATGTAAGTAAGTATATTGTTGTCACATACTTCTGTGAGGACAATAAACAAAGTTCTGCATTTGGATACACTGTTGAATTAAGTGCAAAGCTTGCCCTTCTGTTTGTGACCATGGGCCTTCATTGGCTGGGAACTTGCAGAAATATGACATGGTGAAAGATGTGCATCTCTGTCCCAGCCTTCTAAATTGTTAACTTCTTCTTCTGCTGCTGCTGTAAACAAATTTGAATACAATGGTACCTTGGATAAAGTCCGATTCGGATAAAGTCTGATTCAGATAAAGTCGCGGTTTTCATACACATGTGATACATCGCATAAAGTCCAAAACTGCTTAAAAAATGGACGTTATCCAAGGTATTTGGTATAGGAAGCTCGGATAAAGTCCATTTTTGATGTTATCCGATGCATCGCCCATTTAATTCGGATAAAGTCCAAAATCGGATAAAGTCCAAACTTGTGGAACAGAGTTTGGACTTTATCTGAGGTTCTACTGTATTGCCAATCAGCATGGCAATCAGCCATGAAGACTGTCGTGGAATATAATGCAGTAGCCTTCCATTTGCCTTACACATCGCAGCATGACACCTGTATTACTGATTCAGTTCCACAAGTCACTTTCTGGTCCTGAGCCCTTTTGGCATGCAAACTCCTAATCAGCCCCGGGCCAGGATTGATGAAGCTGCTGCCCTCCATCAAGATGGATTCAAGTGGGATTTAATCACCTAGGGACCATCACCCTTCCCTGTGGACTTCAGCACCCAAGGCTGTTAGTCCTCAGGGTTGTCAGGTTAGTTAATCACTGCCTGACACTCGGTGTTGAGTCACTGGCAGTATGGTCTACTCTATTACCATAGCAGGATAACCTGACCAGACAGGGAAAAAGTTTATTAACTACCTTTCCATATAACATCTGCCAACAATTACAATCATGAGTTGTGTGTGTGGTGTATGAGGTTGTCATATAAATAAGTGCACTTTCTACAGCACTCTCTAGCATACCTGTCAAGCGCAGCTCCGGAGATTACGGGACCTGTGCAGAACGTTTCTGCGCAGGTCCGTTGTACGGATGCGTAGAAGGCTTTTACGCATGCGTAGAATGTTTCTGTGCAGAACGTTTCTGTGCAAGTCCGTTCTACGCATGCGTAAAAGCCTTCTACACATGCGTACAATGGACTTGTGCAGAAACGTTCTGTGCAGCTCACTTCTACGTGTATGTAGAAGGCTTTTATGCATGCGTAGAAGGCTTTTACACATCCCCTTCTGCACAGAAGCCTTCTATGCATGCGTAAAAGCCTTCTATGCATGCGTAAAAGCCTTCTACGCACGCGTAGAAGTGAGCTGCACAGAAGGGATGCACAGTAACTCATTCCCCCCACTGCCAAATTACGGGATAGTGGCAGGAAATGGTGAAAATCAGTGCAAAAATACGGGAAATCCCGGCCAATCCGGGATACTTGACAGGTATGCTCTCTAGAATATTCTTAAATAATCTGTTGTACAGTTACATGAGTAAAAAAAAAATCCACTCACCATTTCGTAGGTGAGTTGCTTGAATATATAGCTTTAACTGTTTTCCCTTTTAAATATACAAAACAGGCAACTGAACAGGCCTAGACCACTTCAAAGAAGGTCACATCATAGTTATTATGCATTATATTTTAATTATTCAAGTGTAACCAACTGGATACCACATTTGTTAAGTAAAAATAATCTACTATGGTTAGAAATATCATACTAAGTAATTGTCCCTTTAAAAAAAAATTAAAAGAGAAAAAAATGTTTCACAAAAAACTGCCATATTTGTATAGACTCCAAATCCCCTCTGTTTAAACAGAGTGATTAATATCAGCTCCTGTAGGAAATTAAATTCAGGGAAGAAGAGTAATATGCAGATATGCAGATTTCTAGACGGAATTGCTGGCCCTGGGTAACGGAGTCAGGTTGATTAATCTGCACCCACAGAATACAAAATGAAATGAGGGGCTCTCCTGGGTTAGTAGAAAAAAATGTTTTCCCCCAGTTATATTAGAAATAAATGGACAGACACATAAACACAAATTGCAAAGAGCCTTTATGCCACATGTTATGTTTACACATACTGTATGTCACATTAAGTTTTAAACAGGGTATTACACCGTATGGTTAATACTTTGTTTAAAATGTAAGACATCATGTATGTAAACATACCATGTGGCATAAAGGCCTTTTCCAATATATATGAAATAGATATATGATACACTCCACATACATTCTAGTCATATATTCTGATGATCTGAGGAAAATAAAACAATCTTATGTGTCAACATTACATCAAAGTGCATCTATAACTTAGTCCTATGGACATGCATTGGATGAATACAGCTTAGAGATAAACATCACCACAAATATGGCCTCATAGTGGAAAGAAAATGAGATCATATAACTTGACTTAATGCTGAGTTTTTAATATGATTTAGCCCATTTCATTATTTTTACATTTAAAATCATATGAAAAACATTTGAACAAACAAGGATACTATTGTTATAGAGTAAATTTGGACAAGCATAAATAACATTATGAATAATTGCCTTCTGCCTTGGCTTTTAAAATGTTAATCTGTTTACATTATCTGTCCCAGATTAAATGTAAGAATTGTGATCATGTAATAATGCCTTTTTAGCAGAAAAATATTTACAGGAAAATTCAAAATGTCATTTTCAGGCTTCCCCCCTCCCTGTCGTTACTGGAAACCCAAGCCTGTTATTTAAAATCGCTCACGGTCTCTCCAATAATTGTATAGAAGTAGGCATTATGCTATATTATTAAAGCTGTAATTTCCTGCTGAATCTGGCTGGATGTTTCTTTTTATCATTTGGCAATTTCTATCTAGTTATGGCATAATTAAGTTTCCTGACCCTTGCTCACTCTCTTAACAGGACGCTTAGAAATATACTAGAATTGCAGATCTTCAACCTGATGTCCTCTCTCCCTACATAGTAATGGAATAAAATTATTAATCCAGTAATTGTACAGAACACATTACTTTGCATTGAATGTTCCTATTTTTCATTTTCTGTTAGTGACAATCAGCCAGAGGTACAAATCATTTCTGCAGGGAGCAGAGCCCTTGGAAAAAAGAGAGAGAGAGAAATTGAGAGAGAGAGAGAAAGAGAAAGAGAGAGACACTCTCATTTACTCTGCTGCAGCTACCTATACAGCTGTGGTTATTCAGAGTCTGACAGAGTGTTAGGCTCAAGTGAACAAAACAAAGTTAATAAATGGAATAAGGTACAAGATATTTCTCTACAGTAGCTTCCTATATGTCAAAAGCAGAGCCTTGCCTGAGAATGATAAACTCTACATACTGCTGTACTACAACAAATGATTTGAGACTGGTATTTTTTAAAAAAATGCACTTGAGTTATTAGTATTATCTATTTACCAGGAACAATTATGAAAAGACATGATGTTAACAATCAAAATGATGTAGATTTTAAAGGGTTCTTTAACTGTCATGGGAAATTTGGACTCCAGGACTAACCCTGAATTATTTAAATTACTCACACTGTGGGGGTGGGGTGGGGGTGGTTAAAACAAGGAATTGCATTCAGCAATATGGGAAGGGGCTATGGACAGATTATTCAGAATAATGTTTTCCATGATGCAAGTGCTCTTGGGGAAAATAAGTTTTATGTTCTGAGAGGTGTAATCCAGAAAAATAATAATTTCAAAATCTGAATAAAACTGATCTGTGCATGGGGACAGGTACCCATCCACGGTGCTCCTGCTTTTGGAATTATTAATCCTTTCTAGGCCCCATTCTTTCCTTCAGGCATCATCATCTGTGTAACTGAACCTAAGGTTATCCTCCCTTTTTCCATTCTGTGTTCCTCATCAAGGCAAAGTCCAAAGCAAAAATGAGCATTTACACTTCCTGTTACATACATATACAGGCAGGCAGGCAGGCAGGCAGTCATTCAAACACTACTCTATTCATGTACCCTTCAGTTCAGCTGAAAAGCAGAAAAATACGCTTTGCTCCAAATTAGAATTGTTCCTGCAGATTTTGATCATGTTGTTATTTGTTTGTTCTTCAAAGACTAACAGAGATTTCATAAGACTTTCATAATTCTCCTAAGGAAGGCTTCAAAGTTTGTTAAGGGCCAAAAAGTATCAGCTAAACAGGATAAGGCATGAGTACTTTTGCTTTCTGAGCTTCTTTCTCAGTTTCTATTGGTTTTTTTCTCTCCTGGCGAATGCTTGCCAATTGCTGTTTATCTCTGGGGGTAGCATGAAGTCAGGTTGGGACAGTATCCCATTTGCTTTAATGGACCATTATCTAGTGGCAAAATCAAGATAATTAATCTTACTTGACATATTTTCCTAAGTGAATCAGATGACTACGCACTAAACAGTCTGGCATTCTGGTTGGTAACACTGATATAACTAGAGCCGGGGTGAGGTACACAGAAAGAGCCTCCTTGAAGAATGTTGTATTTTTAAACCCCAATCGGGCATTGTTGTGTACTCAGGTTAATTGCAAGTTGCTCCAGAAATGCTTTGCTGTTGGATTGGGGCCGTGAGGAGGTCCTTAGGATCCCAGAGGAGACTGGTCAAAGGAACGACACGAGGCAAGATGGAGCGAAGACCAGTGATTTATTGAGGGAAAATCATCAGTATATATTATGTTCAAGGCTGCGTGTGGTAGAATGGTCATCTGACAGAAAATCACATCACCCATTTACCCGGGTTAATTGAGAACCTCTCTTGGGGAAGTTAATTAACTAAGGCAAACACTGACAGAGGAAAACCATTGTTCGAAGCTTACGCCAGGGTAAATATGGCTTCTATTTGCACCAAAGATTAGGCTGATCTGTGAGTCAGTAATTGCTTAATGGGTAACGGAGGTTAGCGTTCTGCTCTCTCAGCAGAACCGCCGGTCAGGTCAGGTGTGGGTGAATCAACCCTTATTATTAATCCACCCCCCTTAATTTCTGTGCCCGCAGAGCCCACGGGCCAGGAGCGTTCTCGACTGAAATGGCCTCTGCGAGGGCCGTCCCATGCCAACTGGGCATGGGGAATCCGCATCTCCCCTTTCTCTATTGTTTAGAAACCTGACAGGTGACTCTGCGCAAGAGGGGCATCAGCTGATGAGCGGGAATGACGCTTCGGGGTTCCCTCCATGAGGGGCACCTCGACAACAGTGAGAACAGTGAGGGAATACATTGCATGAAACAGCATCCTGCTATGCCTAGCACTATCACCCCCACAATTACTTGAAGCGTCGTCTGGAGCCACCCCCACAGGAGCCATGACCATAACGAACTCCACCAATCCCATATCGAACCCTGCTTGATGATCTTGACTAGGGTGTGGAGGTCCGTGAGCTGGCTCTGGACTTTGCGTGAGTTGTCAGTGAGATTAAAGCAACACATGCCATGGACAGATTCGCAACCCAAATGATGTAACAATAGAAGGTAGTCTATAGCCGCTCGATTGTCAAGGATGGCATGGTGAAGCTCTGCCTGCTCCTGGTTGAGCAGCGCTATTGCTGAGGAGGTATGGTTAATGGCTCTTGCAAAAGTGCAAGCTAATTGACCAATTCATTCTCCGAGCGTTGCCTATGGCTAAGCCTGACACGCTGAATATACTGACTGCTGTCTGGTTTTTCAGAACTGTGGGTCTGAATCCAGACTGCTTCTGTAGCAAGGCAAGATAATGAGGTGTGTAATTGATCTCTTACTCTGACCTGGGGTGATTCCAAGCTATCTCTGCAACTTCTGGTGTTGTGCAAATGTCTTTCTAGCACCTATGGAGAGGTGTGAAAATAAACTGGGGATTACTGGCTGCCGGGTGCTCAATCTTTCCAAGCAATGGGCCGGTGCAAACATGGGCCGGTCTGGCTTCCTTTGGTGGAAGCTGGCCGTTATTAACAACATACAGAAATTCAAGTGTCCCTTGCAATTCCCAACTGGAGCATTGTACAAGGCATGAATAAATAATAGCAACTACAGATAATAATAGCAATAAAAGACATTCAGCAGCTTTTCGAAGGATGAGGCTTCTCTTCTTGGTGGGGTTTCATGTGTAGCTTGAGCTTGGAAAAGTCTTGTTTTGGGGAAAAACATGGTCCTTAGAAGTAGCACTCAGTATGCAAAATGTTCATAGAAATGTCTTTGGAGATGCAAGTCATAAAGGAAGACGGACAGCTGATGACATCCAGGACAGTGACTGGCGCCCGATTCTGGCCTCTGGGACCTGCATGGGGCCATTTGCCACACCTGGATGGCCTCTGTCCCTCGTGGGTTGACCCCCCACGAGGGCCCCCCCGGTGCCCCTGCATGATGCAGACAAGAACGGACTATGCCTTGGGCTTGGGAAAGTGGCAGGTTGAACTGCCTTGCAAGTGCTTTGGCATTCTGATGAAAGAATGCATGACTCTGAATTGGAGTTGTGAGGAACAAACTCAGCAAGTTTTTGTCTATCGCGGGAGTGATGTATGCTCCTGGTAGACTGTGAAGCAAATTCCTGTGCTGGCTGTCAGTAATTATGTTGAAGCGTTCTTTGGCAAAGGTGCGCAAAGCGAGGTTCACGGCTGCCAACTCTGTCCGCTTGCGGACGAGTCAGGAGCGTGCGCAAAGCTTGGTCCTTTTGCCAAGTAAGAACCTAATATGTGCGACCCCCATAAGTGAAAAAATTGTCCTAGCTCCCTGAAGGAGAGCCAGTGACATTAATCCACACAAGGTGACTGTCTGCATTTGAAGCGAGACGAGTCTGGGGTCTTATGGCAAACCTTGGTGCATGAAGCGCCAGGCTTCCCTTGGGTAAATTTCTCATGAAGGCCCCCCTGCGCACATCCGCCCATGGCGGGCGTGCACACGTTTAGAAGGGTGCCAGATGCTGGCTTAGCCTTTGGCCTGTGCTTAGACTAGCAGCAAAAAAGGAAGGGGTGGCCTGAAAATGCCTGTATCTGATTGAAAGTGTGACCTGACTGCATTCTTAAAATGGTCCTAGGCAGTCCTGGCTAATGAGTGGCACCCTGCACATTCTCAGGAGCTCAGGGACTAATCCTTCCTCTGTGCTCTGGAGTTTGTGAAATGTGTCTGCTCATCAGAGAGGGTGCTGCGGGCCAGGTGCCATACTTAAAATGACCGACTAAGACTTATCAAAAACAAGCCAACTATGACGTGCCAGCTGTAAGGAAATAATACACAAAAATGAAAAGACACACAAGTTAAACATTTCCAGCAGGGAGTTCCACTGGCGAAAGGAGGAAAGGAGGAAAGACAAGTCAGAAGTTAGCACAATGAGAATGCAACAACCCTTATCAATCAGATTAGGTCAGGTAATTAAGACAACCGGGTCTTCCTGTAAAGAAATCACTACCAGTAATTAACTCAGGAGCCTGTGAAAGGAAGCAACTTAAGACTTAGAAAGAAACAAATTGGTTATTTTTAAGGCCTGGAGAGGATTTTTGTTCCTGTAAAAAGGTAACGATTAAGCATTTTCTGAATATACAGAGCGCAATGTTTGCGTGCTTTTTCCTGTGAAAGGGGTACAATGAGTGAGTTACTTTACACAGATTAAAGTCAAAATACCAGAACAATATCTTTCTTAAGAGAATGAAGGAGAGTTAGAACGATTCTCAACCCGCGGCCAGATGTGGGTAAGTGGGCCAGATGCGGCCCACGTTGCTCTGCCACTACCTCCACCAAGCCAAGAAGGGCTGTGCGGCGAAGGAAGGGCAGGATGACTGTCCGGACCCCCAGAGCTGCCTGAGGCCCCGGAACTTGGCCTTTGACTTTAAAGGGTTGAGAACCGAGGTTACAAGATAATAACACAGTACACACATGAAGACAATGCAGTTCTCTCACTCCTAGTGAGATACGTGACTCCAAGACCAAGACGCTAAGAGACATTCAAAAAACCTTAAAACACAGAGATGGGGGTTTGAGGAACGCAGACGTAGGGAGGGGCCCCATAGACCAGTGATTTAGTGAGGAAAACTCATAGGAGTGATTTTTGTTTTCAGATCGCGCTTCTGAAAAGAAAAATCTGTTTTCCTGAGTGGCAAGGATTGCAAAACCGGTTTCCAAGAGTGGCTTAATCCTTTGACAAAGAAAAAAGTCTCAAGGGAAGAAGGGGGGTCACTCCGCCCTATTGTAGGTTAGGATTTCCCCCCCCCCTCCTGCTTTCGCTGCCCTTAAGCTGCTAAACAGTCAAGGCAAAGGGGCTTTGTTCACCATGCTTTCACAAACCTTAAATAGTTCCTGCCCATGAGCAGAGTGCAAACTGTTTAACACATATTTCACAGTGACATTACCACGCAGTTACACACAAGGAACACTTTTTCAACCATACTGTGGTCATAGAGACAAGGCTTTTGCAATCATACACAGTTCTTGCAGTCACACATTCAGTGGTGCACCACGCATACACACATTTATTTACGCATTCGCACATTCCTCCCCTGATCTGCAGTGTTCTATCCTACACATGAGGAGATGACTTATACACAGCTGGCTATCACAGCCATCTGGGTGCTTCTACTTAGGGATGAGTTTCTCTGGCATAGCCAGGGCGATGGCTGCCTCTTCTCTAGCCTGGGCCAGATGCATGCCGGAGGGCCGGACTCGCAGATCTTGATGCTGCCTCCTTTCCAGTGCCAGCGTGGCAACCTTTTGAAGATCTGCCTGGTCTAGATTGGCATTCTCTTCTAAGGTGTCTCATGTTTCCACACTGGAACCAGGCGCCTTGGGGTTTTGGCACTGCTCTGCGCCTGAGTGTGGCAACGGGTCTGCTCTGGAGCCCTGCGTGGCCAGGGGCCGTGCAGATTTCTGTGAGCAGTGGGCGCTGAGCAGCCCTGCCTGAACGTGTGTCTGCCTTCAGATAGGCTGAACACAGCAGTTGGGCGCTGGCTAATTGTGCCACTGGCCATTTCCCCGTGAATGGATCTTCCTCACCCCTGCGCTGAATGGAGTTCTTAATTGGCAGGGAACTTTTAACTGTCAGAGAAGCGCCAAGGCCTCTCATGCCATGAATTCCTTCAGTGCCGTCTGCAGCTGTCACTGAGGGAATGCTCCCTACACTGCCCTGCTTAAGCTGAAATGACGGATAGAGACTCCTTGGGGCTGATGGTTCTGACTGCGCTGGGGATTTCTGGGTCTCTATCCGGACTGGGTCATCCTCTACTGAGAGTTTCCTACATTTGCTCCATGTGCGAATTATGCCCTCTGGAGCTTTCGGGGGTTGCTGAATGCAGACTCCTATCTGACTGAAATGGCCTCTGCGAGGGCCGTCCCATGCCAACTGGGCATGGGGAATCCGCACTTTGCAAAGACAAAATGGCGATTTCCCGCCATCAACATTAGCCGGTAGATTTGGCTCGTACTTTTCCGTTCTGGGCATACTCATTATGTTAATTAGAGTTCAATGATTGGGTGCAACTTTGGATCCTGTTCGTGATTGGTTAAAACTGGTATATCTTGTTATGATTGGTTAGTTAAGGTTGTCTGGCAGGTTACTACATTGTATCAAAGAGTCACTGCCGGGGAGACACTATATAAGCCCCATGGGTAAACAAGGGTGGGGTTGGGGCCAGATCTATGTTTCTCATTACACTGCAGGTTAGACCATGCCGGGCTAACCTAGGGTCTTCTCCATATGCTCACTCGCAAGGTGTAGCTCAGTACATTGCCTCTATGGTAGAATTCAGAGAGACTGATTACATGGGACTTGTATAGCCATCTGAGGTCCGGATATTCCTTGTAAGAGTAACCAGAAAGACTTTACAATAAACTGTTGTTCGTTGTTCTGGTCATCGTTTGCTGGACTGTTCTTTACAAGGGCTGGACACAACAGGCATGTACCCTGGTAACAGCAACCTTGTGTTTTGGGCTAATCTTTCTCACACTAGGTCAGGTGAAAGGAACTGCAGAATGAACTCAGCAAAAGGTGGCTTCATTTTAGCAGTTTTATGTCTGGCCTAGATGTGGAAGAAGAAGACTAGAGGGGTAACCTGTGCCTGGCAACTGAAATAAAGTTCATTTTGTCATATGTCCTGCGAAATTGTTTGCATCTAGTATGCGATTTGCTTATGGTCACCCAGTGTTCTTTGTTACTTTAAATCTGGGACTTGCATTTTGACCACGTAGTTTGGTGATTTTCCTTTGTTGCAATGTAATAGCTAGTAGCACCAATCCTAACTTCACAAGTATGTTAGCACTGTTTCAGAGGTATGGGTCTTTTAGTTTTGTAGGTAGATGTATGACCCTCTTATTTTGGTTAGCAAGGTTGATTAAAAAGCCATCCACTTGTCACTGAAATCATGGTAGTCATTACAAACCTTTTCTGAAATATTTACTTCACTCAGTAGTCATTAAATGCTTATCAAACAATAGTGAACTGCTGCTGCCATGCGCCCTGAAGGATGTCCCGTTGACAGACATCCTAGCCGTCCTCCAGAACCATTTCAGGCCCAAAGTCTCTATTTTCCCGGGGAGACTGGCATTTTACTGACGTGACCAGAAGATTGGAGAATCGGTCACTGACTATGCTGCGGCCCTCTGCCATGCTGCTGTGCCATGCCAGTGGCAAAACCTGGATGAGGCCCTCTGGGACCGGCTTCTACCCTGATGTTTTTCGTATGGGACTGGGTACGTTCAAGGGCCCCCCTGTTAACTTCGAGTTGGATCCGACTGTCCAGCCCATTCACATGAAGCCTCGAAGGGTGCCCTTTGTGCTCAAAGACCACATTGATGCGGGACATGACAAACTGGTTGTTCAGGGCATTTTAGAGCCGGTGGACTCCGCTCCATGGGAGACCCCTATTGTTAGCGCAATCAAGGCTAACGGGGACATCCGCATCTGTGCGGACTATAAACGCACAATTAATAAAGCTATCCGAACTAATTCTTATCCTGTTCCAGTGGTCAGTCACCTGCTAGCCACCCTCCATGGTGGGAAGTGTTTTGCTAAACTAGACTTAGTTCAGGCATATCAACAGTTGCCGGTTACCCCCGAGTCCGCACTGTGTCAAACCATCACCACCCATAGGGGTGCATTCCGTGTAAAGCGTTTACAATTCGGTGTCAATGCTGCATCTGGCATTTTCCAGGCCTTAGTTGAAAGGTTGCTGAAAGGTCTCCCTGGGGTTCTACCTTATTTCGACGCTATACGTATTGCCGGGGAGGATAAGGTGGCCCTTGCATCCAAACTGAGTATGGTGTTAGAGCGGATTCAAACTGCAGGGCTACGTGTAAAGAAAGAAAAAATTTTTTTGCGTAGGAGGTTGAGTTCTTGGGTTTCAAAATCACCCCTGAAGGCATCAAGCCCTCTGATGCCAAAGTAAAAGCTGTGTGGGATACTTCCCATCCAACTTAAAAAACAGAACTTCAGGCCTTTTTGGGGCTCCTGAATTTCTATCATTCATTTCTACTTCATAAGGCTACCATAGCCAAGCCACTTCACCAGTTACTAAATAAACAAACTGTGTGGTGGTGGGGTCCTACCCAGGACACAGCATTCCATGAGGCCAAGAAACTCTTAACGTCAGATGCTGTCCTTACGCATTTTGACCCCCAGAAGCCCCTTATCCTAGTGTGTGATGCCTCGCCTGTGGGGGTAGGGGCTGTGCTCTGCCACGACCTGGGGGGAAGGGAAGAAGCGCCTGTCACTTATTATTCCATGTCTTTGACTGCAGCTGAGAAAAACTATGCTCAGATCGATAGATAGGCATTGGCAATAATCGCTGGTACTAAGAAATTTCACGATTTCATCTACGGGAGGACTTTCATGATCATCACTGATCACAAGCCATTGTTAGGCATTTTCATGCCACACAAACCTACTCTGCAAATCCTGTCACTGTGTATGCTGTGCTGGGCGATGTTCCTACAGGCATACCAGTTTGACCTACAGCATCACCAGTATCACTAATGTGGACACACTGTCCAGGTCCCCAGTAGCGACTGTGGGCAAGGTTGAAATGGACCATCAGGTCCTCATGTTAGAGGTATTAGACTCCTGGCCAGTGTCTGCTGTGGACATCGTGGCTGAAACAAGGAAAGATCCCCTCCTGTCAAAGGTTTCAATGTGGGTTCAGACAGAAAGGGTGGCCATCACCACCAGTCTCTGAAGAGTTCAAGGTGTTTTACAGCAAACGTAGTGAACTGTCCCTAGAGCGAGGTTGCTTGATATGGGGGCACAGAGTGGTCATTCCATTGGTGCTATGGAACAAGGTTCTTCGTACACTACATGTTAGCCACCCGGGGATTGTCCGGTCGAAGGCGCTAGCATGTAGTTACTTCTGGTGGCCCAGATTAGACCTCAACATCGAGGCATGGGTCGGGCATTGTAGGAAATGTCAGGCCTTCCAGCCAGAGGAGAAAAATCTTCCCAGCAGAGAGTGGGACACCACCAGAGGTCTCTGGTCGCGAGTCCACTTCAACTACTCAGGCCCCTTCAGGGAACCACATTTCTGCTCATCGTAGATTCATATTCAAAATGGTTGGAAGTAATCCCTGTGTCCGGGACTTCCTCTGCAGTAATGATTCGCAAGTTAAAGCTAGTATTTTGTACTTTTGGTTTGCCAGACATCCTTGTGACAGACAACGCGTCGACCTTCATTTCAGCAGAATTTCAAGATTTTCTTTGCTGTAACGGCATCAGGCATATCACTGCTGCACCTTTCCACCCTGTGACAAACAGACAGATTGAGAGACAGGTTCGAACTGTCAAGGAAGCACTTATGTGCATGGGGGCTGGAGACGTCGAATTACAACTATGCCAGTTCTTGCTGTCCTACAGAATTACCCCCCTGATGTCAGGACTTTCACCAGCCGATCTCTTATTGAGGAGAAAATTGTCCACAGTCTTAGATCTCCACTGTTTAGAAGACAGTGTCTCAACACTGACATTGCTAATTCAAAGGGTTTTACAGTTGGGCAACCAGTCTATTCCTGAAATTACGCACCCGGATCCCCTTGGTTGGGAGGTGAGGTCTTAGAGCAAACAGGTCCAGTGTCATACAGGGTTCAATTGGATGATGGCACAGTGTGGAGAAGGCACGCTGACCAAATTCAGCCATGAGTGCCTGGTCGAAACGTTAGTATAGAAAGGGAGTCACAAAGAGATGCTGATGTAAGCAATGAGCGGGATTTCAAGTTGGAGCTTTTTAGCAAGCCACTTCCCTCAACACCAGTACTAGCCTAACCCAGGACTCCACCGAAGATACCCGAAGTTGAAGCAGCAACCAAGGCTGCCTCCAGTTTACCGCCCACTCTAGAACCTTTCAGGGTTCCCACAGAGCCGGTACCAAGACCTGAATTTCCCAGGTGCCCCAAACAGACTTACAGTCTGCCCAAACATTAGGGAGATTATGTTCCTTGCTAAGGGGGAGGGATGTTGTGTCCAAAGGTTTATTCCTTTTAAAGTCAAACCACGCCAAAAATAAAGAACATAAAGTGCTCCATTCTAAAAGGCGTGAAATTCAAATACATGTCAGTGTGGTTAAATGTTGAAGTTGAACTATGTACCTCCGGAAGATCATCTAAATCTATCTTGTTTTGTAACAGTCAAATCACTGTGTATATATAGAGGCCACCCCTGTAAATAGTCCCCAGTCCAAAGTATGAACTGAATAAAGAATCTCTGAGTTTAATCTGACATTGCTGGTTAGAATACTTCTTGCCTTGGACTCAACACACTGTACACCACAAACCTGTTTCATAGGGTTGGGGGGGGAGGTTTAAAAGGTGCTGACCATGGCATAGGGAGATCCAAGACAAAATAAATCATTGCCACAAGCCAGCAAGGTTGTAGCTGTCAGGGGGATGCAATTTATTCAGACAATGAATAATAACAGGACACAATAAAACCAACAGGAAAGCATGACAATAGTGCAATGCATAAAAGAAAAATAAAACCAGCAAAAATATATATAAAAGATTTATATAAACTAAGAGCACTAAATCACTTCTTACAATGCCAGACAGAATAGGAAGGCCTTTACTGATGCCTGTAACATGTTGAAATGGATGCCCAGTGAGACCCCCTTCAGCCAGGGCTCCACAGACAGGATTCAACCACTGTATTTCCTATGTTATGTTATGTGCCGTCAAGTTAGAACCAACTTAAGCACCCACCTTAAAGGTTTTCAAGGTAAGCATGATATTTAAGGAGTGGTTTTTACCAGTTCCACACTCACACCAGTGAACTTTGATGGCTGAACAGGGATTCAAACCCTGGCCTCCCAAGACCTAATTCACAACTCTATCCACTGTATCACGCTGACTATCCCATTTGAGGAATTTACTGTCTCTTGGATCCAGCTAGACATCTCTCAGTACAAGCTTGAAAAAACATTTTTGATGAACTTTTTGAAATCTCAACATGTGTTGGCTAGCTGCCTTTTATCATAGTTGTAGAAGATATTTTCTGTATGATTAACACAGTACCTGAGATGATTCAGAGGTCATCGCTCATTTGCCTGAGGTGTTCAGGGATTTAGTTATACTGTGCATTAAGAATAAAACATCCAGGTTTTGCTATAGGACCGTGATGGCGAACCTTGGCACTCCATATGTTCTTGGACTTCAATTCCCAGACGCTCAAGCCCCTGTGAATCCACACGAATGGGTTTGCCGCAATTCATCCAGCTTGCGCCGCCCTCGTCGCACCTGGAAGCAGAAGTAAAACGCGCCCATACGGGCGCGTTTTACTTCTGCTTCCAGGAGTGATAAGGGTGGCGCGAGCCAGATGAATCACAGCAAACCCATTTGTGTGGATTCACGGGGGTTGGGGGTTCTGGAATTGAAGTCCAAGAACATCTATAGTGCCAAGGTTCACCATCACGGCTATAGGATGATCAAGCTATTCTGACTGCATTTCCCTGCATGCTTCTTTACCATTTGGACTTCTTTATTTTTCTTGCTATTGGAAATGATTTCCATTGCTAGATATCTTATGCAAGGTTATCAGACAATAATGATCAAATGATGATTATTAAAAAGAGATGATCAAATACTTACTAAATGTAATGTTTATACTATTTCTATATAAAATTTAAATAATGATTATCCAAGAGAAGCTCTTGGGACAGTGACAAAATACTGTCCAATACTGAATCCATATCCACAACTTAATTCCTATGGATGTAAAAAGGACTGAAATACATGCTATAACCATTTACCATAATTTCTTAGGTAAAGATCACCCTTGCTTGAAAGCCAGTTGTATGCAACTCTAGGGTGCAGTTCTCCTCTCCATTTACAACCAAAGAGCCAGCGCAGTCTACATCTGCAGGCATTTTATTGGTCAGGTGGTAGGTAACACTGTTGCCTTTCCACCAAAGTGGTACCTAATCATCTACTTGCAATTTTTTGCTTTCAAACTGCTACATTGGCAGGAACTGGGACACAGATGGGAGCTCATTCTGTCACGTAGCACTTGGGTCTTAGTATCTGGTTTCTTACAAAATGACCCCCTCAATATTGACATCACTGTTAATGAAGCCATGCATATAGTGACAGGATGCCTCAAACCTACACCAGATGAGAAAATATACCATCTTGTTGCTATCGGTCCACCAAAGATGAAGAGAGAAGTAGCAGCAGAGAACTAAGCAAGAGAACGCTTCAACACTCTCTGAATAGATATGAGCATAAAGTCTGCCAGCTCAGATCCAGGAAGAGCTTTATGGCAAGAACAAACATTCTTGAGGACACACAACAGCAATTAGAAGATGGAGGAAGAAGCTCACTGGGCAAGGAACAAAATTAAAGGAGGATATAGCTGAGGAACTTTCGTGTTCAGGGAATGAAGAAGCAGACGAGTGAAGTAGTGAAAATCAGCTCTTTAATAGTGGGGTTTGAACACAGTTTGGATGGGGCAAAACTCTGACTTATATACACTATAAACAGTAACAGTAACAATAATACAACAAGCCCATTGGCTAACACAGTGTGCAAATTTTCGATCCACTTATTTGCATAAGAATAGATACATGAGAAAAGATGCATTCTGCTCCTGTCAGAAAATACATTTAACATATATAACATTCATCCCCCCCTAGGTAAAAACAAAATCCTTTAACCAGGATGGCGGTCTAGTTTCCCTTCTGGATCAGACGCTTGGCTGAGCCGGCTCAGGGGCTCATAGGATGGGCGACCCGACTAGAGTGAGGGATTGACTAGAGGGGGAGGATTGTAAACCCAAATTAAAGCCCCATTTGTCAGATGGAGGAGCAGGGGATCACTCAAAACCAAAATCTAATTCTGTGGGTGAAGAAGACAACTCAGGGTCCCTCCTGTGTGTACTAAGAGTGGAGGGCGACTCCAAACAAAATTGGTCATCATCAATAAAGGAATCCAGAGTGCTAGGCTGGGACAGTGTAGGGGTACACCTAGCCAGAATAGGGGAGCATTCCACAAATTCTCCTTGAAATCGGTTCCTACAAGACACTTCTGGGTCAATGTTGGCTGGCTGCTGACTATTACCTCTGGCCCCTGGGTTTAAACAGGTGGGGGCCAAACCTAGCGTTGTGTGTCTGTATTCGTCTTGTGCCTCCTCTAGATCAGACCAGTGGCTGTTTTGATTCTGTAAGAAACAGGACCAGTTTGATCGATCACAAACCCAGGCACCCACGTAGGGCCACCAGCTGCATAATTGCGGCAATGTACAGGGTCTCCTGACGAAAAACCCTTCTGGTATTGGATTGCTATATTTGTGCCTTTGTCCTCTACCCTAGAGGGATCCAATCTGTCCAGCAAGGATGACAGTTTCCTTCACTGGAGCGATTAAGCAGCGGACTGCCCTGAGGCAAGGGGGGGTGAGCCTATATGTGAAAAGAGCTTAACTGGAGCTCCAAATCCCCTTCACCCATACACCGAAGCACGTCTTCAGTTGTGCGCACCAGCCTGGCCATTGGTGGCTGGGTGGAATGGGGTGGCAGTGATGTGCCTAATTGCATTCCTTTCCATGAAGGATTGGAATTCTTCAGATGTGAATGTTGGATGCATTGTTGGACACCTGCACATCTGGAAGTCCAAATGCTGCAAACAGCCTTCTTAGGTGCATTATTGTGGTGGCTGAAGTGATATTAGGCACCCTAATCACTTCCAGCCACTTAGAGAATGAATCCACAACCAACAAAAATAGGGTACCCCTAAATGGACCTGCAAAATCTATGTGCAACCTGGACCACGGGCCCCTAGCAGAATCCCATTCCCGAGAGGGAAGGTGGGATTGCTGTGGGTGAGAGGATTGACAACTGGCACAAGTGCTGACCATTTGTTCTATGTCTTGGTCCAGTTGAGGCCACCAAAAGTAGCTATGGGCAAGGGCTTTGGCACAGACAATTCCCGGGTGTCTTGTGTGAAGTAGATGTAAAACCTTTTTCCTGAGAGTGACAGGAATGACCACCTGCAGGCCCCATAGAAGGCAACCTCGTTCCACTGACAGTTCCAAATGCTTGCAGTGGAATGTTCTGAATTCCTCGGCTAGAGGAGAGACAGGCCAGCCTTTTTGTACGCAAGACATTACTTTAGTCAATGTTACATCCTTGGCCGTAGCCTTGGCTATATCTGAGGGGATGACTGGGGTGAGTCGAAAGCCTCAATCATAAGGACCTGGTGGTCGCTTTCGATCTCGCAATCGGCTTCCCCGACCCCTGGCAGTGGAGAACGTGATAGGGCTCAGCAAGGCTGATGTCCTTGCCAGGCCTGTGCACCAAAGTAAAATCGTATGCATTTAGGGAAATTGCCCATTGTCCTTGGGGACAGAAGATTCCAAGGAGGGCCTTGTGGTCAGTTACAATGGTAAAAGGTCTTCCATAAAGGTAATCGTGGAATTTCTTAGTGCCAGCCATGATTGCCAACGCCTCCCTGTCTGTCTGAGCGTAATTTTTCTCAGGCTTTGAGAGTGAACGGGAATAGAATGCTACGGGGGCTTCCCTCCCGTCATTGAGTACATGGCATTGCACAGCTCCCACCCCCACAGGGGATGCATCACACGCAAGTACAACTTCCTTGTTAGGATCAAAATGAGTTAATACAGCATCCGAAGATAGCAGCCTTTTGAGTTCTAGGAACGATTTCTCCTGGCAATGGCCCCAGTGCCAAACAGTTTCTTTCTTAAGAAGCCAATGTAATGGTCTGGCAACTGAGGCTTTGCAATGGAGAAAAGTGTGATAGAAGTTTAACAATCCTAGAAATGATTGCAATTCGGCTTTACATTTTGGCCTGGGTGCATTTCGCACAGCCACCACCTTGGAGTCAGAGAGCATGATACCTTGGGGAGTAATTCGGTACCCCAGGAACTCCACTTCCTGTGCCAAAAACACACATTTGTCTCTTCTGAGATGTAGACTGGCCCTCTCGAAACGTGAGAGGACTGGATCGAGCCTGGCCGCTCGTTTGATGGTGTCCTTAGCGGTGATCAGGACATCGTCAAAATATGGCAGGACACCGGGCATACCTTTTAAAATACGTTCTACAAGAGAATGAAATATTCCGGGGGCCGCATTCACCCCCAATTGTAGTCGAGTTACCTTAAATGCCCCCTATGCATTACTATGGTCTGGGCTATGGCAGCAGCAGGAGACACAGTCAATTGTTGGTAAGCCTGGGCAAGGTCAAGTTTTGCGAAGCAATTTCCTCCATGCAAGGAGGCAAGAAGGTGGTTTACCACGGGCACAGGATATGCGTTCGGGTGAATAGCTTTATTGATGGTACACTTGTAGTCAGCGCATAGCCTGACCTCCCCATTACTTTTCAAAGCAGTCACTATTGGTGTCTCCCACTCTGCGGAGTCCACTGGCACTAGGATGCCTTGCCCCACCAGTTTGTCTAGCTTGGCTTCTATCTTCTCCTTTATAGCAAATGGTAACTGGCATGGTTTCATCCGGATGGGCCGGACGGTTGGGTCAAGCTCAAAGTCCACAGCGGGTCCTTTGTATAACCCTAAACCCTTTTTGAACACCTCAGGATGTGCAGCACAAACATCCCGGATTGGGTCAGCGTCTATTGCATGAATGCCAGAAAGCAGGATTCCCAGAGGCCTAAACCATTGGGTCCCAATAAAACAGTTAGTGCCCTGCTTAACTACAACCAATTGCAAGGAGGTGCGAATGTTTTTGAATTTGACCAAGAAATTTCCCACCCCCAGGACCGGAATCTGGCAACCTTGCACATCCCGGAGGGAAATTTTAAAAGATTTGAGCTTGGGCCGAGAGGCAGGGGGAATTCTCAAAAACTCCTGCTGTGGGATTATGGAAAAGGTAGTACCTGAATCCACCTCCATCTTGAAGGGGATGTCCTGCAGGCTCAGGTCTGCAAAGAAATGCTCGCTGACGATGCCCACTTGGCACGGCTCAGGCTCTGGTGACACTTTGGCGATAGACGTGTTGTGGTGATGACTCTTTTTGGGAACAGGTGCTGGAGTTCTTTGCTTTCACTGTTGGCATACTTTAGCAATGTGCCCTCGTCGCCCGCAGTTGTGGCATTCTGCGGTGCGGAAGGGGCATTTCCGCGGTCATGCCGGGCTCCGCAGCCATCACACTTGTAAAGGAATTTCTTCACCCGATCGTCACGGTGCTCTCGGTGCTTTCATCGGACCGCTCGGACTTTTCTCTCTGCATCGCTGGACTCCGATGAAGAGGTGGAACCAGGCGAAGCTGAGGAGGATGAAAATGAATTTTGCTGAGCTTGCACAGCAGAGTCGGTGGCACTGGTGGTGGAGTGGCAATGCCGGAAAAGCTTGATGCCGGACTGTGCGGCCTCAGACACTACCGCCTCTTCTAAGACAGCCTTGAAAGTTAGTGTCTTCCTGATCATGAGGCAACATTGAGCATCTTCGTCCCTCATGCTGGCCAGCAGACAGTCCCAGAGTGTTTCTTCGATGTTGTCCCACTTGCACAGGGCAGCAGCAATGCACAGAGCGGCGGTGTTGTCTGCAATGGACTCCCCAGGTCGCTGCTCCCTTCTGTGGAAGGCCACCCAGGCCGGGAAGATCAAGACCTCTGGCTGCAGGCATTTCCTCAGTGCGGACATGATTTCTGCGAGTGGCACCACATCCACGTCCCATTGGAGAATGAGGTGGGTTGCCAGCTCAAGCGTCTCAGAGCAAGGAAACAGGAGTGCTTCTGGTCTTCGTCGGTGATCTTCTGCGAGGCCATTGTGTGGCAGAATCAGCGTTCGTATGTTGCCCATTTCTCTGGACATGCTGGGTCAAATGGGCCGATGTTGCTGCTGTGTGGGGATGCCATCCCACCTTTGTCGCCAGTTTCGTGTTCAGGAAATGAAGAAGCAGAGGAGTGAAGTAGTGAAATTCAGCTCTTTAATAGTTGGGTTTGCACACAGTTTGGATGGGGCAAAACTCTGACTTATATACACTATAAACAGTAACAGTAACAATAATACAACAAGCCCATTTGCTAACAGAGTGTGTACATTTTTGATCCACTTATTTGCATAAGAATAGATACATGAGAAAAGATACATTCTGCTCCTGTCAGAAAACACAGTTAACATACATAACAGGAACTCAATCTCCCCTACAACACTTGGAGGACCTTGAATACAGTGGTGGGATTCAGCAGGTTTGCTCCAGTTTGCCAGAACCGGTAGCAGAAATTTTGCCTGGCTCTGCCCATCCAGGTTTTGGAATAAAGTCGTCCTAATTCGGGTGCAATACAGGGCTTTTCCCCTGGCCATGCTCACCATACCACACCCACAGAGTATGTAGTAAAAAAATTTGAATACCGCCACTGCCTGAATAGGCTGAGGGTTGGAGTCCCTAAATGCAAGACCAACATGCTCAAGTGGGGACTTCTGACGGCCAACAATACCACTAGTGCAGATGAAGCAACAGTTGACCAGTTCTATGAGGACCTACAACACCTCATAGAACAGACACCAAGAAATGATGTCCACATTATCTTAGGAGATTGGAATGCCAAAGTAGGAAATCAAAAAGTAAATGGAATAACAGGCAAGTTTGGTCTTGGAACACAGAATGAAGCAAGGCAAAGATTGATAGAGTTCTGCCAAGAGAATGCACTCTCATTCTTCCAGCAACACAAACACCCTCTTCCAGCAACACAAGAGGTGGCTTTACACATGGACATCACCAGATGGCCAGCATCGAAATCAGATTGATTACATACTCTGCAGTCAAAGATGGAGAACCTCCATTCAGTCAGCAAAAACAAGACCTGGAGCAGACTGTGGCTCAGATCACAACCTACTGATCACAAAATTCAGGCTTAGACTAAAGAAAATGGGAAAAACAATTAGACCAGACAGATATGACCTACACAACATCCCTAAAGAATACACGGTGGAGGTCATGAACAGATTTAATGTCCTGTACTTGATAGATAGAGTACCAGAAGAATTATGGACAGAGATGCGGGACATCATGCAGGAGGCAGCAAGAGAAACCATACCAAAAGAAAAGAAGCATAAGAAAGCAAAGTGGTTGTCTGATGAGGCTCTTAAAATAGCAGAGGAAAGAAGGAATGCAAACGTCCAAGGAGAAAGGAAAAAATACAACCACCTGAATACAGAATTTCAAAGAAAAGCAAGGAGAGATAAGGAAAACTGACTGAATGAACAGTGCAAAGAAATGGAGGAAAACAACAAAAGAGGCAGGACTAGACATCTTTTCAAAAAAATTGGGGAAATCAAGGGAACATTTAAAGCAAAAATGACCATGATAAGGGACAAAGATGGAAAGGAGTTAGCTGAAGCAGAAATCAAAAAAAGATGTCAAGAGTACACAGAGGAACTCTACAAAAAGGACCTCAACACTCCTGATAATAACAATAATGAGAAATTTGAACTTGAACCAGACATTCTGGAGAGTGAAGTCAGAAAGGCCCTAAAAAGCACTGTAAACAATAAAGCTAGTGGAAATGATGGTATCCCAGATGAATTTGTCAAAGCCCTAAAAGATGATGGAATCAAACTACTGCATTCAATATGCCAGCAAATTTGGAAAACAAAACAGTGGCCACAGGATTGGAAAAGATCAGTGTACGTTCCAATCGCAAAAAAAAGGCAATGCCAAAGAATGCTCAAATTACCGAACAATTGCACTCATCCCACATGCCAGCAAGGTGATGCTCAAGATAATACAGGATAGACTTCAACAACATGTAGATAGAGAACTACCAGAGGTGCAGGCCGGTTTCAGAAGAGGCAGTGGGACTGGAGATCACATTGCCAACATACTTTGGATCATGGAGAAAACAAAAGAATACCAGAAACAACTTTACTTTTGTTTTATTGACTACACCAAGGCTTTTGACTGTGTGGACCACAACAAAATGTGGCAAGTAATTAAAGAGATGGGAATACCAAAACACCTCATATGCCTCCTGAGAAATCTGTACACGAACCAAGAAGCAAGAGTTAGGACAGAACACGGAAAGACAGAGTGGTTTGGAATAGGAAAAGGAGTAAGACAAGGCTGCATTTTATCACCCTGCTTATTCAATCTCTGCACAGAGCACATAATGCGCAATGCAGGGATGGAGGAATCACAATATGGGATCAAAATTGCTGGGAGAAACATCAACAATTTGAGATATGCAGACGATACCACCCTAATGGCAGAAAGTGAGGAAGACCTAAAGAACCTCTTGATTGGATTGAAGGAGGAGAGTGCAAAAGATGGCTTGAGACTCAATATCAAGAAAACCAAGATAATGGCAACAGGTCTGATTAGTCCCTGGAACATAGATGGGGAAGAAGTAGAAGCAGTGACAGATTTTACTTTCCTGGGATCTAAGATCACTGCAGATGGAGACTGTAGCCATGAAATAAAAAGATGACTGATTATGGGGAGACAAGCTATGAGAAACCTGGGGAATATAGTGAAAAGCAGAGACATCACCTTGAAAACAAAAATTCGCATAGTCAAAGCAATGGTATTCCCAGTGGTAATGTACGGGTGTGAGAACTGGACCATTAGGAAGGCTGAGCGCAGAAAAATAGATGCCTTTGAGATGTGGTGTTGGAGGAGAGTTCTGAGAGTCCCTTGGACAGCAAAGAGAACAAATAGGTCAAAACTGGAAGAAATCAATCCTGACTGTTCATTGGAGGGACAAATAGTGAAGATGAAGCTAAAGTACTTTGGACATCAAATGAGAAGGGAGGACTCACTTGAGAAGGCCTTGATGCTGGGAAAGGTGGAGGGCAAGAGAAGAAGGGGGCGTCCAAAGATGAGATGGATAGATGGTATTGTGGACACAATGGGCACAGAGCTTGGTGGGTTGAGGAGAATGGTGGAGGACAGAGGTGCCTGGAGGAAAATGGTCCATGGATCGCAAAGGGTCGAAATCGACTGTGTGACTGAACAACAACAAGATCAGTGGTTTCCTGGCGCTGCCGGGCCCCCGTCATCTCCGGGCCCGGGACAAGAGTCCTGATGGTCCCCCCCCCCTTTGATGGCAACCCTGGCATTGAGTATCAATGTGCAGAGTGCTATGTTTATGTGCCTGATCCCATTGGTTTCAAATTCATGCTCTAGTTCCCCATTCTCCTGCTTTGTCCAATAATAACATAGTTTGGTCTTGCAGAAGACCAGATGGATAAGGCAGATTGTGGTGGTTGCAGATCATTTCCAGGCTGGCAGATTTATAAACAGATCCATGCACTTTCCTTTCTACATCTATACAAAGGAAACACATGCAATTTCCATTTCTCTGGCAAATGGAAGTGTTCAAATGATCAGAAAAATAACTGTTTTAAAGTGTATTAGACAACATGCCTCTTACTCCCACCCTTGTCAAAAACAGCACTACAACATTCATCAAGATTGGTGGCTTTCCCCCACACTCACAGGCTACAAAATAGCTCTGATTTTATTTCCCTTGAATCAGTCACTGTCAAAAAGGTAATTGTTATAATCACAGCAAAGATTTGTCTCTGTTTGTCTAGGCACTTGGGCAGTTTCCATTACCTAAACCTCTGAACAACAATAGAAGGACAAGTTAGGGGTAGGTAGTTTGATACACATACATGTGACTATGATTCTGTAATGCATTTTACATAAAATTGTTAGATGCTAATGAGTATTTCCTACTAATCACTGCTACTTTTATTAGAGACAAGCAAACTTCTCCAACACTACATGTTTTAATAGTCAAGATGATTAGGAAAACTAAATGAGGATATTGTGCATTTCACACCATATATAACTTTCTAAAAGGAAACACTTGTTTTCCTTTTATATTGAACAGATATGCACTTGTAAAAATTCTGAAGTCCCATGTGGTTATAATCTATCTGCATTAACCCTGAAGCAAATATTAGCTTAAACTTTTTTTAAAACAATTCACAGTCTTCTTCTTCCATGACTAGGCTAGACATGAAACTGCCAAAATGAAGCCACCTTTTGGAGAGTTAATTCTGCAATTTCTTTCACCTGACCTAGTGAGAAAGATTAGCACAGGGCATTCCTGATTGTGGTTCAAAAATACCACAATCTTTCTGTGTACCCCAACAATTCACAGTGACATTGTAGATATGTTTACTCAGATGTATGTGCTATTGAGCTCAGTGAGACCTACTCTATGCTGAATATGCATAGTATCGTATCTTCAATATGCCTTTGGAAGAAGGATGGAAGACTCTGAGGACAAAAATGCAATCAAATGGTATAATACTGTCAGGCTTAGTTCTTGGAAAGGTTAAGTTTTTAAACTACAGATCTCAGAATCTTCACCTTGCAGCTATGTTGCTGTGGGATTCTTAAAGATGATATAATAATAATAATAATAATAATAATAATAATAATAATAATAATAATAATAATAATAATAATAATAATAATAATAATAATAATAATAATAATAATAATAATAATAATAATAATAATAATAATAATAATAATAATAATAATAATAATAATAATAATAATTCCAAACTATATTCAGTTTATGAAAGACCCGAACCCAAAATACAGAATGTTCCACACATCTCTATTAATTTGTATTTAGTTGCTGAAACTTCACCCTGTCTTAGTGGATATCAAAAACTTAAGAAAAACTGCTTATTAATTCTTATTCAACACAATAAAGGAGGGAAATGACAAGATGGAATCAAGCAACTTTCATATTACCTCTGAATCAGCAAGTAGCAAATATTCACATGTAGTGATGAGAGTGTTGTGGAAGAATGATTGCTTAGCTTCCCATTGTTTCATTAATAAAAATGATTTTGGAAGCAGAAGATTATATTAACTATTTCCTTTTGTTTTGTTTTTGCTTTATCTAGGAAGCTGAAAGAAGCTCCTAAAATACATCTATTTTCTTTTCATTCTACAGAATAATGCGTGAATGATTATAACATATGCTCTATCTCTAGTTTTTCAACCAGTGGGAAAGTGCCTGACACAGTAATCACAACTTGTTGGGTTCTCAATCTGATGCTGTCCTATTTTATCATGGTAGTTAAATGTCCATTCTTGTTCAGTGTGATAAATGTTATGGCCATTTAACAGTAGCAGAAAGGGGGGGGGGAGGAGAGAGACATGTTAAACCAAATATTGCTTCAGATTGTGTCTTTTATTCTTCTTTATCATCATATCTTAATTTATAGTATAATCATCATTATCACAACTGTCAGCCTCATTTAACCTTCCCTGATCTCCCATGATTCTTTGCTGTCAGGTCTGATTGCCTGCCTTCTGCTGACTGACTGATAATGGTTGACTGATTATCCCTCCCCCAGAAGAAGACAATGATATATAGAACAGTGGAGCTTGCTCTATATATTAATGAGGAGCTGGCAAAGCTTTGATAAGGCTTTGGAATAATCCATCAGTGAGAGAAGGAGCTTGTAAAAGCGGGTGGAACATTTCATGGAAGAGACACCTGGGAAGGGTGTAATGACCCGGCAACTAAATACCTCTCAGCTGTCTTGCCTCTGTTGTAATTAACATCAGATAGCTGGCATATGGATAACAGTAAGGAGTTTATCAGCACCTCAAATCCAGTTTACATTCTCTCAATTTTGCACCTAGGGCTTTGGGACTTTACAACATATTTAGCAAGGCAGCAATTAATAGCTCATTTTCTTTGGCATTAGGGCACTATTTATCTTCTGAACTACCTCTTATCATAGGCCGGTTACCTATGAAAGGCAAGAGTCATTTGCTTTTTTTTTGTATGTGCTCTAGTTGTTACACTTACTCAGCAGAGACCTGCTTCAGCATTAGATACAAAGCCTCTGATGGCTACTTGAGTTTGAATGCGCTGTTATTACAGGTATTATATGAAATGGCTTGTGTTATGTGAAGGGGATTATAGAGGTTCTGGATCAATAACTTCAGTGGATGTTGGGAGTGATTACAGTACTCTGTCAATTTTTCCCATTTGGCTGTCAGTACTGATTTACAACATACCACCTCTTTTATTCACATCAACTCATTTATTTCATTGGCAAATTCTATATATCTCAATTTGCTTTAAGTAGCTGATTTGTGTAAAATAAAATTACTTTCTCTCCTCTATGTAACATATAGTTTTACTACTATAAAATGAAGTACGCTTCAGGAAAGATTGAGGGTTGTGGGTTCTTTTTTTATAGGGGGCAGTATTGTTTTGTATTTGACAATCTATGAGAAAAGATGTGGATATGTTATCCAACATATAGTTGAAATACCTTCCTACCAGCTATCACCTCTTTACAGCCACAGCATGTAACAGTTGACATTCAAAACTAGATAAACCATTTTATATGAATATAGCTGAATTTACTGAAAACACAGAAATGCATGGAAAGTATCCCAATTGTCATCCTACTCCAAACAAATAACGAGTTTATAGTTTAAGGAACTGAAAAGACTAAAAACACAAAAATGTGGAGAAAGGTACCTATTTTTCATTGCACTGCAAACAAACAATGTAACCTCATGACTTAGGGAACTTCATGGAAGGATTTTTTTCCTCATCTCCTCCTTCTTTGTGGAGCGCACTGGGCTCTTAAAAACCTCTCCAGAAGATCAAGCACACTTCTGAATACTATAGAATGGGGTCCAATGGGTTGCTACCACAAAATAAGTATGCTTAGAAGAAATGCAATATTTAAAAGGCAAGGGAGGGGGCAAAGTATTTCATTGCCTCCGTGCCTTTCTTTCAATTATCTCACTTGCAAGCGTCTCCCCGCCCCAGCGGGCTTCTCAGGGTGCTGTTTTGCCTTCACTGCTTCCCCAATCTCGTTGTTCTGTGCAGGACAATGATAATAAAGATTTATCTATCTATCTATCTAATTGAAAGAAAGGCAGGGAAGCAGTGAATTAACTCTTTGCAAAAATTCCTTGGTGCAGGGTGATTTTGCTTCCTTTGTTCAAATTTAAAAACCCGGGACTTTTACATGTTTTTTTCTTGAACTGGCCGGGACAGCTTGAATCCGGGAAAATCCTGGAAAACCAGGACATATGGCAACCCTATACAGTACTATATGCTAGATATACTTATAATATGCTCATATTATTATTTCCAGGTATATGATGATGTCACAGCAGGGGTTTAGTTTACAGCTACTATCTTCCAACACTATCACAGTACAACAGGAATTCATAAGAGCACCTTAACAAGTATGTGTTTGCTGAATTCCTATCAGGAAGAGAGAGCAAGAAGAAGAAAGCAGTTAAGATAAGGCTAGACTTTTCAAAATTCTATAGGTTGTTTGTAAACTATGTACAAAAATAAACTTCATTTCTTAACTAGGGCCACCTGAATATTGTATGCCTTTTCCATAGCAATTACCCCTCTGAAACAAAATAAAACCCTAAACCTTGAGAAATTCCCAAACTATAAGGGTAGCTCCCTGCTCCTCTTTCCAGAGACCTAGTGAAGTTAATCCAACTTTCAAGGACAATTCAATGCAAATTTCATTCAACTCTGGCAAGAAATTAAAAAGTTAATGGTTGTTCTCTTTTACAAAAAGTTACAGAGACATAGCACAACTTCCTTTACTTATTCGTCTGAGATTTAGCAGCTGTGATTCCATCCTAAGGGGCTAGTATCCTTGCAAACATTACATACATGTGGTAAGATGGTAGGGGAAGTCATTTGTAGATTCCTTCCTTCAGACCAATCAAGTTACCTATAAATTGAACCAAACTAAAACTGGTTATCTTCTAAATTGCCAAACTGGAGTCAGTGCTGGATAAATCTTGTGACTTGTATACATCTTCATTAAAAGCACTACATTTTATAGTGTTTTAATAAGGATACGTGCCAGTCATAAGATCCAGGATGGACTCCAGTTTGGCAATTCGGAAGATATTTTAGTCTAAAGGTTTTCCTCACCCAGAGAATACCTGTCAACCATCCCGATTTGGCTGGGATTACCCCGTAATTTGACGTCGGTTGACATCATAACCCGCCCCGCGCTGCCAAAACCCCGAAATTTGGCAGCGGGGGAAAACGCTTTCCACACATGCATGGAAGTGCTACGCCGCTTGTGCAGCCCCTATGCAAGTGGCGTAGCGCTTCTGCGCACGCATAGAAGGGGTAAAACCCTTCCACGCATGCGTGGAAGCGCTACACCACTTGTGTAGGGGCTGCGCAAGCGGCGTAGTGCTTCCACGCATGTGTGGAAAGCGACCTGCGCACAAGTGATCTGCACAGGTCCCGTTTTTCCAGAGCCACGGGTTGACAGGTATGCCCAGAGAACCATTTATTCTAAGGGCAAGACTTGTTCTTCTGTGCTCAGAAAATCAGCGCAAGCATTTTTTTACACTCAATTCCCTTACACTCAGTTGTCAATAGTACTAAACTCAAACCTTGAATGTCAACCAGTTTCCTAAAGATCTGACCTTAGAAATATTTTTGTTGTCAAACGACCTACTTACTTCAAGTAAACTTTGTACCCTCTCAGCATTCTCACAATGAATGGCCTTTTTACTTCACAAACAGAACATCAAAACATCATCCTACAACACTATCAAATGTCTCCACGAGGGTAGTAAGGAGGGTCCACTCCACTCTGACCTTCCAGTTACATGGCTTCCTGCATCTGCACTAATCCTTGGTCTGCCTGAACACCTTGCCATGGGGCTATCTCTCCACTCTCCCCATACCTCTCCTCTCAAGCTGTCAAATCCTTTGAGAAAAGAAAGGCTTGCTTTGGCTAGGTCCCACCTGCATCTGCTCTTCCTTCTTGCTTGCTGACCTGAGATGTAACTTGTTCCCTAACACTCTGGCTAAAATTCGGAGCCAAGGTTTGGATTTAGGTGCCTTGGAACACTCACTGAACTCGACGCCTCAAAATTGGGCTTTTAATAAATTACTATATTAAAAGTAAAATAAAAGGGTGGAACAATAAATGGGGAAAAACAGGGTACATAAAAATCAAAAGATGCTGACATCTATGAACCCAGGGATTCAGGTAGAAAAGTAAACAATCCAATCAAGGCAAAATAGAGTATAAAACAAACTTACAAGGTTCACCAAAATCTCCCAGAAAAGGAAAAGAGGAAGGGCGTGAAAAAATGAAACCTCCAAGCCTCTATGGCTGATTGCCAGCAAGACCACTGTGCCAGCCTTTTCCTGCTAAACAATCTAATCTACCATAATCTCCACAGGTGCTGAACTTGTGTAGAGTCCCTCAGCAGAAAGACCAGTCAACTAGACCTGGTCATGCTGTGCTCTGCATAGGATAGCCCAAAACTAATCACTACGTCTTGTTCTCCTCTCACCTGATCTTACTTAGACAGTCAGTGTTTAAGGACCAAGGCTAAAGGAGAAATTCTGCCCAGATACAGCCCCTCCCTATCTGTTCATCTGTGGCCAAAGAACAGCTCTTAAATCTGATGCCTAACTACCACCACCATTAGGGCATGAAGAGATAAGAGCAATTGTAGGTAATATCCTGTCTCTCTTTTGTCTGGTACCTGTCACCTCAAGGCCAGTTGGTTTTCCTTTCACTCCTTCCAAGGAAGATGTTAATCCTTATGAGGCCAATCTCTTTCCAAATGCTCAATAGCCAGAGCAACCCAAGGGCACTTAAAATGTTGTCCTAAATAAGAGCATATCAACAGAACAGACTCCGACTGATCACATACTGAGAAGATAGTGGAAGTTGCAGCTTCATGAGAGGGGTTTCATGGATTTTTAACAGAGAATCACCATTCTCAGGATTCTGTAGGGTAGGATGGTAGGGAATGTCTGGCCAGGTTATCCTGCTATGGTAATAGAGTAGACCATACTGCCAGTGACTCAACGCTGAGTGTCAGGCAGCAGTTAACTAACCTGACAACCCTGAGGACAACCCTGGCCTTGGGTGCCAAAATCCACAGGGAAGGATGATGGTCCCCAAGTTGGTTAAATCCCACTTGAATCCATCTTGATGGAGGGCAACAGTTTCATCAATACTGGCCTGGGACTGATGAGGACTTTGCATGTCAAAAGGGCTCAGGACCAGAAAGTGAATTGTGGAACTGTGTACAGGGAGTGGTACAGGGATCATGTGTAATGTGGAAGACAGATGAAAGGCCACTGCATTATATTCTCAGGACAGTCTTCATGGCTGATTGCCATGAGGATCATCAATATTTGGATTTGAATGCAGCAGAAGAATTAGTTACCATAAGATTCCAGGAATTTCCAGGGAAAGCTGAAGCAACAAAATTGTAATCCAATGTATGATAATGGTTAGGGAAACAAAATTAAGGGTTATTGTTTATTTAATATAATTCAGCATTAAATGTTTATGGAGTAAAGAGCAAATCCCATGACTAAAATTACTTTGTTCATTATATTTTTCCCCCAGGTTCCTTTCTGATAATGATGTGTATTTAACAGATGAACAGACAATTTTCATTTCAATTTACAACCTAAAATGGCAATAGCAGTTGTATAACTAGATATTAATAACAAGACCGGGCAGACAAGTTCCTTCTGTTGTCTATAGCTCCAAATACTGTAGATTAATAAACATACAGTAATACTCGGTATACAATTTGCAGTTACAGACACTGCTGTATTCAAAAAAGAGAATACAGAGAAGGGGGAAATGATAGACGGTGTCTATTGTCTACCTGGTATAAAAATTCCTTTTGTATTCAAATACACAAATTAATCCGACACATCAGCAGCTTTCAGGTGGCTTCATGCACTCCTGTATAATTTATTATACAGTACCATTCACAGAATGGATAACTACAACAAAATATGAGCAAGTCTGTTTAAAACACAATAAGTAAACACCTCCATTGACTATGCATATGTTTTCAGAATAGGCATATTATTTCATACAATGTATTATTTTAATATTCAATAAATATTAAGTATTTCAAAAGTAACCGGCTCCTCTTAGCCTACCAGCCCAAACCAGCTAGAAGAAAATTTACAGAATAGCAAAATCTCCGAGCTATTCAAGCATGGGTGGAAATAAGGTAGTTTACAGTCCATGGGCTTTTCCTAGGTAAAAATGCTACAATACCCCCAACCTTTGTTTCTGCCTTCTGTGCAGTAATCAAGCTTGGGGGGAAACTCCCATTGAATCAAATGGGAGGTTTTTGCCTCCAAGTCTAACTGCAGCATGGTGGCAACTGTAGGGGGATATAATTATATACAATTTGCCTATACTGTATTCTGAAGGTTCCAAGAAAAGTCCCAAGCAATTCATTCATGATTACACAGAAGTAATCCCTAATAATTTCAATAGGTTTAGTTTTTCAGGCTAAGGTTGTTTCAAATGAATACTTCTTACTTGCTTCTTACATTCTCTATTAATCCAGAGAATTGTGCTGTTCACATAGAGACATCAAACAAAGGAAAATCCCAAAAGCTGTTTTCTTTTTGCATCAGTTAACCACTCTTTAACCAAATATTAAAACAATTGTCCCACTGACAACAGGGGCATGATATTGTGCAGCAATGCTGTGCCATTTCCTGGCATTTTGAATCAAGAATACAGAAGCACAATATCCCACATTCATAAACAGGGTGGGCTTTTATTTTTTGATGGAATAGATCAATTAATTTATCACTACATATGCAGAAAAATGAGCTAGCTAGATAATCTTCTTGTTCCTCCTGCCTGATTTCAATAAGATTAAGAAAATACAAGGTGATATTTCATGGACAGAAATACAGTACTCAAAGAAAAAAAAGATATGGATAGGGAGACTGCGGTGGCTCAAGTGGTTATGATGCTGAACTCAATGACTGGAAGGTCAGAGTTCGATTCCTGGGTTGCCTGCCACATGTCCACAGAAACGTCTGTAGTTGCAGACAGCGCTAGCTCTTTGGCAATAAACAGAGATGAGCACTGAGCCCTAGAGTCAGATACGACTGGCTTTTGAGCAAGGGTAACCTTTACCTAATGGATAGGGGTTTCTTGGGTGAGATCTTGAGGGCACAACCCCATACAATTCCTATGATGAAAAAAGTGAGGAAAAACATCTAAAGAACCCAAAGATGGACGTATAAAAGTGTACAGATGAGCCATGATTTTAAAGGGACATGTACAATAAATGGAAGCAGGAGAATATCAAAAAGAAAATGCATAAATATTTAGCCAGTAATTATGGAGGAAATGTTAGAAAGGCTAAACCTCAAGATAAGCTCAGACTTGCAAGATAAGTTAAAAATAACAAAAAGAGTTTTTTAAAAAGAGTTTTTTCCAAGTGTGCTTGAAGCAAGAGGAAGAACAAACAAAAACAAAAACTTGTAGGTCTATTGCATGGAGAGGTTGGGGAAATGCTAGCAGGCTACAGAGAGAAAGCAGAGCTACTTAAACCTACTTTATTTCTGCCTGGGTCTATACCCCCCCCCCCCCAAAAAAAAATGGTAGTGTGCCAGCTGGGGAAACCTAGAAAAAGAGGAAGTGAAGGAGCTGCTTCATGCATTAGGCACAGAGGTGGTGGGTTCATAGTGCCAGATGAAGTGCATGCAAGAGTACTGAAGGAACTTGTGGATATAGTAGCAGAGCTTCTGTATGTAATCCCTGAGAACTGTTGGAGAAAAGGTCAAGTCCCTGAACATTGAAGGAAAGCAGATATCATCTTCATTGTCAGAAAGGGGAAAATATGATTCAGTCAATTTTTGATTAGTCAGTTTTACCCTTATAACAGGAAAAGTTCTAGAACAGGCTGCAAGACTTAGAAAAGAACATTATGATTTCTAAGTCACAGCACAGATTTCTCAAAATCAATTTATATAGATTTATTTTAGATCTCTCTCTCTCTTTTATAGAGTCAGGTGCGTACTTGAAAGGAATTATGTACATTGTAATATACCTTAACTTCAGCAAGGCTTTAAGGTATCTCTTGGTATTCTTGTGACCGAGCTGATAATGAGGCCTAGATGATGCTTCAATTAAGTGGATTTGTAACTAGTTAATGGGAATTACCAAACGAGTGCTTGGCAATGGTTCCTCATCATCCTAGAGAGAAATGAATAGTGGGGTGCCATATGTTTCTGTCCTATAGCTGGTATTGTTCAACATTGGATGTGGCCCTGCAGGGAATGCTTATTATATTTGCTGGTGATTAGGGGCTAATACTTCAGAAAACAGAATCAGGATTCAGGAAGACTGAACAAAATGAATGTCAACAGGGATAAAAGGTACAGCTTTGCTTTTAAGCAAGAAAAATCAGATTTACAAATATTGGATTAAAGACAGCTGCTAGATAAAAGAATCTAAGGGTCTTAGAAGATAAACTAAACAGCAAAAATGATACTGTGACACACCACTGCATAAACAGAGGTGTAGTATCCATATCAAGGAAATGATAATACACTACATTCTGCATTGATCAGACATCACCTGGAATACTGTGATTCATCCAAGAGTATCAAGAATTTGAAATACATACACAAGTGAACAGGATGATAAAGCAACCAAAATGATTAGGGGACTGGAACACCTTCCTTACCATATGAGGCTGCAACGGTTGGGCCTCTTCACTCTTGAACGACAGCGTCTAAGAGGTGACCTGATTGAAGTTTATAAAATCATGCACGGTGTGGACAAAGTAGATAAGGAAAAACTGTTTTCCCTATCACATAACACTAGAACTAGGGGACACTCCATGAAACTTTTGGGTAGTAGTTCTCAAACAAATAAGAGAAAGTACTTTTCACCCAGAGGATCACTGGTCTGGAACTCCCTGCCAGATGAAGTGGTGACAGCTGTCAGTCTTGACAGCTTCAAGAAAGGATTAGACAAGTTTATGGAGGACAAGGGTATCAATGGCTATAATTATGGATACCTACCATTTCCAGGGAATCCTAAGCAGGTGAAGGCATCTGCTTGGGAATACCCTGAAGCAAATGGTGAGCCACTGTGTGTGACAGAATGCTGGACTGGATGGGCTGTGGCCTGTTCCAGCAAGGCTGTTCTTATGTATGTTCTTATGTTTGGGAACAAAGCCCTACAAGGAATAACTGAGGGAGATAGATATGTTTAGGCTGGAGGAAACTATGAAGTGATATGCTAGCCATTTGTAGGGCTGTCACATATTGACATGTTGAATTGAGTGAGCTTGTTTTTTGCAACTCCAGAAGTACAACCTGAAATAACAGATTTAAGTTACTGGAAAGGATATGTTGACTCAACATTAGGAAGAACTTCCTAACAGTGAGAGCTATTCAACAATGGAATGGACTGCTTTGTGGAGAGATGGGCTCTCCAACACTGAAAGTTTTTAAAACAATGGTTGGATAACCACCTACCAGGGATGCTTTAGTTGGAAATTTCCTGCTATGGCAGGAAACTGGACTTGATAGCCTCTGCTGAAAAAAGCAGACTCGGCTTATACTCGAGTCATCTGCTCTATTTTCCTGGCTGCATGGGAGATCTGCACATTTGAGACCATCTGATGCTGCAATTTATAGAGCTGATGAACATTAGCAGAATGTGAGTATACCTTTGAATGTTAACCACTTCCTGACTGCTGGCCAGGAAGTGGTTAGATTTGGATCACAGCTGCAGCCATGATCTTATTTTTTTTCCTGCCAGCGACGGGCTTTCATGTAGAAGTGTTCCGGGCAGCTGAAGAGCTGGTCCTGATCACTTCTACAGTGAGAGAAACACCCTCCCCCTCCTTGTCCCAGTGCCAGCAGCACTTACCAGGCACTCCTGTGCCTCTCCTATTAGAAATGGGTAATCTTGGACCAAAACAAAAATGCCGGTCATACGAGGCTGGGTTATTTTGAGTATTGAAACTCACTAGTAGCTGCTGCATTTCCTACCCTAGTCTTAAACTCAAATCAATAATTTTTCCTGGTTTCTTAGGTAAAATTAGGTACCTCTGCTTATATTCGGAATGGCTTATATTCAAGTATATATGGTAATTATTTCTTAGGTCTTGTTTACACCCAGGTCGGAATAGAGCAGCTTTTTAAAAGCCATTCCAGGTTGGGAGAAGGAGCAAAATTGTGTTTGGCATGATCCTCACATCCAGTCAGCATTTTGCTCCTCCAGTGAGGTTGCAAAAGCCTCATCATATGTGGCCATAGAAGTCTCTTTCCAGCTGTTGGGGGGGAGCACTGTAATGCAGCTTTTACCATGTGCCCACAGCTGATCAGACTGCTAGAGCTCAACAGTAGCATGTATGGGAGTAAAAGCTGATTTAAAAGCTGATCCTCTATCAGGTGTAAAGAGGCTTTTATCCCACACCTGATGCTGATCAGACTACTGGAGCTAGATCAGTAGTGGGTGTGGGGATAATGCTATGGAGGCAGAACAAAATACAGTGGGGCAATTTGGCTACACCTCCTGATAGGGTCTACAAATGGGACAGGTGGAGTATATTGGCTGAACTGATGAATGCCAGAGATATATGGAGAGCGAGTGACAAGAATACTCATCAAGGAGTATGATGGTTTCTGCTATTTTCATATACCTGTTTGATGGGGATGCAAGAAATGGTCTTCTTGGTGGCTGTTCCTGGTTTCTAGGACAGCCTCCCAATAAAGTTTGGGCTGCCTCTCTCCAGAAAGGAGAAAGTGACCCTTTTGCCACCAAGCAAAGACCTTTTCATCCCAACAGGATTTTCATAATTGGATGACTTTTTAAAGAGATGACCTTTCATAGTCTTGTTCTTTTTTTTTAAAAAAAAAAATCGATGTTTTAAAAATTGTTTTCAATTGAATGATGTGTTAATGTTATAGCCACTTTAAGTGCACTTTAACATGATGGCCTTTTTTAGATCTTTTATTTGTGCTCATTTTTTCTGCTCCTCATTCTGCAAGAAAGGCTGGATATAAATCAACTGACAAAATAAACATGAATGTTCCCTTCAGGCTGGGCATTTAGAAGAACAGATCTACAGCCATGGGACATCAAACATCCTTCTGACCTCACCTTCCAAATCTGATCTACTACATCTCCTTCTTATTTAACGACCCTATTTGCTGGTGTACAAGACCCACTTTCCCCCACTTAAAATGGGGTGCATCTTATACTGTATGTGGCCTATACTGTATGTGGCTATTTGGGTAATAACGGGGTATTATGCTCTGATGCGTCTTATACACTGGCAAATATGGTATGTTAGCTGCTCTTATATCCAAAATTTCTGTCTATACCCCTATAGAAGCAAGATGTTTTGGGTCAGCTTTGGTAAACTACTAGGTGCATTTGTAGACCACTATGTACTGGTACAACTGAGACTTGAATTCAACAAGGAAATCAACAGAGACTTGAGTTCAGTCAAAGCTGCTAAAGTTATTGTCTGTCCACATCATGTCCTGTAATGTTTTTGAAAAACAAATGGCCTAGGCTGGTGGAAATGAACTGACCTGAGGTGACTCACAGATTGCACAAAATACTTGTTTTCCTCATTCTGGCACACAAGCCAAAACCTGAAAGCTGACTCCCTCTTGCGCATCAGACTGGCAAGTTTCATGTAAGATATTAGTGCACAGCTGCTAGATAACACGATATGCGGTAGCATTAATAAGAGATACATATCTCAAGCTTAGCATGAATGCCTGCCTCTTTGAGCTTACCTAATTAAACAGCTCAGCACTGTCAAATCACACATATGGTTTATCTCTTAGATAAATACTTCCATAGTTGCCAAAGCACATCAACTCAACTTCAAGTTACATAATGATAAAATGGAAAAGTAACAGGTGTCCTCTCATATTTTCCCTTCTGATCCTTCTTTAAAAGCCACATTTCTGAAATGTTTGATTTAATGCTTGATTTGTATTTCCTCCCATTCATCTCTTATTGTTTTTCAGAGCTGTAACTAGCAATTTCAACTCCCAATGTCAGTGCCACTATCTCCTACCCACTCTGCCATGAGGCAATGACATGAATTTCTCTCTCAAAAAAAGGATGAGAAGAATGTGGCATTCTCTGAAAAGTACCTCCAGAAATAGGAAAGCCAATTATGCCAGGAGGTATTGCTACACATTTGTCTTAATAGTGGCCAGTAGGTTCACTTTAAGATTTTGGCACCCTCTAAACCAGGGATTCTCAACCTGGTGGGCTGGATGAGGACCACAACACCATTTCTTGTGGCCCCCCACTGCCTCCACCACACCAGGAATTGCCATGTGGTGGGAGAAAGGGCAAAATGGCCATCCGGCCCCAAAAGCTGTCTGAGGGAGTGAGACCCAGCTCCCGGCTTAAAAAGGTTGAGAACTCCTGTTCTAAATTGTGGTGCCTTGTGACAAAACCAGTGGTGGCCATCAGCAGGTCCGCACCAGTCAAGTACTGCAGGACGGAATGAGCTCCCATCTTTGTCCCAGCTTCTGCCAACCTAGCCGTTTGAAAGAAAGAAATTGCAAGTAGATAAATAGGGACCACTTCAGTGGGAAGGTAATAGTGTTCCGTGCGCTCCGGTGTCTAGTCATGCCTGCTACATGGCCATGGAAACATCTGCAGAAGCAGACAGCACTGGCTCTTTGGCTTTGAAACAGAGATGAGCCCTGCACCCTAGAGTCAGATACGACTGGCTTTCGAGCAAGGGAAACCTTTACCTTTATCTAATTTGGGTGCAACACAGGGCTTTTCCCCTGGCCACACCCACCATACCACGGCCACAGTGTGGTAGTAATTTTTTTGGGAGCCCACCACTAGACAAAGCCCCAGTTGACCCACCATAGTTACAGCATGCCCAGACTGTTCTTTGTGGGTGTAAAACTGGGCTCATTGATTTTTAGGTTGCTTTAGCCCAGTGTTTCCCAAACTCTGGTTTTTTTGGTCTTCCATTTCTAGAAGTCTAAGTCACTTCCCCAAAGCACTGGTTAGCCAATGTACTGACTTAGACTTCTGGAAATTGAAGTCCCCCTGTTGGGCCTGGGCTCCATGTTGGGAACCACTATTTTAGCCATTTCCTCCTGATCAAATAACCTGAGCGACCTCTGCCTGTATGGCGATGTGGCGAACAAGCCATTTCTCTAAATGGCAAATGAAGCATGGTGTTGTGGCAGCACTAGAGGAACCAGCTGATTGGTGGCTGGAGGTCTTTCCACCAGATGGGCAACTGGTGTAGCGAAGGGTGCTGCACCTGAGGATCCCTGAATAGCAAAAGCAGTCTGGGACCAACTGTTGAGCAGAGTGGCAGCTGATTCAACAGTGGTGGCGGCGGCGGCAACCACAGCAGATTAATCCTTTAGGAGTGGAGGCCAGACAGCTGATTAGTAGTGAGGGGTAGGCTGGTAATTTTTTTTTAAAAGGTTATAAAGAAGGAAGGGAAAATTGGCAGCAGATTCCCTCTTCCAGATCAAGGGCTGTCCACCCAACAGCTGGTTGTTGTTGTTAGTAGTGGCTGTGGCAGGGTTAAGTTTTTTTAAAAAAAGTTAGATGTGAGAAGAAAAATTACTTTCCCTGCCCCTCTGCAAGGGAACAAGGAAGTGTTTAATTCAAGTATTGGATATACTGAAGAGACTCATTCGACCTTCAGCATATGGGATGCTTAATCCAAAGCAACTTTTTATGACTACAAGCCTCACTTAGGGGCCAGGGAAAGGAGAACAAGCAACACCCCAATGGTAACAAATTAGTAGAAGAAATAATAGTGCCAAACTTTAATATAAGGTGCAGAACAACCAAATCACATCACATTAATTACACGATAATAGTTAAGGCAATAAATGACTATATACAAAGTTCGTCACCACAGCTCATATCAAAGGTATATGGTACACAATAATAATAAAGGCAATAAATGACCATATACAAAGTCCGTCACCACAGCTCATATTGAAGAAATATGGAAGTACATACAGACAACACCTGTAGCTGGGCGCAAATAATCGAATCTTATACAATAGAAATACAAAAGTCTCATAGAAATGCTAAATACACAATTAATAAAAGGTCCATATGTAGAAAAGTCCGTAAAAAGAACTGCATAACAGCGGAATCCGGAAGCTGCTGCAACCAAAAGTAGATGAGTAATAAGAATGAAGCAGAACGACTGGTCAATATCCTTCCGGTAAAACAGATATTTTGTATTCTTTATCAAGAATCTGCAACAGTCACAAATAGAAAATCTCTATATAAAACATGCACAAGTACAAAACATTCTAAACAGCATAGCAAGAAAATGCAAAAGTACCTGCATAAAGTATAATACTAGCACGCTCAATCAACCTCTCGGTAACATCTCCTAATGGGTCAGAGCGTTAATGGAAACCCAGGAAGTAAAGTTAATATAGTATCCAAACGAACACATGTGAAAAATAATCCCTATTACCTGATCAGCTAGAAACAACCCTTAAAGGAGAAAGAGCATGAAAACGGAAACTCACAAAAAGGCAGAAAAATCCAAATCAGTATTTAAGCCAGAAGGGCTAAGAGTCGAAAAATGGTGGATGTAAAACACTTCCCTCTCCAATAAAAAAGTTCTTTGTCCATACTGTAATATTTACCGGGGGGGGGGGGGAAGATTCCAAAATGACCACGTGCATATCAGTGAAGGAATGTTTATTATCTATATAATGTGATACTAACGGGGCTGTAATAATGTTGTTTCTGATGCGTGATTGGTGTTCTCCCAGTCTGGTCTTAAGAGGTCTACTTGATTGGCCTATATAGGCTAATTGGCAAGAACGGTCGAATGAACCTTGACTCATGGGAATTTTAACTTACTTAGTCATAAAAATTAAGAGTAATGTTAACTAAAACGCAGCTTTCTCAAGTCTTAAAGTATTTATTGCTTCCAATTAATATTAAAGAAAAATAATAATGTAAGAAATAAAAATATAAAGGAAACAGTGTCAGTTAGAAATAGACTGCACAAGCAATTCAATAATCTCAAATCGGATCAAAATTCCCAGAGATAATTTTAAACCTAAAAAAGTGCCATGTTTCGAAACCACAACAGTTCCAAATGGATTACGTAATCTTTGACCTGACCCCCGCCCCCATGTAATTTTCCATAGTTCAGATGGCAGACACACACACCCCCTCGAGGATCACATAATTGTTGAATGGCCCCTTGCATGATATTCCAGCAGCTGCAAGTCTTGGAAATGGCATATCACTGTTAAAAAACAACAACACCCTGATGAGTGTTCAAAAAGAAGCACTTGGTGGGATGTTGCAGCACTCCAGTGTCCATGAAATGAACACCCATCTAAACATCCTCTTCATCTTACATTGTTTCACCCACAATTGATTTTAGATTGCTAGCTTGTTGGAAACCATAAACCTGTTTTTACTAGGTTTATTATTATTTTTCCTATGCTTTAGTCTCTAGCAGCACAATAATTGTGGCACTCCCTCCCATAGAAAGTCAGGGTACCCATTTTTTGTTGAGTTTCCATTAGTTAGTCAAGACTGTACTACTCCTTCTAGGGTTACCAATGGCCTGGATATCCACCTATAAAAGCAAAGTATTCTGGGTCAGCTTTGATAACCCACTGGCTGTATTTGTAGACTACTATATACTCACAGCCTGGTGAGCTCACTTCAGAGTTAGGCTTTCCATGGTCTCCATGGAGGGAAACATAGTCTGCGAGCAAACAATGTTGGAGGAGAAGGTTTGGTTTTCTTGCATGTAGAATGTCTGGATGCTCTTCCCCACTTCCAACTGATGCTAGCGTTGGTTTCTGAAGGCGTCTACGTATCTATTGCATGCATAATATTTATTTAGGAGAATGTGTAGAAAATTCATATTGTCTATTTCTTGTCACTTTTACACAATAGACCATCTCCTATGACATTACAGATATTTGCACCTCTGATATCGTAAGGCCTTTTCTGGTCTCAGGTTTTGCCTCTGAAAACCATATGAAAGGAAAGGGAACTCTAATTCTGCCAAGTCTTTGGTTTTTAAAATTGGCTTTTTTTAAAAAAATAACCTGTTTTCAAAGAATGTGTTGTATACATTTTATTATATCTTATGTGGACACCAGTAGTGCTCCTGCCTTCATTTTTCATTGAAGCACTGCGACCATGGAAGGCAGAAGATGATTAATAAATACTGTATATAAATAATAACAATGAGATGCAACATATAAAGATGGCATTATATGAAGTATTCCTCAAGGAAGGAAATCAATTATTGTGATTGAGTGGTGCTTGCACCAAAAGGGCAGGGTATAAATGTGAACAAACAAACAAACAAACAAATATTGCTATCACAATCAATATTACCATATATACTCGAGTATAAGCCGATTTGAATATAGGCCGAGGTACCTACTTTTGACCTGAAAACCAAGGAAAATAGATTGACCCAAGTATAAGACAGGGATGTGAAATATAGCAACTTCTAGTGAGTTTCAATAATCGAAATACATGAAAATATGGAAAAATTAATTAAATTGTTGACACATCTCAATCCAGCACAGTCTTGGGACCCTCATGGACATTGACCCAAGTATAAGCTGAGTCCCCTTTTTGGGGCTAAAAAACTCAGCTTATATTCGAATATATGTGGTACTTACTTATTGTTTATTATTGATCATTTTTCTTCCTTCATGGACCCCCTCGCCGTAAAGCAATCTATAATAAAGGCTAGAATCCAATCGATGTTCCCTGCTAGGATTCCTGCAGCAAATTGGTATGCTGCCAGGTCATATCTCAGTTGTATATCTGGGCATGTGAACAGACATGCAAGCAAGACACATGGTATCACTGTGTCAATAAGCCACAGTAAGTACCGTATTTTCCAGTGTATAAGACGCATAGGAGTACTTTATTTTACTTTACTTTATTGTTATTATGGTCTTTAACCAGCCTTTACAATAGAAAAAGGTTTCATACTTTGTTAACAACAGAAAAGGTTTCACACTTTCTTAACAATAGAAAAAAGCAATAAAACAGTACAGCATATCCTCTAGATAAAAATTTTACGTGATTGAATGGCTTGATAAAAAATATTTGGCTACCTGGTATGTGAGTGTAGGATTTGCATCCTTTAGAAGAAAATAAACATAAAATCTATCATTATGGCCCACAAATTTAGAAATAACTAGGACGATTAAAGCATCTCTTGGGACTTCATAAAAAGGGCATTGTAATAGGACGTGGGCCAGGGTTTCAAACTCCCTCAATCCACAAGGACGTTTCTGTGGATAAGGAATTCCTTTGAATCTTCCTGCCAAAAATGCTGATGGGAGGGCATGAAAAAGAGCTCTAGAAAAAGCCCATCTGTATTTGCTTAAATAAAGATTATAAAGATACCCTGCGATAGTGGGTTTACGGCTGTCTAAAAGTTGATGATAGAATTCTGAAAAGTTGGCAATATCATTTTGACGATCAATGTCCCTTATTCTTTCTTTTACTAATGATTTCACCTTCACCAGAGTTAATCGGCCCAGATATTCAAGAGAAAAGCCGAGATTATGAAGTTCTTGTACACAGGTACAGTGCCAACATGATTGGTAGCTGTCTGACAGCAGCAAGGGTACATGGTATTAAGTCCTGAGATTAAGATTCTGGTCCAGACCTGGACCTTAATGCTTAGCACATTTGCTTCCAGCTGCAAAACTGTGTTGGAAGTGCATTTGGGGGTGCCAAACAGAGCCTTAAGGAAATATGATTGAATAATTTCATAAGCCGTTACATTTCAGTATGGGCCTAGTTGTATAGCTGGGCATGTGAACAGACATGCAAGCAAGATGCATGCTATCACCCTGTCAATAAGCCACAATTAGCCATAGTAAGTACCATATTTGCCGGTGTTTAGGGTACATCGGAGTGTAAGATGCACTCCATTATTACCAAAATGACCTTTAAAGCCCTACATGGAAGTGGGTCAGGCTATCTAAGAGACCGCGTCACCCCATGAACATCTGTCCGCCCAACCAGAGCGGACCGGAGGGGCTCTCTAATTGTACCATCTACTAGAGGGGCTCGTCTCTCTAGCACAAGAAGGAGGGCCTTCTCTGTGCCCGCTCCAGCCCTATGGAACCTCCTGCCAACAGAGTTACGACTGCAGATGGAATTGCTGCCCTTTAAGAAAGAACTGAAAACCTGGCTGGCAGGGCAGGTGTGGGGCATCGATGGAGGGGTGACCCCCACCTGCTGGCTCATATAAAGATTTTTCTCTCTCTTTTAATGGATGGAGTGAGTGGGTAAATTATTTAGAATTTTTAATGGGGTTTTTAAGGGATTTTTAATTAGTTTGATGTTGCTTTTAATTGTTGTTAGCCGTCCAGTCGTTGCCGAGTAAGGCGGCAATAGAAATTTTAATAATAAATAAATAAATATGCCAGCAAATAGGGTAATGTGAATCTTATGTGAACACCAACAGTATTCTGGCCATAATCTATTCAAATTTTTATTTAACAAGAGAATAATGCATACACATGCTTTATGGCAAACAAGACCAAAACTCTCTAGAGGTCACTCTGGACCATGTTTGGCTCACCATCAGAGCCCCCAGGGCAGACTTGCCAGACTGAAAGCCTTTTTCTGTCAGACTGGAGATCTGCTCTGCCAGGATAAAGCGGACTTCCCCAGAAAAAAAGGAGAGCCTCTTCAATTCTCTCAGCATTCCTCCTCAAGGATGGGAAGGGCAGGTGCAGGAAAAAAAGGCCCTAAAGACAATTAAGGGCAACTAGCACAAAAGCACTGGAAATAATAGGCTGTGGACTATACACTGCCATGGTAATTCTGAACTTTAACTTTGCTTCTGACTCTGATTAAAATTAATTGCATTTAAAAAGTACATCTTGTGCACCTATTATTTTCTATTAGCGCATGATGCTCACAATCCCCCACAGCTGAGTATGTTCAAAAGCACAACAGCTGAGTATAATAAGAGCTGCACTTTTGTAATTTTACATTCTCGTTCATTTGTATTCACAGATCTCCTCCTTCAAGGCTGTATCTCCCTTGAGAGATGACCTGTTCTAGCATTAATGGGGATTCAAGTAAAGTTAAGTTGGAGACAGCAATTCAAATTTACTTCAGCCTCACAGATTTTTCAGCTTATATACATTTCAATGAATTCTGTCCAGAGAGACATGTCTTTGGAGGCTAGGGGGAAGTTAAATATGCTTGCAAGGCTACTAAGAACTGGAGATGGAATGTTTCATACTTACACCAACACAACTCACTTTTTGTCAGTTGGCGCTGAAATGGTGGAGGGTTTAGCAATAGCAAATACACTTATATATATAGTCCAATAGCGCTTAGTGCAATCTCTGGGTAGTTCAAAGTGTAATTAGCATTTTTACTCCATGAATGCTAGGTGTTCATTTTACCGACCTTGGAAAGATGGAAGGCTGAGGCCACCTTGAGACCGTCAGGATCAAACTCGCAACATCAGCAGTTTTGGCTGCAGTACAGCACTGCGCCACCAGGACTCTACAGGATTTGTGCCTAAACTTTTTTATCCACTTCTTTTTAATTTAAGAAGTCTGTCTCTCTGGAGAAGAATTTTGGGAGGAGGGGTGCTAATTGAATGGTAAGGAAAGTTTCCAATTGGAAGCTACCTGTTCCTTTTCTAGCACAATTCAATGTGCTAGCCTTAACCCATAAAGCCAGGGATTCTCAACCTGCGGCCTGGGGGCAGGATGCAGCCTGCAGCACCATTTCATGTGGCTCACCTCCACCACACCAGGAAGTGCCACATGGTGGAGGAAGGGCAAAATGGCCCTCTGGCCCTAGAAGCTGTCTGAGGGAGTGTGACCCAGCCAATTGCTTAAAAAGGTTGAGAACTCCTGCATTAAACCCTAAACAACTACTTGAGAGACAATATTTTATTATTTATTTATTTATTATTAAATTTATATCCCACCTTACTCGACACAAGTGCAACTCAAGGTGGCTTACAATAAGGGATATATAATACAATTACAAATAAGGGAAGAGAATTAACAGAAAAATACCAAATATGATTACAATAATCAAAATACAGCGAACCTTCTGACGGTGCCACCACTGTAAGTTAATGAGGTCCAGAGTTCAGAGCCCAAGGCTCAATGACCTTGGTGGAGCCCGGGTTCATCATCCTCAGCGCAAATGCTTGCACTTCCCCATGCCAGACCGGGTCGGGGAATATTCCTCATTAACAGCGTCCCTGGCTTTCAGATCCTTGGGAAAACCTTGCTTTCACTCACACCATCCTTAACGTGTACATTTGGTACAGATATAGGAAGCGGCCTTCCAAGTAGCCACTCCCAAAGTATGGAAATCCCTGCTATGGGAGATGAGGCTGGCTCCCTTGTGTCCTTCTGCTGGCAGGCAAAGGTCTTCTGATCCAGGCAGGCTTTTTTAATATGTTAACTTTTGCTGTGAAAGGGTTTTCAAAAAAGAAACAGTTGTTTTATCTTTTTTGACAGAGGTAAGATGTATTGTTCACTCGTTTTATCAAGGTTTTTTTAACTCAAGCTTTTTAAATAATTCATGTTTTTTAATAATGTGATTTTTAGCTTTGCAATGATTTAATATTTTATTTTACATCTTTTGTAAGCTGCCCTGGGCCTCTTTACAGAGAACAATAAAATAAAATCTGCTTCAGTACAAAGTGACACCCAAAAATAAACCATGCTTTCAGGAAAAGATTTATACGTTAAAAAATTTAAAATGTAAAAAAATCAAAACCCAAAGAATCAGAATCTTAAACAACCACAGGAAATAAAAACTATTGAAAAGAGGTTATAAAAAAACCCACTATACCAGTGATGGCGAACCTATAGCATGCATGCCAGATGCAACATTCAGAGACCTCTCTGTGGACACCCATGCAGTCACCCCAGCACAGAGTTCGCCCCGCCCCTCTGCCCAGTAGCCCAATGGGAGTGTTTCCTCCCTCACCCCAGCACAGAGTTCACCCGCCCTCTGCCCAGCAGCCCAATGGGAGGTTTTCCTTCCTCCCCTGTTGCTGTGTTGGCATTTTGTAATAAATAAGTGGATTTTGGGTTGCAGTTTGGGCACTTGGTCTCTAAAAGGTTCACCATCACTGCACTATATGAACTAAATTCCAAAGAATGTCACATTGAAGGCAGGAAAAATAATGGTATCGGCAGTGCAGAAGTCAAATCTTTAAAAAACGAAATAATCTCGAACAGCCTTTAGTGATTTAAGGGACCCTGAACCCATGCAGATATAAAACAAGAACAAACTAAAAAAACCAGAATCTGTGAGTTTTAGTTCAAACAAACAAACTATGCAGAGAAACCAAGCAGTGTCACTCAAAACCAGAACTTCAAACCAACTTGACACTGTCACAAGGCTTTGCATAAGCACATATTTCACACATATATGCATAGCACAGAATTAAATCATGCTCATTTAAGATGCTTTACATTTATAAATGCTGACAGCATGGTTTTTTTTTTCCTGTTAACAAATGTCAATTGATATTAATGTACAGTACTGTAGTTGCATTCCCAGTCCAAGCTTTTCTCTATATTGTCTTCCATGGGACAAAGATTTGGTATTCCCCTTCCCATAAAAATTGTGGTAATGTATGTAGGTGAAAGTAGCATTGGGAAATTTCTGCATACCTTTAATAGTTCAAATGAAAAATAAATGAATACCTTGCAGCTCCAAAGTGGTTTATCACCACAGGTATTACAGTGTTTAGTGTTACTTAGTTTGGCAATGTTAAAGTGAGAATGGATTGTTCAGTTGTGAAGCATATTATTTGCAGCCTATTTAGTCTTCCTGTGAAAATTCTATTATTATTTTTTCAAATAGCACATGCCAACAGGTTGAGGGGAATGAAGGGAAGGTAAATGTATACAATAATAAGTGTTTACCTAAGGTGGAAAGCATTACTATTTGATGAACAAAATAATTCAGGAGTTTACCTATATCTACTGATTCAATACATGAGTGACACCTACCACTATCTTAGGATTTCGAAACATTTTTTGGCTCTGGTGTTCTATCCATTCATTTTACTCTTCCTTATCTTTTCTAATCATCCTTGCTAAATTGGGCCATGTAGTTTGTACAACAAGACAATACTAACAGCTTCAAAGGTTATTAAACCCATACTGTAATTTCTGCTCTATTTTGCAAAACTCTACGTTCTCGACACATGATGATGATGTGAGGAAATGGAGCTGGCAGAAGGTTATATCAGCCTATGCATGTTTACTCTTAAAAAGATCTGATTCAGTTTAATGGAGATTGTAGCCAAATTGTTTAAACACTATACAGTACTTCCGCTAAGGTTTGTTATGAGTCAGCTACAACACCACAGCATGAAAAACCAATTCTGCTTATATCCTGATGAGTTCCTCTTGTCAAGAGAGGCCACGTGTCCATTTGATCATCACTGCATATCCCCAAACTATACTCTAGCCTTTTAGGAATCAGATTTTTGTAAAACAAAAAGCTAACAAACACAAGCATTCGCAAACAGAGACTGTTGCAAAAATGTCTTTGAGGAAAAAGCAGCAAACAGAATTAGAAGCAGTTATTTTATTTAAGGACAAGTTTTTCTCAACCCTGAGGTTTACATTAGACGAAAGTGTCTGTACACCGCCTGGCTTTTGTCTCAACTGGAGGGTTTAATAGCTAAAATAACTGAAAAGGACTAGCACCAGACGGGTTCTTGTTACCAGAGTAACCGTAAAAACAGACCCCAGTCTCCATGGCAAAGAGAAAAGCTATTTGCTACAGCCTTTTCAGACCTTGAACAGACACTGACAGGTTTCCTATAATCACTACAGATTATTTGTAGCAACTAACTATATTATAATGTTAACTATAGGAGGGCTTTGAAATTGCACTTTGGTGAAGGGAGGGGCAGGTGGAAATACATGCAAGGAAATTCTTACCAGTTTAGCTAGAAGTGCATTATCAATTTTAAAACCGTAATGTGATTCATTCAGCTATTCTAACTGAGTGAGGTCACCTTTCTCTTTGGTTGTTCTTTTGTTTTGTACAGAAAATTGAGTCTATTGTGAATCCTGTAAAATTAGCATTCACTAATATCTGAGCAATTTACCGTGAGAATGCATACACTGTTAAGACTGTGGTGTAGTATGTTCTCCATACCTATTTCTACTACTGCACACATCTGATACTTTATATTACTTTAAAGTATTTAAGCAATGAAATTGTCCTTGAGACATATGTCAGATAGGGCTAATTTATACTTTTTTAAAAAAAAATTTAGGGAGTGCCCCAATTAGGCAAACTCAGCAATACAACTGGTTAAATTACAAGTAGCTGTCAATGTTCCTTGCAGCTAATTATTCAATTCTTACTGAAGTGCTTGACTTGCCTAAAGTTACTTAAATTGCAATATTACTTTGTATTACTTAACATTTTCCCAGCTTCTTGTCAGCATTCTAAAGACTGAGGTTCCAATCCTATACCAAAGGTGACATGGGACATGAAAGGAGCCTCATTCAGGCATCCCCTGAGCAGAGTTTCTCCAGCAAAAATCCTTTCAACCCAGAGTAATCTCTGACATGAAATTATTATTACCAATAAGCCTGACTGCAGTTACTGGGACTGACTTAGTAGAAGACCACAGGACTGTGCTATAAACCAACTGCACACACAGAGACACTCCCAGGATCTCTGAGGTTGATACTCCTTTCCACTTTTCAGGAACCATTATAGCAATACAGTATAAGAAAGTGAAGACCATGAAAATAGCAAAAAAGAATGGCACCCACATCAGAAGAATGAGTAGAAAAACCATACATCAAAGTTTTTTTCTAAAATGCATTCACGTTTTCTGTATGGTTTCTTTATTCTTACGTTTTTCAGAGTTATCTCAGCATTCTCAAATTTAAGCAGGTAACCAATGAAATATCATTGTTAAACAAAAAAAAATAGAAAGTGAACAATGAAATAATTTGGCCATAAAATAAGGAAAATACAGAGGATGCAAAATATATACACATTTTAAGAAAGAAAAAACTGTATTAAAATTGTAATACTCAATATGTACCATTAACAAAAAAAAAAACTGAATACAAGTTTTACTTCTGCAATTACAAGGGATGCTCAAAGTGGTTACCATCAGCATCCAGACACTTCTGATTATGGTGAACTACTGAATGAACAATGTTGACCGAAGTGTCCACTTGTATAGCTGTGCATGCCATTTCAATTCCTTCCTGAAGTACTGCCGGTATAGACAGTTTTCTACAGTATATCACATCTTTTAAGGTCCCCCGTATGTAGAAGTCAAGGGGTGTTAAGTCAGGATAATGTGGAGGGGGGGAGTCAACTGCATCTCTTCAAAATGGTCTTTGCCCTCCTCGAACGACAACTGTGCTTCTTGCTTTTTCTTTGACTGTCCTGCCTGTTACATGGTGATGCTAGCATTAACTCTTCTGAACAAACGTCATACTACACATTGCTACTGTAATTCAATTCAACTTTGAAAAGTAAGACATAGATAACATCTCTTCAAATGTGCATGCATTTTGGGCACCCTCTTTATTTTTACTACTTGTGACAGATAGGCTTTGACCTTGCCCTTGGGATTTTCCCATTACTGGCGAACGACTTTTACCAGCCTGCCCTATGGAACTTCCCCAAAAACTCCAAGCTCAGGAGGCCTAAATGCTGTCCTGCATATCCTGCAGCAACCTGGGGCTTACCTGTATTAGCAGAGCCCAGCAAGTATTATGGAGAGTATTGTATTAAATGTAGTAGCATATGGCTTATGGCTTAACTCTTTTCTTACCCTCTCTTCCAAAGAACAGGCGTTGTTGATGAATTAAAGAGGAGGAGGAGGCCACCCCACTGCCATCACCTAGGGCAGGCCCGCTGCGCCACTCGCCACCTGAGCCACCCCCCTATTCCCCCAAGGAGCCGGAGGGAAAGAGGAGGAGGAAGCCGCCCCACCACCATCACCTGGGGCAGGCCCGCCATGCCATTTGCCACCTGAGCCACACACACCCCGGTTCCCTCAAGGAGCCAGAGGGAAAGAAGAGGAGGAGGCCTCCCCACTGCCATCACCTGGGACAGGCCTGCCATGCCGCTCACCACCCGAGCCACTCCCCCTGGTTCCCTCAAGGAGCCAGAGGGAAAGAGGAGGAGAAGGCCACCCCACCGCCATCACCTGGGGCAGGCCCACCACGCCGCTCACCACCTGAGCCACCACCACCCCGGTTCCCCCAAAGGAGCCAGAGGGAAAGAGAAGGAGAAGGATAAATCGTTAATTATTTAAATATAGAAACTGTAGTGACTCTGAAAGTACCCAATTTTTAGCGACTTCATGTAACTAACTTGCAGGAGAGACTGTCTCATATAGAGACTTTATAAGAAACTGACTTACATAGTGACTTGAAATAATTAACTAACAGCAGAAAATTAACTCAACTTTTAGCCTGATATTGTGTTCTAAACTGATATTGTGTTCTAAACTGTGATAATATGCATGATGTTACCTTGTTTTAAACTGTGATAATATGTATGATGGGGGGGGGAAATGGTGTTGTTGTTGTTGTTGTTGTTCAGTCGCACAGTCGATTCCGATCCTTTGCGACCCCATGGACCATTTTCCTCCAGGCACCTCTGTCCTCCACCATTCTCCTCAGCCCACCAAGCTCTGTGCCCATTGTGTCCACAATACCATCTATCCATCTCATCTTTGGACGCCCCCTTCTTCTCTTGCCCTCAACCTTTCCCAGCATCAAGGCCTTCTCAAGTGAGTCCTCCCTTCTCATTTGATGTCCAAAGTACTTTAGCTTCATCTTCACTATTTGTCCCTCCAATGAACAGTCAGGATTGATTTCTTCCAGTATTGACCTATTTGTTCTCTTTGCTGTCCAAGGGACTCTCAGGACTCTCCTCCAAAACCACATCTCAAAGGCATCTATTCTTCTGCGCTCAGCCTTCCTAATGGTCCAGCTCTCACACCCATACATTACCACTGGGAATACCATTGCTTTGACTATGCAAATTTTTGTTTTCAAGGTGATGTCTCTGCTTTTCACTATATTCCCCAGGTTTCTCATAGCTTGTCTCCCCATAACCAATCGTCTTTTTATTTCATGGCTACAGTCGCCATCTGCAGTGATATTAGATCCCAGGAAAGTAAAATCTGTCACTGCTTCTACTTCTTCCCCATCTATTTTCCAGGGACTGATGGGGCCTGTTGCCATTATCTTTGTTTTCTTGATATTAAGTCTCAAGCCAGCTTTTGCACTCTCCTCCTTCAATCCAATCAAGAGGTTCTTTAGGTCTTCCTCACTTTCTGCCATTAGGGTGGTATCATCTGCATATCTCAAATTGTTGATGTTTCTCCCAGCAATTTTGATCCCATTTTGTGATTCCTCCATCCCTGCATTGCGCATTATGTGCTCTGTGTATAGATTGAATAAGCAGGGTGATAAAATACAGCCTTGTCTTACTCCTTTTCCTATTCCAAACCACTCTGTCATTCCATGTTCTGTCCTAACTGTTGCTTCTTGGTTCGTGTACAGATTTCTCATGAGGCATATGAGGTGCTCTGGTATTCCCATCTCTTTAATTATTTGCCACATTTTGTTGTGGTCCACACAGTCAGAAGCCTTGGTGTAGTCGATAAAACAAAAGTAGACTTGTTTCTGGTATTCTTTTGTTTTCTCCATGATCCAATGTATGTTGGCAATGTGGTCTCTAGTCCCCCTGCCTCTTCTGAAACCAGCCTGCACCTCTGGTAGTTCTCTCTCCACGTGCTGCTGAAGTCTATCCTGTATTATCTTGAGCATCACCTTGCTGGCGTGTGGGATGAGCGCAATTGTTCGGTAATTTGAGCATTCTTTGGCATTGCCTTTTTTGGGATTGGAAAGTACACTGATCTTTTCCAATCCTGTGGCCACTGTTTTGTTTTCCAAATTTGCTGGCATATTGAATGCAGTATTTTGATTCCATCATCTTTTAGGGCTTTGAAAAATTCAACTGGGATACCATCATTTCCACTAGCTTTGTTGTTTGCAGTGCTTTTTAGGGCCTTTCTGATTTCACTCTCCAGAATGTCTGGTTTAAGTTCAAATTTCTCATTATTGTTATTATCAGGAGTGTTGAGGTCCTTTTTGTAGAGTTCCTCTGTGTACTCTTGCCATCTTTTTTTGATCTCTTCTGCTTCAGCTAACTCCTTTCTATCTTTGTCCCTTATCATGGTCATTTTTGCTTTAAATGTTCCCTTGATTTCCCCAATTTTTTTGAAAAGATCTCTAGTCCTGCCTCTTTTGTTGTTTTCCTCCATTTCTTTGCACTGTTTGTTCAGGTAGTTTTCCTTATCTTTCCTTGCTTTCCTTTGAAATTCTGTATTCAGGTGGTTGTATTTTTTCCGCGTCTCTGTCCATAATTCTTCTGGTACTCTGTCTATCAGGTACAGGGCATTAAATCTGTTCATGACCTCCACCGTGTATTCTTTAGGGATGTTGTGTAGGTCATATCTGTCTGGTCTAATTGTTTTCCCCATTTTCTTTAGTCTAAGCCTGAATTTTGCAATCAGTAGGTTGTGATCTGAGCCACAGTCTGCTCCAGGTCTTGTTTTTCTGACTGAATGGAGGTTCTCCATCTTTGACTGCAGAGTATGTAATCAATCTGATTTCGATGCTGGCCATCTGGTGATGTCCATGTGTAAAGCCGCCTCTTGTGTTGCTGGAAGAGGGTGTTTGTTATGACTAGTGCATTCTCTTGGCAGAACTCTATCAATCTTTGCCCTGCTTCATTCTGTGTTCCAAGACCAAACTTGCCTGTTATTCCATTTACTTTTTGATTTCCTACTTTGGCATTCCAATCTCCTAAGATAATGTGGCGTAGAAACTGGCAAAGCACGCTAGGAAGAGTGTCAAGAGAACCCTATTGACCAAAGCAAAGGCAAAACAAAGGGACAAATCAGAGGAAACAGGAAGGATGCTCAGCACATTAGATGGACAGAAAGGGATGGGCAGGAAGGGTGGAGGAGAAATACAGTGTTGTAAGGAACAATATTGCATAGGGACATGGAATGTAAGATCAATGAACCAAGGAAAGCTGGAAGTAGTAAAAAAGGAAATGAAAAGAATAAGCATTGATATCTTTGGAATCAGTGAGTTAAAATGGAAGGGATGGGCGAATTCAGCTCTGGAAACCATCATATCTACTACTGTGGACAAGAAAACCTCAGAAGAAACGGAGTGACCATTATTGTAAATAAAAGAGTGAGAAAAGCAGTAATGGGATACAATCTCAAAAATGATAGAATGATGTCAGTCAGACTACAAGGCAAACCATTTAATATCACTGTAATCCAAATATATGCACCAACCACTAGTGCAGATGAAGCCACAGTAGACCAGTTCTATGAGGACCTACAACATCGTATAGAACAGACACCAAGAAACGATGTCCACGTTATCTTAGGAAACTGGAATGCAAAAGTAGGAAATCAAAAAGTGGACGGAATAACAGGCAAGTTTGGTCTGGGAACACAAAACAAAGCAGGGCAAAGACTGATAGAGTTCTTTTTTAAAAATAATTTATATTTATTTAAAAAAATCCAGAAAAAAACTAAGAAAACTGAAAAAAACAACATTTCATTATACTAAATACAATTATAATACATATTACAACTAAAACTACAAAAAAAAGGTGTTTCCGTCGGGGACATCAGCAAAAACTCTTGATTCAATATATTATAATTCTCTTTCCCAGAAAAGGAGCCTGTCTGGGCTAGGTTGCACCCCTTTTTACCTATTAGGGCATGATCAACAAAACATTTCCATATTTCCCAAAAGGATATTTTGGTTAATAACCCTTTTCTTTGTCGTATTTGCATAGTTAATTTTTCATTGAGTGCCAATTGCCACTCTTCAGCATACCATCTCTTCTTGTTAATGTTTCCTCCCCTTTTCCACTATTTGGCAATCACTTGCCTTGCGACCAACAGTAAAGTTAACAGTAATTCCTTTTTACCTTCTTCCAAGTTTAACTGATCCATTTCCCCTAGTATTGCAAGCTTTGGAACTAACACAATTGTTACTCCGAGTATCTTATTTAATTCTTCTTCTATTATTTTCCAAAACAGCATTATTCTTTAGCATGTCCATCACATGTGTATATATGTCCCCTTTACCTTATTACATCTCCAACATAAATCTGATACGCTACTATACATTAAGTGAAGTTTAACCGGAGTGAGATACCATCTCCATAATAGTTTCGAATTGTACTCTTTTTCTTTGATCGACATTGACTTCATAATCCTATGGCTCCATTTCTTTTTCCAATTTATATCTTGAATCAATATTCCCATATCTTCCTCCCAGGTTTTCTTAAGTGATTGTTGAGCTTCCTCACCGGGGGATAACAAATAATATATTCTTCCAGTTATACCTTTTAATTTCTTTTTTCCATGCCTTACTTCCAAAAGTAATTCTTCGAAGGGGGTTAAAGCCCTAAATTGCCAGTTATTAACCCTTTTACTTCTGTCCCATGCTTCCATCCGTCTTACTTGTAACCAATTTAAATTTAATTTAACATATATATCATTTCTGTTATGGAAATCAATACAATTTTTCATCCAATCTGTAAATAATAGGGATTTACTTTGCTTCAAGATATCCCTCATTTCCAATGTTAAGTCTAATTGGCAATCTTGAAAATCTAAAATTTCTAATATGGGGGAATAATTTGGAGCCAAAGTTTTCTTTAGTCCTTTCCAAACTGCATATAATTTTTTAAATTTGTAATTGGTAAATTTTAACTTACTTTTTAACAAACCTAAAAATAACTCCCCTTTTAATTTTTTAAATTCTATTTGATCTGCCTCATTTCCTAGTTCACAGCTATAACAAAGCAATTTTTTTAAGGTAAAGGCTTGATAGTATCTTTTAACATTGGGAATACTCAACCCTCCAATTTTATTCTTAATATACCACAACCCCTTACTAATCCTCGGCCTTTTCCCACCATTACAGAAATCGTTAATCATCTTCTGCCAAACCCTTAGTTCAGTTTCCTTTATTCTAATTGGAAGATTTTCTAATAAAAAGTTTAATTTGGACATAATTTTCATTTTACATAGGTTGATTCTCCCAAACCATGATAACTTTAATGATTTTAAATGCACTATAGTATTTTTAATTCGTTTCTAAGTTTATTAAAGTTAATTCTATATAATTCTTTAACCTCCTCCGACACTGATTTAAACAGGCTGATTTAAACAATAAAACAAGGGGGAATGTGGTATGCCTGCATTCATAAATTGGCCAGAAACTTTTCCGATGGGTTTGCTCGCTTACGCACACGGCTGAGGACCACCACAGGCTTTGATGGAAAGGAAATTGGGAGCGGGCTAGATTAGTAATTGGAACAATGCATAAGACCTTGGCTGGGGGATTGCAGAGGAAATAGGGCAAAAGTAAAAAGTTGCTGACCACAGGGTAAACCTCGCCCTTCTTCTTCTGGCCGAAGATTAGGGTGGGCAAACATGATGAGTCAACAGCTAAGTAAGTTAGTTTCCCAGGGGCAGGATGTCTGCGCTCCGCGATAGGGCAAGAACAATGGGTCTCGCCAAACCTAGATCTTAGTCAAATGTGGGTTCTCCATTAATCTATGAGGCAATGCCCGGATACAGGTATTATCTTGACCACCAGAAATGCCACGTATGCATTAGCCTTCTGTGATGGGGTCACGTATTCCTTTAGGCATGGAGACCTCGAGGTAGGGCAATAAATATGCCGCCCAACTTAGGTCAGGACTGGACTTTCACCGCACATTCGTCTCACATGCCTTTCCTTTCAGCCAGTCATTCCGAACCTCAGTGGGCCATCTTCTCACCAGGCGGCCCATTCTGCGGGCCATCGCAACAATAATGCAAGGGCCAATTCAAATCATTCCAGCTCTTTTTGCTTCCAATGCAGAGTTTTTGATCTGCCACCAGGGTTTTTATATTTTAAACAGAATAATTCAAAAGGACTTTTCCTTGTGTGAGCAGTCATTTCATTTTGCAGAATGGCAGGGGTATGTCTGTGGGGGTTATTGTGATTTCATAGGGCATGCCATTTGGGGATGATATTTAAGGACTGCCAGAACACCTATCCCCGAAATCTATCCCTGAGTGTTCAAGTTTTTTTTTTTTAAATTTTGGAATAAATGAGTCATTGCATTGATATACTAGCAGGTTTAACTTGATTGCTGCTCAACAATCAGACTCCCCCCACCCACCCACCCGAAATCAGTTCTGGCAGAGAAAGTACATCTGGATTAAATAGCATAGTATGTTTTCAGACCAATTCCACTGCTCAAAAAAATATCACAGTTTCCTTTATCTTTACAGTATACAGTAATACCTCATAGAACGTACAAACTTGCTTCCACAAGTTAGGACGTTGTATGAATTCCGACTTTGTATGAGGCATGCAAAATCCTAGCTGCGATGCCTCATACAATGTCCAAATTATTGCCACCGATGCTTTGTATAACGTCGTTCCCATAGAGATACATTGCACAAACTGCAGGGCAAAGTCAAAGAAACACAGGAAACTGACAGAACTTTAAGAGGGGCCTTTGGCTCAACAACTTAAACAGGATTTAGCAAGGAGCGGGCTCAACAACCACATCGGAGCCCAACTCCAAGTCCTCAGGATCATCGCCAGAGCAGGGCAAATAATAATAATAATAATAATAATAATAATAATAATAATAATAATAATAATAATAATAATAATAATAATAATAATAATAATAATAATAATAATAATAATAATAATAATAATTATTATTATTATTATTATTATTATTATTATTATTATTATTATTATTATTATTATTATTATTATTATTATTATTATTATTATTATTATTATTATTTAAATGGAGGCGGGAAAAGAAAGAACTCGCTGCACTTAGGGCTTGCCTCTCCACGTCCCCAAAAGTGGCTCCCCACCTCCAATGGACCCCACTGACACCGGGGCTGGGAGGCCGCACGGAGTTCGACCGGCAGCCGGCTGGAGGAGGTGGGGAAAGAAAGAACTTGCCGCACTTGGGGCTCGCCTCTCTGGCGAGTTCTTTCTTCCCCACCTCCTCCGGCTGGCTACCGGTCAAACTCCGTGGAGCCTCCAAGCCCCAGCGTTGGTGGAGGCGAGGTGAGGCAGGGCCGGAGGGAGGCGGGGCCGGTGGTCACAGCTGACTCCCACCTCGGGCCGATGGTGGGGGCCTGGAAGAGTTGCGGCAAAGCTTGTCAGCTGCTCCTCTGGCCTCTTATCCCTCCGGTTAAGGCAGGGCTGGAGGGAGGTGGGGCCAGTAGCCGCAGCTGACTCCCACCCCGGGCCGGTGGTGGGGGCCCGGGAGAGTCATGGCGAGACTTGTCAGCTGCTCCTCCGGCATCCCGGAGGACAGAGATCCCTGGAGGACGATGTTCTATAGGGTCGCAAAGGGTCAGAATCGACTGTGCGACTGAACAACAACAAAAAACCTGCAAAAACCCTAATACCTCATACAACATCCGGCGACGTTGTATGAGGCACCTTTTTTCCAGAAATTGGGCAACATTGTATGGATTCAACGTTGTATGAAGCAGATGTTGTATGTGGTATTGCTGTACTAGCCTTGTTGAGTTCATTGGAATCAGAAGTAAAAGGTATGCCGCTCATTGCACCTTGAAAATTTTGGGTTCAAAATATTCTCAACCTAAGGCAGGGGTTCCCAAAATTTTCACACCACAAGCCAGTCATGTCGTTCCTCCAGCCATAAATGCTGCCATAGAATGCATCTGCAGCTGTCACAAATGCATTTATGACAGCCGTGGGTGCATTTATGGCAGTGTTTATGCATGTGTGGGCACATTTTACTTTGGCTTCTAGTAGCAGTGAGGGAAGCACGGGCTGGATGATTTGGCACCACAGGCCGTAGTTTGGCTACCCCTGACCTAAGCAAAGGACTCTTGTGTCAGTATGTACCTGACATAAAGTGCCCCATCGATCCCAAAAATTCTATTGAGTAAATTTCACTTCTAGCAATGAAATGTAGCAGTTTCTCAATATTATAATTCTTAAGATTTTCTAAAAAAAATCTACCACATGCACTTAGAAAGCGATCAGAATTAAGCTCACACGGTATGTACTAACATTAGATGATTAACTGATGTAATTCATTACTGGTAGTTCTTGAGATAAAATATTCACCATGAGAAACATTATGAAATTAGAACTCTCATTACCTTAATTTTAATCTTAATAAGTGTTGTTAGAGTATTGATCATACATAGGCAGATAGACAAACTTGCTGGTTATTCTGGATTCCTGGAGCATCTTTGTTCCAGAATGTACCTGTAGGTAAAAATTCAGGGCTTTGGGCATTGTTCTGAATTATTGCCCCTCTGTTGTTCTGGTCACAGTCCCCTAATGTTCCATCACCACTATTTTTGTTCTCATGTAATGTGCCTGCATGTTCTTGCAAAACCATTAAAAATACCGCCTGAACTTATATTGAACATTGGCTTCTGTAGCTGCTATAACTCATCCAAATATTAAAAAGCTCTCCTGTACTTTGTTTTGACTTCATTTGCTAAAGACCAAGGGTGGCTTAATGTCACACTGGCATTAGGGAGGTGGAAGGCACCTTTCTGATATGGCCCTTTGGGTTCTGCTACCCCTCCCCACCCCCCACCCCACCCCCACACACAGCCCACAGTTTTTAGTGTTCTGTGGATTCTTCACTTAGGAGCCATTTTGAAACTATATTCGAAGCAACACTTGCATTCCTCCTTAATGAGAACATCACTGGCACTGTGCAGGTTTTACTGAAACACATCCTCTCTTCCTTCATTATCTTCTTCTCTCATGTGCAGTCACTAGCTATGCAAAGCCAAAATAAGGCCCAGCTTTCCAAACTAGACCCCCACCCCCTATGTCAAAGACTAAGAATTGATGATAACTTTACATGAGTTCTGGGGCAGACACATCATGCCTCTTCAACTCCAAAGTGATGTGAATTCACTGACACCTCTTTGTGAAAGAAACCTGCAAATTTGTTGTTGTTGTTCAGTCGCACAGTCTATTCTGACCCTTTGTGACCCCATGGACCATTTTCCTCCAGGCACCTCTGTCCTCCACCATTCTCCTCAGCCCGCAAAGCTCTGTGCTCATTGTGTCCACAATATCATCTATCCATCTCATCTTTGGACGCCCCCTTCTTCTCTTGCCCTCAACCTTTCCCAGCATCAAGTCCTTCTCAAATGAGTCCTCCCTACTCATTTGACGTCCAAAGTACTTTAGCTTCATCTTCACTATTTGTCCCTCCAATGAACAGTCAGGATTGATTTCCTCCAGTATTGACCTATTTGTTCTCTTTGCTGTCCAAGGGACTCTCAGGACTCTCCTCCAACACCACATCTCAAAGGCATCTATTCTTCTGCACTCAGCCTTCCTAATGGTCCAGCTCTCACACCCATACATTACCACTGGGAATACCATTGCTTTGACTATGCAAATTTTTGTTTTCAAGGAGATGTCTCTGCTTTTCACTATATTCCCCAGGTTTCTCATAGCTTGTCTCCCCATAATCAGTCGTCTTTTTATTTCATGGCTACAGTCTCCATCTGCAGTGATCTTAGATCCTAAGAAAGTAAAATCTGTCACTGCTTCTACTTCTTCCCCATCTATTTTCCAGGGACTGATTGGACCTGTTGCCATTATCTTTGTTTTCTTGATATTAAGTCTCAAGCCAGCTTTTGCACTCTCCTCCTTCAATCCAATCAAGAGGTTCTTTAGGTCTTCCTCACTTTCTGCCATTAGGGTGGTATCATCTGCATATCTCAAATTGTTGATGTTTCTCCCAGCAATTTTGATCCCATTTTGTGATTCCTCCATCCCTGCATTGCGCATTATGTGCTCTGTGTATAGAGTGAATAAGCAGGGTGATAAAACACAGCCTTGTCTTACTCCTTTCCCTATTCCAAACCACTCTGTCATTCCGTGTTCTGTCCTAACTGTTGCTTCTTGGTTTGTGTACAGATTTCTCATGAGGCATATGAGGTGCTCTGGTATTCCCATCTCTTTAATTACTTGCCACATTTTGTTGTGGTCCACACGGTCAAAAGCCTCAAATAATTAGTTATTTGTAATTTATTGCTTTTATCCCATGTGGGAAAAATTTTATTTTATTCATTTGTTACCTTTATATATTGGCTTTCCTTTGGAGAGTTCAACGTGACATACATGTTCTTCCCACATTTTGCCAACAACAACTCTATGAAATAGTTCAGGACAATAGGGTTACTGGACCAAGATCACCCATTCAGTTTCATCACCTATTGGGGGTTTGGAGCTAAATCTCTTAAGTCTTAGTTCACTAATGTAACCACTACCCATAACTGGTTCTCAGTAAGTTTATATATATATATATATATATATATATATATATATATATATATATATATATATATATATATATATATATATATATATATATATATATATATATATATATATATATATATATATATATATATATATATATATATATATATATATATATATATATATATATATATATATATATATGTTATATTATAATTGGAACTTAATAAGATCCAACTAACCATGAGTGATCTCACAAAGGGCCAACTTGACTCCTTCTGCAGTGCAATTCTAACATTTAAATTAGCTATATAGTTATAGACATCAATGTAGCTTAATTAAATGGTAAGGTAAAGGTAAAGGTTTCCCTTGCTCGAAAGCCAGTCGTATCCGACTCTAGGGTGCAGTGCTCATCTCTGTTTCTAAGCCGAAGAGCCAGCGCTGTCTGCTTCTGCAGACGTTTCCGTGGTCATGTGGCAGGCATGACTAGACACCGGAGCGCACGGAACGCTGTTACCTTCCCACCAAAGTGGTCCCTTTTTATCTACTTGCAATTTCTTGCTTTCGAACTGCTAGGTTGGCAGGAGCTGGGATGAAGACGGGAGCTCATTTCCGTCCTGCAGCACTCGGGAATCGAACTGCTTACCTTCCGCTTCCCAGTCAGCGTCTTAGCGACAGCAATATGTTTCAATATATACTGGCTTGTGCTGAAGCTCATCTGTCTATATAAAACCAAGGAGTCCTGGCGTGAGTTGCTTATACAAATCCACACCCCTGAACCGATCGTGCTGAAACTCGGCACATACATACCTTGGGCTGGAGAGACGGTGACTGCAGGAGTCACAAGCCCCGTGGGGAGGGGTATGCCCTCAAAATTGATGTGCAAAGGGGACACCCGCACCAACAGGAGAAAATGCAAGGGAAAAAAGCCAACCAGGGGGATTGTGATGTCATTGCCAGAACTCAACAAATCCCCGGCTGACCAGGTCTGGGGCTCTGTGACATCACAGGGCTCCACCCCTTGTCCAAAGGGGATGCCACTACTGACAGGAGAAAAAGCAAGGGAAAAAAATCCAACCAGGGGTGATTGTGATGTCATCGCCAGAGCTCAACCAATCCCCGGCTGACCAGGTCTCGGGCTCCATGACATCATCATCATCATCATTATTAACTGGGTTGCCATGGCAAGTGGATGGGGGAATAATAATAATAATAATAATAATAATAATAATAATAATAATAATAATAATAATAATAATAATAATAATAATAATAATAATAATGATGATGATGATGATGATGATGATGATGATGATGATGATGATGATGATGATGATGATGCCATCGGCCCATGCCATCGGCCCCAGGAGTGGAGACCGGTGGGAGACGCCGGAGACGCCGCCGGAGCCACCGCAGCTGCCTTCGCTCTCCAGGCCCGCCCGCCCGGAGAGCAGAAAAGGTTGCCGCCGCCGCCGGCCCCTCGAGGAGCTCCCTGTCTCGCCCGGGAGCCCACGCCATCGGCCCCGGGAGTGGGGACAGAAGCAGCAGGACTTGGTCGCCGCCTCCGGTCTCCCCTGCGGATGGGGCGGAGAGACCTCTGCAGCATCGGACACCACTTGAAAAGCCATGGAGGCGGCAGGACCTTCGTCACTGCCACTTTTTACTTTTGGACTTGTTGGGGCCGGAGAGAGATGTGTGAGATGTTATTGCATTACTGAGATGTTACTGTGTTACTGTATTCTATTATATTGTGTACTGTATTTTTCCTGTATTGTATCATTGTTTGATATGTTGTGAGCCGCCCTGAGTCGGCATATGCTGAGTGGGCGGCATACAAATCAAATAAATGAAATGAATGAAATGAAATGAAATGATGATGATGATGATGATGATGATGTTGTTGTTGTTGTTGTTGTTGTTGTTGTTGTTGTTGTTGTTGTTGTCACGGAGCCCTAGACCCAGTCAGCCGGGAATTGGTTGAGCTCTGGTGATGACATCACAATCTCCCCTGATAGGCTTTTTTCCCTTGCTTTTTCTCCCCAAAAACAGGCTGCAAAGGCCCCCACCGGCCACCAGAAACAACCAGGGGAGCTGGGCTGTGATGGCTGCCTGCCGACTGTAGTCACTGGGGAGGCTGCTGGAGGCCACTGGCCCTCAGTCTGGCTTGCCCAGGCACCAGGCTGTGATGTCTATGCAGCCCAGCACCATGTGAAGCAGCCCCCGGAACTGCCTCCAGGCCTGTCCAGCATCAGGGCCAGCTGCGGCAACGCGGCACCCGGTGAGGCCTAGTCCATCAGCACCGGCACCATCATGAGGGCAATGACAGTGGACAAAAAGGTAAGGCAGCAGGGGTGCAGGCTGGGGGGGGGGGGAAATGGGCCTGGGTCTCTCCTCGGCCTGGGTTGGGCCCTACCCGGGCAACGCCGGGTACCCCTGCTAGTGTTGCTATATCTGTTGTGAATATGCAGGAAACAACAAGGTTGTATTCTGAAACAGCAAGCAAGGAGTCAACAGGAAGTCCATGGTCAAATAACAAATAATCAGAACCAAATTTTAAGGAGCATGCAAGAGTGGAGTCAGTAGAAAATTATAAACTATATACATAGCAATCAAAGTGAGCAAACACAAGCATATCTAGAACAGTTAAATCCGCAGACATAGTTATAGACCAATGCAGTGCTTTGCTTCCAATATTCTGGGAATTATAAGACGGTATTACAGTACTTACTCACTTTGACCTGGGATACCCACTCCCTTTTCCCCATCTGGCTGTATATAATGTTTTTTACTGCAGATGTCTCATGCGCCTCATCTTGCTGAGTCAAATTCACAAGAGGAAAAAGATCTCATGCAACTGGATAGGTGTGTGTGTACATGGGATAGAATGTTGATTCAGAAGTTCTCAAAAGAAGCACAGTCAACAGGAAAGCATCAAAGGATGGAGAGTGCTTTAGATGGGAGGCCTATTTATCCAAGGACGAGTGCCAGTTAAAAAGATGAGAGCAAAAGCAAAACTAGCATTTCCAGACTTCCTTGAATGTCAGCTGGAAACAGCTGGACTCCAGGAGAGCCTGGCTGGACATTGTAAATTATAGGATCATAGAATAATGGAGTTGGAAGAGGTCTATAAGGCTGTCATGTCCAACTCTCTGCTCATTGCCAGAATCCAAATCAAAATATATATTACAAATGGTTGTAAAACTTTCTCTTGAATGCCTCCAATCCTGGAGAGCTAATCCCCTCCTGAAGTTACTGGTCGTACTGTTCAAACAGTTAGGAAGTTTCCCCTGACATACAGCCCAAATCTGGATTCCTCCAATTTGAACCCATTAATAGATACCCTCCACTTTGAATGTTGGAGAACAGATTCTGCTTCTCCTCTGTATGGCAACTTTTCATGTACTGTACAGTGTTTGAATAATGGTATTATATCTCTCCTTAGCCTTTTCTCAAGGATAACATGCCAAGTTCTTTTAGTCTTTCCTCACAGGGCTTGATTTCCAGTCCTCTGATAATCTTTGTTGCTGTCCTCAGGACTTGTTCCAGTTTGCCTGCATCCTTATTAAAGTATGGTGTAAAGAGCTGGGTACAGTACTCAAGATGATCAGTGCCAAATAGAGAAGAAATAGCATTTTCCAATCCTATGTGTCTGCCAACAGAATCCTTGTGGGAGACAATATGGAAGTTGTCCTCTAGCCTGGTTTTTCATGCTGTTTGTACAGTTTCCATTGGTGAACTGATTGCAGAGAACCTCATCTCTGCCTGTTCTGAAGATAACTTATTTTGACTGAACAAATGGCTTGACCGACAGAAAGTACTAATCTCCTGCTTCCTGGATAATGTCTGGTTTAAAAAGACACAGTCTGGGCCCTTGCTACCAGACACATAATGTCTGACCCTGAGAACAGCCACATTGCTTTCTCACCTGGAATCACTGCCATTTTCTAGTATGAGAAGTTTTTTGGCTCACCAAACTGTCATCTTCACTTTAAGGCCAAGCAAGCTCCAAATCTTCTGTGCTCTTGAGACTGGGATGCCAGTTGGGATGCCTCAAGATTCTCCATGACCCTAATCAACCTCTAATGAGGTAGAATGCCATTGGCTGCTTCCTTCTAAGAGTACTCACCCAGATAAGACATGACAAAGGCAGATATAACAAAAGTATGTTGTGCGCGGGGGCTGGTAACATGCACAGTTGCTCATGTAATAAAAAGTAACTCTATTAGTTCTCTTTGCAAATAAAAAAGATAAAGAGTTACAAGTTGCAACTATAATAGTAATGAACTCATTTTTGGAGCTTTTGGAATATTCTCTAGGGGCTGTGGAGATAATGACCTGGAGGTGGTAGAGGCTGTTCTCACCATTTTATCATAGTCAGATCATGCTCTGCTGAAGTTTAAAATTATGACATCAACCCTCTCCCATGGGGTGCCAGGGCCAATTAGAATGGTCCACCCATGAAGGCTTCTGGATCCAGTTGGTTTCAAAGCCGCCTTGAGTGGGTTTCCAACTGGCCTGGCGGTATATGGAAGCAACCCAGGTGATTAACATGATCACTCCTAAATGCCCTCTTCGCTGCACAGCTCAGTCATCCCCATGGTTCATGGAGGAACTACAAGTGATGAAGCAGCAAAGGAGAAGGCTAGAGAGCAAGTGGAGACAAGCTCCTTTGGATGAGAACTTGAGACTAGTTAAACAAGCAACCTCGATATATTTGCAACATATAAAGAGGGCAAGAAAGACCTATAATTTCCGACAGATTCACAAGGCCTCGAACCAACATGCAGAACTTTATAGGTTAGTCCGCGACCTCACTGCAAGAGGTTACTCAAGTGGATCTTCTGAGTTGTGAAGATTTCACGAAACATTTCAGATCTAAAATTGAGGCTGTACAACGGGACCTGGACTCCACTCTTAATACAATAGATCAGGTTGGGATGTCCAATGAGCCAGCTGGTCTTGATTCTTGGATCAGTTTCAGCCTATGTCATCTGAGGAGATGGATAAGGCACTTGCACACTGTAAACTCATTACCTCTCGTTTTGATCCTTGCCCATCATGGCTAGTAAAATCCACGGGTATTTTCATTCTTCACTGAAAGAGAGCAAGCTGCCCTTCTGTTTGAAGAATACCATTGTTCGCTCACTTCTCAAGAAGCCAAATCTAGCTACAGAGATTTTAGACAACTTTAGACCTGTAGCAAATATCTCCTTTTGGGGGCAAAGTCATCGAGAGGATAGTGGTGGATGAGCTGCAGGTGTTCTTAGATGAAACCAGCTGCTTGGATCCATTCCAGTTGGGTTTTAAGCCTCACCATGGCACTGAGACCGCATTGGTTGCACTGCAAGATTACCTTCTCCTGGATGCAGACAAGGGAGCTTTATCTCTCCTTGTGCTCCTGGACCTCTCAGCGGCTTTTGATACAATTGACCATGGTATCCTCTTGGGACACTTATCAGGGCTGGGAATCTGGGGCACTGTACTACAGTGGTTCCACTCTTTCCTTGGTGAGCAGACCCAGAGAGTTCAACTTGGGGAGTTTGTTTTGGTCCCATGGACCCTCCAATGGGGTGTTCCACAGGGGCCCAATCATCTCCCCATACTTTAGCCTAAGATGCAGTTCCAGATTCCTTGCATCAATCTACAGAAAGAGAGATATTCATTTGCACTGTCAAATGTATATTTGGGACACAACATCAGTCTGGATTCAATCTTGCGCTGCCATCCATGTAGCAGTCATTTAGGGGTTGTTGTTTGTTTGTTTGTTTTGGGGGGAGGGTTGTAGTCCACAGACTAGGGGCTATGTGTTATAAGATGAGGTCACACCTGGAAGGGAGGCTCAACTGAAGCTTATGCTTTATGGTATGTATGGTAGCTAGCTTGCACGAACAGTCCTTTTTTAAAATGCCACCTTCCTTGTAGAGATATGGAGTGGAAAAAGCATTATGGGATACCATTTCAAAATATTATTTTGGCTTTCAAAGTCCTAAGAAACACAAGCAGTCAATTCTTCCCAAGCCTTAAACTATGGGCACAGGTGCCTCCTTCGGAAAGTCACCCTGGCAACCCTTATCTTGTCTCAAAGCAAAGAGACTTATTTTTCTCACTCTATCTCTACCCCCCTTTGCAGGTACACACCCCAAAGAAAGACTCAGACACCGGTATTGGATTAAAGGCATCGGGCCACTTTTATTAAATAATGCCCTAGTCCGAATTATCACTTTCAATTGGTGTATCATCCAATTGTAATTCTTTAAGGCAAGCAGGCCGCAGTAACACTGGTAAGGTTCCTCCCAAAATGCCAATGGAAATTGGCTACATGTATCTATTTGTATCAATCTGTTTGTTGACACAAACAAATTGTTGACCGGAGTCAATATACTATCTACTGACCCCACCCTATGACGTGTATCCGTTCAATATCAGGGTGATGCAGGCTGTGCAGCTCCTGCCATCAGCCCTTGCATGGTTCACCCTTGACTGGCCAATCCTATTCCCCTGTACCTATCTACATTGGCCAGTCAATTGCGAACCTGCTGTATACCTATGGGTCATAAATCTTTACCTTACCAGTGCTACCCGCCACACGGGGAGGCATCCGTGATGACTCACTGCCCCCCCCAGACCATCAGCTCGGTCACCAGGCCTGCTTGCACATCCTCCAGAAAGAGGTTCAAACCTCTGGCCGACAGATGGACCCCATCTCTTGCATATAGACCAGAATCCTGCAAGCCTATCCTAGGAAGTAGAATGGCTGTTCCAAAGCCATTATCAAAAAGGAACCGGGCGACAGCCCTGTTCACTGACCGTCGAGCACGGTCCAAGCCATGGAGGTCAATGCCTCCCCTGTAACAGTGTCTCGGCACGATGTCAGACCATAGCAGCCACGTGTATGACCATAAGTGATGTAAAAAGGCTAGGTCACTGCACACCGACATTTTTAAAGAGAGGCCAGTGATCTGTGCGAGATTATTGCCGCCGAGGTGCAGAATCAAGACATCAGGCGGTCCAGCATCCCTGATGGACATCAGGAATGGCAACAGTTCCCGCCATCTCATGCCACGCTTACCGTACCATCGCATACATGCGGCTGCACGTAGCCCGAGATGGGGTCCCCAGTCTGTCACCGCAGCATACTGCGCTGCCCAGTGCACAAAACTGTGGCCCACCAGCCATACTACTGTGCGTAAACACACAGGGTCTGAAAAAGAAGGAAAAAGGGGAATTAATGACATAACTGGCACTCATGCAGTAAGGGGGCGTACATATAAAGAAAAACACGCGGACCCCCACCTGCCCATGAGACGTATATCAGCATCAGAGTACCCAAATGCAGCTGCAGTTGAAATGGTGCCTATCCTAAATGAATGGGTGCCGTAACGAGCCCCAGGGAGGCCGACACTGTGAAGTGCCAAACCGGTCACCTTCCAAAACTGGAATTTGGTAAGCGGAGACCCATCCTGGTGGCAGAAAAATGGGCCAGGGTGCGTGCCACGCTCTGCCAAAAACTCATGTAGGGCACCAACCGGACAGATGTCAGCAATCGTACACCGTAGCAGTCTGACACCACTGCCTACTCCGTGCTGATCGGCCTTTGAGGAACGAATCCTCAACTGGGCCCACTCCTGGGTAAGAAAGACATCGTCGAGTTCCAGTGCTCTATGAGACATGTCCCCCTTTGACAATGGGACCAGCTCACTGATACGGAGCGCTCCAAAAAAGGCTACGGTGGTAGCAGCATGAAAGAGAGCCTCCTCGTACCTATCGTAACACAAGCTATGCCAACGTTGTGCAAGGTGCGTCAGAACCTCTGGTGAAACAGAGTGACGTGTGTCCGGGTGGCGGCCACGTTCACTTGTCCACCCTTCTAATACATGACGTATGCGGAAGTCATTCACGCAGTCAATGAAACCCCTCGCCTTAGCCATAAATGCCAAAGCTGAAAGCCTAGTGGTGATGGTGCGAGGGGCTAACCCTAGATCATGAAGGTAAACCATGAACTGCAGAATCTGGTCGACCGGGATCGGCCACACTTTGGGCAACTGCCTTTGCCTGCAAAAGTTCCTAAACTGTAGTAGTGCATGTACATAACATAACATAACATAAGAACATAACAACAGCCTTGCTGGAAGAGGCCACAGCCCATCCAGTCCAGCATTCTGTCTCACACAGTGGCTCACGGATCTATAGATGGCGTTTTCAAGGGAGGAAATTCGTCAACAAAGGGCGTAGGGTCTCCTGGCATGACCCATTAGTTTCCACTGATGCTGAATCCTCTGACACAGATTTTCCATCTACCTCCAATGACGAGGCCTCTTCGGAGCCTCCCCGTAGAGCACCCCTTACATGCCTGGATTCCTCGTCGGCTGCCTCTGGACAACAATCACGGACTAATAATTTTTTCCAAAGAAAAGTCTCACACAAACGGAAGACTTAGTGTTTAATCTTTCTAGTAAGTCATTTCCAACAAGGACACTCGAGCTACTCTCGTTGGGACTGGGGTTTGTACCTACTCCAAAGTATAATCCTTTCACCACTAGGATAGACATGTTCAAATTAATACACCCACTCAGACTCAAAAGCTTTTTTCAAGATAAAGAATCGGACTCTCCAGACAGATTTAGACCAAAATCTAGTTTTTCCCCTCCTTCTAATGATCCTTCTATAGAGGATTTTTACAGGCTTGTGCTGCGAGACCTGGAGAAGAGCGAAAAACTTAAAAAGAGATGGGGATACAATCTTTCCCTCAATGATATGAAAATATTAGAACAGCTTGCATTGGATCCTGATATTATCATTAAGAAAGCAGATAAGAGAGGGGGCATTGTGATTATGGATGTTAGTGAATACGAAAGGGAAGCCCAAAAACAGCTATCTAATAAGGATTTCTATAAAATATTAGATCATGATCCAACAAATAGAACTTTAAACCTCCTCAGGGACAGTTTATTTGAAGGGGTAGCAATGGGTTATATATCTGAATCCATACAGAACTTTTTGTACAATGAAAATCCAAAAATGCCTGTGTTTCACTTACTCCCCAAAATTCATAAAGACCGTCCTGACGATGGCATCACGCCAGGAAGACCTATTGTCTCCTCGATTGGATCCGCTCTGGAATCCACATCACGTTTTTTAGATTACCACCTTAATCCTTTCACAACGAACACTGCCTCATACATCAAAAACACAACAGATTTTATTACACAAGTAGAAGGTGTGCAAGTACCCAGAGGTGGGGGCTTCATTACTATGGACGTCCAGGCACTTTACACTAACGTGCCTTTGGATGATATTAAAGAAATAGTAAATGGGGTTCTGGAAACACGCAAAGAGCTACACCCCCCACTCATTTTTTACTGGGGCTTCTTGATTTAGTTTTAGATCATAATTTTTTCAGATATGGCAAAACAATTTATTTACAGATTAAAGGAGTGGCCATGGGGAGCTCAGTAGTGCCCTCTCTGGCTAACCTGTATATGATTAAATTTGAAGAAGAGTATCTCCTGAATGAAGAGAATAATCCATTTTCTCAACATATTATTTTATATAAACGTTTTTAGATGACCTTTTCTTTATTGTTAGTGATTTGAGTATTGCACCTCTATTTGTGGATTGGGTTAACACTCTCAATATGAATCTCAAGTTTACTCATAATATTGGGGCAGCTTCAATACCATTTTTAGATGTTAATACCTACATTTCAACAGAGCGGCTAGTGGGGGTCAGTTTATATAGAAAGAAGACAGATAGAAATGCATATTTGGATTTCAAATCATTCCATCCATATCACCTGAAATATAATCTGCCCTATGATTTATTTTTAAGAGCAAAAAGGAACTCCTCTTTGGAGTGTGACTTTGAAAAAGCTAGTAACAGCATTACCTCCTTTCTACAACAGAAAGGTTAGCCAGATAAGGTAATTAAAGAAAACCTAATTAGAGCTAGGGCTATTCCAAGGGACAGATTGCTCCACGATAGTGTCAGGACACCTGAGAACAGGCTTCACTGTTCATTTGTTTTTTCTCCATTGTCAAACCAGATCCAGAACATTATCCACAAATATTGGCACATTGTTAACCACATAACAGGTTGCTCTTCTCCTCCTCGAATAGGCTTGAGGAAATCAAAATCTATTCAGCAGATAGTTAGCAGAACGGACCATTTAGCTCGATCTTTACCTAAGCAACCATTAATAACAGGGCATTTAAAATGTGGTCAATGTACACAGTGTTCTTTGGCTTGGCAATGCAAGCGCGGCGCCAAAATGGCCGCCGCGCCCTTTGCGGGCCCCCCCCCCACAGGACAGAGAATCCGGGTAGTTAGGGGCGTGGCCAGCTCCCTTATAAAAGGGGTGGCCACGAGGCAGCCGCGCTGCCATTTTGCCTCAGCGACGGAGCGGAGAAGTTTTTCCCCTGCGCCTCCGTCGCTCGTTGGTATTGCCGGGAAGCCTTTTGGGTCGATTTTGCTTAGCTAGCTTCCCTTTTTTGCTCGAGATGCCTTCCAAAAAGAAGGCTGCTGCGAATTCAGCTCGGGCTGTTAGGAGGCGCAACCCAGGTCGGAGGACCGTGGTGCCGCCTCCTCAACAGCCACCTTTGCCATCCCCGGCCGGGGCTAGTGGCTTGGGGTCTATCGCACCTTGGCCCGTTCAGAGTGCGGGCGCGGAGGGCGCTCCGGCCCGCGGCCCGCGAGCGGTGGACACCGCTCCTCCTTCCGCCCAACCAGTTGGGCCGACCACTTCTGGGCCGCAGCCTCTCCCGGGGCCCTCTAGCCTTGGGGGGTGGCCCGGTGCCCCGCCTTGGCAGGTTTCCTCACCAGCCCTACCGGGCTTCGGCCCTGGCCAATGGCCATATCTGGGCCATGGGGTGCAGGGAACTGTCCCCATGCAAGGGTCAGGTGGGCCGGCCGGCTCTTTACCCATGGTTACTGTAGACACCTTACTGGCCCGTATTGCGGCCTTAGAGGAGTCTTTGGCCCGGGCCAGTCAGGCAGGTGCCCCTTTCGGGGTACCTTTGGAGGCGCTATCGGCAGCAGGACAACGGCCGGCGGGGAGGGTTGAGCTGCTGCAGGCGGGTGGCGCGGCTCCGGCCACTGCCTCGCAGCTCCCCAGCCAGCAACCTGGCGCGGGTCAAGTCCCGGTGATGAGCTCTACATCGGTCGTGAGCTCCGACGCCCCCAGTGGGCCGGAACCCCCGTTGGGGGCGGCCCGCGGGGGTGCAGCATGTGAGTATATGGTGCAAACGAGTACATCCACACACATTCCCAATATAGGGGGGACCTTTCAGTGGCCTTGGCCTCGCGCGGGTGGTGCAGGGGCTACGCCGCTGGCGACCCACCCGGCGACAACTACTGCCACCATGCCCGCTGGGGTGGGCATTGGTTCTTACACTGCTGGGAACGTACTTGGGGTGGCAGGGTTAACTCAGGCCCCTTTGGGTAGGCCAGCTATCCCCTTTTCGGCTTTGCCGACGGCAGGGTATTCCCTGCCATTGGGTGATCACTTGGCTCAGGCTACCAGAGAAAAGATATGGCGAGGGGAGTACGTGGATATCTTCTCACTCCTGAACAGAGAGCCCACTAAGGAAGAAAGGGAGGGTCAGGATGAGAAGGACAAGGAGCAGGCACGCCGCCGTAAGCCGCCGCGTACCTGGGCTAACTGGCTCCCCGCTTATTTGATATACATGGCGGTGTATTTGAGGGCGCGGCCGGATCTAGCTATTCCCATGGTCCAATATTTGGACAACATATACAGGGCGATGGTAGATTTCCCGGGCCCCTCATGGCTAGCATATGATGAGGAATTCCGTATGAGGATTCCCCTGCACCCCGAGATGAGATGGGATGAGCCGTGCCAGAGACTGTGGCTCTTGTATATGACACCCACACGTCCTGCCCCGGGGGATAGATACCATTGTGGACATGCGGTCCAGCGAGCAGCTCCAGCGCAGGTTACCCGCCAAATGGCGGGGCAGGGGGTTCCAGCCCGCCTGCTGTGCTGGACTTTCTCGTCCAATGGTTCCTGCAGTCGGAAGAACTGCAGGTATAAGCACGAGTGTCCCACATGTTCTGGTCCCCATGCAGCCTCTGCTTGTCCCAAGCCTGGAGGGGTGCGAGGCAGAGGGAGGGGTGGACAGTGGGCTGGCAAGCCTGCCACGGATGGAGCTAGTTCTCCGAAAGGCTCCCTCCCCAATTAAGGTGGACATGCTGGAGCGCTGGCTCGCATCGTACCCAAGGGGAGAGGACAGGGAGTACCTCACCCAAGGTTTTAAGCAGGGATTTCGTATCCCTTTCATGGGTGATAGATCTCCTCAGGATGCTCCCAACCTTTTATCCCTCAGAGGAAGGGAGGAGGTAGCCGAGGCCAGCATTAAAAAGGAGTTAGACGCGGGCAGGGTCGCCGGACCTTTTCCCGCACCCCCTTTTCCCAACCTTAAGGTTTCACCATTGGGTTTGGTTCCTAAAAAGTCCCTAGGTGAGTTTCGCCTTATTCATCATTTGTCCTACCCAGCCGGCCGATCGGTCAACGATGCGATACCTGATGACCTTTGTTCGGTCAGGTATACATCGTTCGACCATGCGCTGCGCATGGTGCGCTCGTGTGGCCCGGGTGCCTTGCTGGCCAAGTGCGACATTAAGTCAGCTTTTCGCCTCTTGCCGGTGCACCCGGGCGACTTTGAATTGCTGGGTTTTAAATTTAAAGGGGAGTATTATTTTGATAAGGCCATGCCTTTTGGCTGCTCCATATCATGCTCGGCTTTCGAGCGTTTTAGTACCTTCCTAGAGTGGGCTTTCGTCCGCAGGTCAGGGTCCCGGTCTGTAGCCCATTACCTGGATGACTTTTTATTCGGGGGTGAACGGGGCTGGGACACGTGTGCACGTCTCCTCAATACATTTCAGACGCTAATGCAGGAACTGGGTGTCCCTTTAGCGCCCGAAAAGACCGAGGGCCCGTCGACCAAACTAGTATTTCTGGGGGTTGAGATTGATACAGTAGTACAGGCTTCTAGGTTACCGGGTGATAAGGTGTCCAGGATAGTGACCCTTATCTCGGAATTGCTGGCTAAGCGTAAGGCATCCCTGAGGGAACTGCAGGTGCTACATGGGCACCTCAATTTTGCCTGCAGGGTGGTCGCACCGGGCAGGGCTTTCGCCCGGCGCTTATGCGACGCCATGGCAGGGTTATCCAGGCCCCACCACAGAGTCAGGCTTACCCGGGGTATCAGGGCAGACATGTTTGTCTGGTTGCAATTCCTGAGGGAGTTTAATGGGGTCTCATTTTGGAGGTCTGACCTCCTGGCATCCCCCAATTTCCAGATCCAGTCTGATGCCTCAGGATCCCTGGGTTATGGGATGTACTTCAATGGGAAGTGGGCCTATGGTGGGTGGCCACCGGCATGGGCAGGCACAGGTCGCCTGCGGGATCTCACATACCTGGAATTTTTTCCCATTCTGGGGGCTTTGATGCTATGGGGCGAACAGTGGGCTAATTCGGTGGTGCATTTCTGGTGCGACAATGCTGCCGTGGTGCACATTGTCAATGCACAGACTTCTAAATCGCCCAGGGTCATGGATCTAGTGCGCCATTTTGTGCTGCGCTGCCTGCGCCTCAACGTCTTGTTCAGGGCCAGGCATGTCCCAGGGGTTAATAACGATATTGCTGACGCTTTGTCCCGCCTGCAGATCTCCCGGTTCCGCGCCTTGGCCCCGGATGCGGAGGAATTTCCCTCGCCACTCCCGGACGAGATGTGGACTATTGGCAAGGAGAGGTGAACCGGGCGATTGGCCTGTCACTAGCGCCACGCACGCGTAAGGCGTATCAACAAGCATTCAATTTGTATAGGGCTTTTGCTACTCGATTTCAATGGCCAGAGACCTGGCCCATCCCGGTGGACCATGTTCTGCGGTTCATGGTTCACCTGCATGCACAGGGCCTTGCACCTCGCACCATAGCATCCAAGCTCTAGGCGTTGGCTTTTATGGCCAAAGTAGGGGGTCATGTGGATACCACCTCTGACTTCCGTGTGAGACACGTTTTGGAGGGGTGGGTGCGCGAGCGCGGGCGTTGCCCGGACGACCGGCACCCTATTTCCCCAGGGGTTCTTACCCAGTTGGCCCGGGGCTGGCCAGGCCTCTGTTTTGATCATTATGAGGCAGCCCAATCGCATGCAGCCACAACGGTGGCATTTTTTGGAGCGCTCCGCATCAGCGAACTCGTGATGCTGTCTAAGGCGGATGCAAGTGGTAGGGCACTGGAACGCGGAGATGTATATGTTGCCAAAGACTGGGCCCAGTTGAGGATTCGCTCCTCTAAAACAGATCAGCATGGCGTAGGCAGTGGAGTAAGACTGCTACGGTGTTCTTTGGCAGACATCTGTCCGGTTGGTGCCCTACAGGAATACCTGGCACTGCGTGGCATGCACCACGGCCCGTTTTTCTGTCACCAAGATGGGTCTCCCCTTACTAAATTTCAGTTTTGGAAGGTGACTGCCAGAGCCCTCACCAGGGTGGGACTACCGGGTGCCCGTTCTGGCACGCATTCGTTCCGTATTGGCGCAGCCTCTACAGCGGCTGCTTTTGGGTACTCTGGGGCTGACATACGTAGCAGGGGGAGGTGGGGCTCACAATGTTTTCAGTTTTATGTGCGCCCACTCCCGCCATGAGTACCAATCCAGTCACCTTACCTTCCTTTTTCTCAATTTTCTTACAGACCCTGGGTGTCGTATTACACCGGTGACAGTATGGCTGGTGGGCCACAGCTATGTGCTCAGGGCAGCGCGTTACGCTGCGGCGACAGAGTGGGGACCCCGACTGGGACTGGGTGACCACGCCAGTCTCTCATGGCACGGTAAGCCTGGGATGTTATGGCGGGAGCTGCGGCCTTTCCTTTTTTCTGGCCTGGGGGCTGACCCGCCTGACATTCTAATCATCCACTTGGGGGGCAATGATTTGGGCCAGGTCACCGGCTTATCGCTCAAGCATGCGATTTGCGAGGACCTCGCCTACTTGCATTATGTCTGGCCTGCCACAGCCCTGGTTTGGTCGGACATTGTTCCGCGCCACTCTTACAGAGGGGGCGTTAACCTCCTGGCCCTTGACCGAGCTAGGCGCGCGGTCAATAAGGCAGTGGCGCGGTTTCTCACCACCAGGGCTTGGGGACGGGTTAGTCATCACCCCGATATTAGTCTTCAAAATTGTGACTTGTATGCAGGGGATGGGGTCCATCTGTCGCGAGGAGGTATGGACCTCCTGTTGGGTGACTGGCGAGCAGGCCTGTTGACCGAGCTGACGGTCTGGGGGGGGGCGTCAGGTCTTCTGTGAAGCCCCTCCGTGTGGCGGGTAGCACTGGTAAGGTAAACAGTATGACCCACAAGTATCCGGCAGGTTCGCAATTGACTGGACAACACTAGACAGGAATAAAGTAGTTAAACGTTGTCCGGTCAACGACGAATCAGGCGATGGGGTGATGATGATTGCTAACCAGCATGCATCACCCCTGTGATTTCACGGATACGCGTCAGAGGGTGGGGTCATGAGTTAGTTATTGACTACGGTCAACAATTTGTTTGTTGTTAACAAACAAATTGATACAATTTGATACATTGTAACCAATTGCCGTTGGCAATTTTGGGGTGGTACCTTACCAGTGTTACTTCGGCCTGCTTGCCTTAGGAATTATGATTGGTCGTTTTACCAATACAAATTTATAATTCGGACTAGGGCATTGAATCAATAAATGTGGCCCTTTGCTGTTATCCACTTCCAATGTTGTCTGTGTCCGTTATTGGGGGGGTGCGCCTGCAATGCAAGCGCGGCGCCAAAATGGCCGCCGCGCCCTTTGCGGGCCCCCCCCCCACAGGACAGAGAATCCGGGTAGTTAGGGGCGTGGCCAGCTCCCTTATAAAAGGGGTGGCCACGAGGCAGCCGCGCTGCCATTTTGCCTCAGCGACGGAGCGGAGAAGTTTTTCCCCTCCACCCCCTCCCTAGTTAACAGTGTGATTATGGTCGCTTCGGGGCCGGGTGGGAATTTTTGGTTGGGACCCACATTGGCTTCGGGTCCTGGCTTTTTTGCCCATCCCACACTGTTGCTATGGTTTGATATAGGGGTCTTTCTTCGTTCCTACTGTTGACTTTGGTCACATGGGCGGGTAGCACTGGTAAGGTAAACAGTATGACCCACAAGTATCCGGCAGGTTCGCAATTGACTGGACAACACTAGACAGGAATAAAGTAGTTAAACGTTGTCCGGTCAACGACGAATCAGGCGATGGGGTGATGATGATTGCTAACCAGCATGCATCACCCCTGTGATTTCACGGATACGCGTCAGAGGGTGGGGTCATGAGTTAGTTATTGACTACGGTCAACAATTTGTTTGTTGTTAACAAACAAATTGATACAATTTGATACATTGTAACCAATTGCCGTTGGCAATTTTGGGGTGGTACCTTACCAGTGTTACTTCGGCCTGCTTGCCTTAGGAATTATGATTGGTCGTTTTACCAATACAAATTTATAATTCGGACTAGGGCATTGAATCAATAAATGTGGCCCTTTGCTGTTATCCACTTCCAATGTTGTCTGTGTCCGTTATTGGGGGGGTGCGCCTGCAAACAAAAATGGTCTCGATCCATAGCAGCAATTATATGTTACATCTAAACCATTTTTCAAATTGCAACAGTTCGGGCTGTATCTATCTACTAACCTGTCCCTGTGGATTGGGTTATGTGGGGGTTACTTCCCGAAAAATCAAAACTAGGGTGGGGGAACACAGGTCTAAAATCCGCAATCAGAACCTGTCTGCACCTCTGGTCAACCAATTTATTGAAGCAAACCATAAGGATAAAGATTTTAAATTTGTAGTTTTGGAAATTATTAAACAACAACCTTATCAGCACACCAATATGGATATTGCTTTAAGACAGAGGGAGAGTTTCTTCATTCACCGTTTCAACACACTGCACCCATATGGGCTAAATCAAGAGCTTGATTTCAGTTGTTTTCTGTGATTAACCAGCTGTGGGAGATTTTCTCTTTAAAAATGTCCTTAGAGTTAGATAACATAACGTCTGTCGACACCAAAAGAATTTACTAGGGAGGTCTGGGACGCGATATACTGCTTTAAAACCTTATCACTGATACAACACTTTTGGTATGTATACTTCATGTATCCAAGATCATGTATATAGTTGTATATATATTTGTGTGTATATATATCTTGTATGTTTATGACTATTAGTAATTGCATCAACTTATTATTTAGATCCCTGAAGAAAACTTTTGAAAAATCCTCTATCGAAAGGGTTTTGGATCTTTTGTGTTACCTTGAGAAGATTGCTACAATAAATAAATTTACTGACAAACGGTTCCAGTGGACTTTACAGTGCTACGTTTGTCCCGACATTCTATTCTGTCACACAGTGGCTCACCATTTCCTTCAGGGTATTCCCAAGCAGATGCCTGCTTAGGATTCCCTGGGAATGATATTGAGAGATATCCTGCCTATCTCTCCAACCTGGAGGTTGTCCTTAAGTATCCATAATTATAGCCATTGATACCCTTGTCCTCCATGAACTTGTCTAATCCTTTCTTAAAGCTGTCAAGACTGACAGCTGTCACCACTTCTTCTGGCAGGGAGTTCCATAGACCAGTAATCCTCTGGGTGAAAAAGTACTTTCTCTTATTTGTTTGAGAACTAGTACCCAAAAGTTTCATGGAGTGTCCCCTAGTTCTAGTGTTATGCAATAGGGAAAACAGTTTTTCCTTATCTACTTTGTCCACACCGTGCATGATTTTATAAACTTCAATCAGGTCACCTCTTAGACGTCATCGTTCAAGAGTGAAGAGGCCCAACCGTTGCAGCCTCAGATGGTAAGGAAGGTGTTCCAGTCCCCTAACCATTCTGGTTGCCCTCCTCTGCACTTTTTCCAGCTCCATAATATCCTTCTGGAGGTATGGCGACCAGAACTGTACACAGTATTCCAGATGGGGCCTCACCATAGATTTATAAAGAGGCAAAATGACACTTGCTGACTTATTTTCTATACCCTTCCTAATGATCCCTAGCATTGAGTTTGCTTTTTTCACTGCTGAGGCACACTGGGTTGACACCTTCATTGAGTTGTCCACCAGGACACCAAGGTCCCTTTCCTGGTTTGTCGCAGAGAGTTCAGACCCCATCAGTTTATAAATGTAATTGGGGTTCTTTGCCCCAACATGCATCACTCTGCACTTACTAATGTTGAAACTCATTTGCCACTGTTTTGCCCACTCCCCCAATGTCGAGAGATCCCTCTGGAGCTCCTCACAATCTCTCACAGTTTTCACTACCCTGTATAATTTAGTGTCGTCAGCAAATTTGGCTACCTTGCTTTTTACTCCTACCTCTAGATCATTTATGAAGAGGTTGAAAAGCAGGGGTCCCAGTACTGAACCTTGGGGGACCCCACTCTTTACTTCCCTTCACTTGGAGAAGTGTCCATTTAGTGCTACCCTCTGTTTCCTGTCCCTTAGCCAGTTGCTGATCCAGGACAAAACCTGTCCCTTTATTCCATGACTGGTAAGTTTATTCAAGAGCCTTTGGTGTGGGACCTTGTCAAAAGCCTTCTGAAAGTCCAGATAAACAATGTCAACTGGATCCCCCTTATCCACATGCTTGTTGACACTCTCAAAAAATTCCAACAGATTAGTGAGGCATTTGCCCTTGCAAAAGCCATGTTGGCTCTCCTTTAGCAGCACCTTCTCTTCTATGTGCCTATTAATTCTATCTTTTAGGATGGTTTCCATCACTTTACCTGGGACACATGTCAAACTGACAGGTCGGTAATTTCCTGGATCACCCCTGGATCCTTTTTTGAAAATTGGTGTTACATTCGCTACCTTCCAGTCATCAGGCACAAAGCCTGATTTGAGGGAAATATATATTTTGGCTAGGAGATCAGCAATTTCATCTTTAAGTTCCCTGAGAACTCGTGGATGGATGCCATCTGGTCCTGGTGATTTGTTAGTGTTTAGTTTAATAAGACATGCAAGGACCTCCTCCCTGGTTATTTCTATCTGGCTTAATTCTTCGGTTTCCCTCCCTACGAAGATAGGCTCTGTTTTGGGCATGTGGCCTCTGTCTTCTTCAGTGAATACTGAAGCAAAGAATTCATTGAGTTTCTCTGCAATCTCTGTTTCCTCTTTAATAACCCCTTGCCTTCCATTGTCATCTAATGGTCCAATGGCCTTCCTAGTTGGGTTCTTACTTCTAATGTACTTAAAGAAATCTTTGTTATTTCTCTGAGTATTTTTAGCTATACGCTCCTCAAAGTCTTGCTTTGCTTTCCTGATTGTTGCCTTGCATTTGTTCTGCCAGAATTTATGTTGCTGCCTGCTGTCCTCATTCGGACAAGCCTTCCATCTTCTAAATGAGCTTCTCTTGCTCTTGATCACTTCCCGAACAGCTCCTGTAAGCCACATTGGAGTCCTCTTGGACCTGGCAGTGCCCTTTTTCCTTTTGGGTATGCATTCCAATTGAGCCTCTGTTATTGTTTTTGTAAACAGCCTCCATGCCTCTTGGAGTGTTTGGACTCTCTCAATTTTCCCTTTCAGCTTCTTTTTTACTAGTTTCCTCAACTTTGGGAAATTTCCTTTTTGAAAATTTAAGGTCTCTGTGTTAGATTTTATCAGTGACTTGCGGTCTATGATCAAGTTAAACATAATTGAGTTGTGGTCACTGTTCCCTATTGGATCAGTCACATTAACATCTTGCACCAGATCCTGAGTATTACTCAGGATCAAGTCAAGGATTCTTGTACCTCTAGTTGGGTCTTCAACCATCTGTCCCAGGGAACAATCATTTAGCATATCTAGGAACTTTATCTCTTTATCATGTGCTGAACAACAGTTCACCCAGTCTATGTGAGGGTAATTGAAGTCCCCCATTATAACCAGGCTTCCCTTCTTGGATGCCTCCTTTACAACATTCTCCAACTGCCAGTCTCCCTCAAGAGTTTGGTTCGGAGGCCGATAGTATATGCCTACTGTTAGACCATCCTTGTGGCCTGGTACTCTTACCCACAGAGCTTCTAATGGTGACTCCAAATCACCTAGATATTCCAATTCATACGATTTTGTCACTTCTTTGACATACAAGGCCACACCACCTCCCATTTGCCCCTTCCTATCCTTCCTGTACAGTTTGTAGCCTTGGATAACTGTATCCCATTGGTTATCATCCGTCCACCAGGTTTCAGTGATACCAATAATATCAATATTCTTATCTATTGCTAAGTATTCCAGCTCCCCTATTTTGTTCCGGAGGCTTCTGGCATTTATATACAAGCATTTATATATGCTTTTCTGACACAGTCTTTTGTGTCCAGTTGCATTGTTAGGTAGTGTCACTGGTGTACTCAATTGACCAGGATACTCACTCGGTGCACCCCTGCGGGCTGCCACCACTGGGGGTTCCAGCCCACGGCGGGCATTGGAGCTCGCGATGGGGATCAAGCTCTGCGTGCCGCTGCACCCTTGCCATGCAGGACCGGTTCCCTGTGGCAAGCCCCGTTGCGATGATCTGGCGGGGAGCTGCGAGGCATCAGCTTGGGCTGGCCTGATGGCCTCAAGCAGCTCGACCCTAGTAGCGGCCCGCTGGACAGCAGTGGTCGACGTGTGGGCCGGAAATGCAGGGTGTGCAAACCCACCTTCGGAAGGTGGAGGCCCATTGATGCCTCCAGCACCAAAATGCATGCAAGGAGGGCATCAACAGCCTCAGACCCACCTGGATAAGGTGGGCCGGGCGGGCCGGATGGCTCACCAGGCAATTGCGGAGGAACAAACCCGAGTGAGGATCCTGGGCCCAAATAGGGCCATGAACAATAATCCGGCCCATGTGGGGCCGGGGGAATGGTGGGGTGGAAACCCGCACCAGGCCCAAGTGGGCCACCCTGCCCAGAACCGGGCAAGGACCCCACAGGGGTAGTGATCCCAGAGGGGCCGGCCTGTGCCGCCCCTGCCTGAACCCCGACATCGGGCAGGTTGGCAGAAGCCTGTCCGCCCGCATTGGTGGTAGTGGCTAAACCGGCCCTACCACCCGGTTGCAGGGGCGCCGCCCGAGCCCTCCGGCCCGGGGGCGGCCCTCTAGATGTGGGGGGGTGGGCAGAGCCCTCCCCCTCAGCCGCGGCTTAGGAGCCATCACCTTTCGCTTGGGAGCCATGTCTCCCAAGCAGAAGAATAAAGAAGAAAGGGGGGAAATTCCCTTTTAAAAGAGCAAGGCGAAAGCCGGGGAGAAAAGCGATGGAGCAAACTTCTCCGCTCCGTCGCTTCCAAAAAATGGCAGCCGAGCTGCCTCGTGGCCACCCCTTTTAAAGAGGGTGGCCACACCCCCGGATGTCTGAGTCCAGGTGGGGGGGCCACAAAGAGCGCGGAGGCCATTTTGGCGCCGCGCTTGCATTCTCCCCTCAAGGTTACCCAGTGTAGAAATTGTATCTGAAGTCCTGCTTATTCCCCCAAGCTCTAATCTCACCCAAGCTTGGCTCTGAAAATCCTCTCTTCTTTGTCCAAAGATGAGACAGCTCGATGTCTTTTCAGAAGTTTATTTCATAGAAGCAGAAGTAATATCCAGGCACAAAGAATAATAAAAATAGATCTACTGTAACTTCACACTATTCCCCTCACTACTCTATCATGATCCAAGGTAGATCTCCTAAATCTACACTAGACTTAAGAAACTACTAAAATAACAAAGTACTAACTTTCTAAGAAAAAGAAATGCATTTTATTCTCATTTTTGCCTTGGTTTGCTTTTGGCAAGTCTTCGAAAAATAAGCGTATCAGGCTGGTCGCCCCCATAGGATCTTTCCTAGGTTCCTATCTTGAAGTCCAAACTGGCATATGCTCTTGCCTATCTGGAAAAAGGTTCCTCTTAACCCTAAAAACCTGGGGTTTATATACAATATCAAATCACCCCACTCCCCTATGGAATGTGAGTTATGTGGGAATCTTGGACTTTCCCATGCAGGTGTTTTCCCCCTGATGCCAGATTGATGCCATGTTTTCCACACAGGTGTTCTGCTCCTGAGTGGGCACCAGAATGTTTTGTGTTTACCCTTTACCTTTCCCCTCTGGACATGTGAATGTGTAAAGTTTTCCTGTCAAAGTGTAAATGTGTCAGGTGAAGCAATTCCTTCCCTTCGAACTCGCTGGAGTTCCTCCTCTTCTTGGAAGATGTGAATGTTCACTAATGACCTAAGAGTTTATCCACGGTCATTTCTTTTCAGATGCTAATTGCACATGCCTGAAAAGACTTTGCAGGTGTCTCTGTTATCTTAATGATTCTGCTGTCTGTGTCTGTGTGAAAGGAATGCATGGCGCTTTCCCTATTCTCTGAGAATCAGGCTTTCTCAACCTATAGAAATCTGACTATAAATGAATGCATTAAAAAGTAACTCAAAGGAATTGTAACGATCCCTTGAATTCCTGACATGCACTAGAATGCCTATTTCCAATAATTACAACATTTTCCCTCCAGACATGTAATTCCTTGAAATCTTCATGCCAATCTGAGCAACAGACTTGCAAATGAAGCTGAGGTTTATCTCACAATGAGCAATCACAAAAGAAAAAAAATTTGAACATTTAAAGCAGCTTGCACTCAGGTAAACAATGTCTCTCTCCATTTAAGAGAGCTCTGCTTCTAATGATGTACTGTCCAGGTTGAGCCTTAGATTTTATATTTGAAACTTCTGCTATGCTAATTTTATATAGCTGGAACATTGAATGAGCTCTCTGGCACCCACTGGAAAGTAGCATTTAAATCTAACCTGCAGGATTGCCCACAGGTTGAATGTATTTTTTCATTGTGTTACATACTCAAAGTAAAGCTCTTCAAACAGGAAGAGAGAGAGAGAGAGAGAAAAGGTGGGGCATGTCCATCCCAAGATAAAGCAGTAGATCTGTGTATAATAACTAGTACTCCAAATGCCCTTTGATATGTTTAAAATTGCCTTCCATTGAATCAGATATAATTCACTCTTATTTTGCCCTTCCCCCAGCCAGGAAGATATAATCCCAGAAGGGTTCTGACCAAACAAAAATGCTCTAATGATTGCAAATGGTTCAAATATTCTGTCCAGTGAGTTTAAGTTAAGCAATAAAAGTTTCATGTTAAAAGAAATAATAAGTAAAATTTCATACATATTATAGTAATTGTGAAAGCATCCAATTTACATGGAAATAATGCAAAAGAATTCTGACCATGATGGTTTAAGTGAATCATTACATGCATCACTGATACATTTAGAAACCTGCAGCTTGCCAGGTATGTTTCTTTTAGCATAATAAGTTTTGTAATGGAACCTTTAAAAGCCTTAAATGTATAGTTAGATTAACCTTTCCATTCAGATTTTGATAGCAAAAAAAGATACAGAAGACCATTAAAAAGCCAATTAAATCAATATTCATTTTCTCCTTATCAGTTTATATAGTTTCCCTCAAGGACCTATCATTAGAAGAAACATTATTTTATTTATTTGAGTCAAAATGAAAATTGTTTTAATACGCTAATCTTTTTTTATCTCTCAGTAGTATTTGGGAAGTATACTCAGTGTATTATCGAAATATTACTGCAATGTAACAGCGAGTGTTAGCAGTCTAGTACTCTTACAGAGTAAAATTTTGTACCTATCTACTCAGATACAAGTCCTGTTGGGTTCAATGGGATTTACTCCCAGGTACATGGCTATATATCACCATTGGTATTTAAGTAAGTAAGAAAAAATTGTCAAAAGAAAATTCATTATCTACTTGCTTTAATCTGGCATGATTAAATGTCTTAATAACAATGTAACCAAACGACTGGTACATGCCAATGTCTCAGCTAACCAAATTGCCCACCAGCTATTACTTAATGGGAAACCAGATTCCAACCCACAGAAAAACAATCCACTGAAAAACAAACAGAGGATAAGAAAGAATGGAAAAACAATCCACTGGAAAACAAACAGAGGATAAGAAAGAATGGAAAAACAATCCACTGAAAAACAAACAGAGGATAAGAAAGAATGGAAAACAAGCGATCTGACTATGGCCTTTATCATAAGAGAGCTGGAAGAGGCAATAAGCAGGTGTAAGAATGGTAAAGCAGCTGGCATGGATGAGATTCCAGTTGAGCAGATCAAACATTTTGGACCAATAATGAAAAATGGTTACTTAGCCTGCATAATAACTGCTTGAATGTAGTCCAGATACCAAAGATACGAATGAAGGCTCGGGTGATAGCTATGCTTAAATCAGGCAAGCCACCAGAAGACCCCAAAAGCTTCAGGCCCATATCTCTTCTTAGTCACCTATATAAGATATATGAATGTTTAATCCTGAACTGACTGTGTGCAATAGTAGAACCCTGGCTTATACCACAGCAAGATGGTTTCATACATGGCAAAGATTGTACAGCACAATTTTGTAACTTAACACAATACATAGAAGATGGTTTTGAACTGAAGGAAATCACAGGCATAGTGTTTATAGATCTCACTGCAGCTTATGATACGATCAACCATGCAGCCTTGCTGAAGAAAGTCTCCCACATCACAAAGGATTTTAAATTCACAAAAATCATGGCTGTTTACTGGAAAACATAGTTTTTTTTGTCAATTCCCAAGGACAACACAGCCAATGGAGAATTCAAAGAAATTGTGGAGGGAGTGGAGTTGGATTGAACCCCTTCAGAGCAAGTTTGGAGTTTGCCCCGAGTGAATTTCAAGTGTCTGTCATGTGAGAGATCAGAGTGAGAGCCTCGGATGTGAGCGGCAAGTGGTCTTTTTTTTAAATTAATTTTTATTAATTCATTTTTAAAAAAATTACAAACATACAAATAACAATACATCATATAACATAACAAAAATACATAAACCTCATAAAAAATAGCCACATAAATGATAGTTGAACTATTATCTGTTATAGTACACATACTATTAAATATCCACGTTAAGGATTAATACTATAACTATAACCTTCATAAAAACTTTCAGTATTACAATTGTTTGTTAACAACTATCAAGCTCCAAATTTTCAATTTACAAATCACCCAGTGTATATTTACATTGCCCCGGAGAGTTTGGTCTCTGTATTATCTCCAAAAATTACTTTGAGATGGTACAGGTCTGAAACATTCCATACCTGTAAGGGAGTGATCAACGAAAGGCTTCCAAATACTCCAAAATCTATTTTCCTTCAATTTATCCCTTTTTACTTTTATCTCCCATGTCAATTTATCATTCAATGCTAGATTCCACATTTCTTTATACCATTCTCCCATCTGTATAATTACATCATGTTTCCAATTTCTAGCAAAACATTGTCTGCCCGTAGTTAGCATTATTTCTAATAACTCTTTTTCCTCCTTATTTAGACACATACCTTCCACATCTGTTAGCATAATGGTACCTGATGCCAGCTTAATTTTCTTGCCCATTATTTCCCCTATCTCTCTTTCTATTCTTCTCCAAAAATCATTTATCATTTTACAACTCCACCACATATGCTCATAAGTTCCAACAATGTCTTTACATCTCCAACATAAATTATCCCTTTTGTTATCAATCTGATGTAACCTCAGTGGTGTCAGGTACCATTGCCACAACATTTTATAGTTATGTTCCTTCATTCTTACTGACATAGTTCTCATTATCCTCTTTTTCCACTTGTTTCTCCATTCATCGTTTCCTAGTTTTATATTCAAATCCTGTTCCCTCTTCAATTTCAAATCCTCCTGTGGATCACTTCCCTTGTTTATTAAAGCATAAAGTTTGCTTACTAGACCCTTAATGCTTTTATCTCCTTTTCAAATTTTCAAAACCAATTCCTCAAATTCAGTCTTTTCTCTGTCTGTACATAATTCTCTTCTATATTTTTTATTCCAGTTGTCAACCTTCATTATCTGAAACCAATCCAATTTTAACTGTTCAAACAGTTTTTTCTTCTTAATTTCATCTCCACAAATCCTTAACCATTCTTTCACCAAAGAAATTTCATTTTTATCCAATATTCCCTTTATTTTTTTATCTATTTTTATCGGAAAACACGCCATATCTGCCAATTCCAAAATTGGAGAGACATCTGGGACCAAATCCTTCTTTAATCTTTTCCATACCTTCATGAGTCCCCTCATCATAGTATTGCTTGTACCTGTCATTTTAACCTTAGCTCCCCAAAAAATCGTTTTACCAATATTCCTATAATCTTTCATCTCCATTTCCTCCCAGATTACTTTTCCTCTTGCCAAGATCTTCACAACATTCTTAATTTGAAATGCTCGATCATACGCTAACAAATTTGGCATTCCCAAACCCCCTTCTTTCTGAGGGAGATACCAAAGTTTCTTTGGCAGTCTAGATTTTTTCCTCCATTGCAAAAGTTATTAAACCTCTTTTGGAACTCATTAATCTCCTTTTCCTTCAATTGGATTGCAAGTGCGTCAAATAGGAAGTTAATTCTCAGCAACAACATCATTTTGCAAATTGCAATCCTCCCAAACCATGACAACTTCAACTTCTGAAAACTTTGTATTCTAGTCTTAAATTCTGCTTTCAAGCTGTCATAGTTCAATCTTTTAAGTTCTTCCAATCTATTTGAAATAATTATCCCTAAATATGTCAACTTATCTTTAATTTGTATATTGGATAACCCCGCTGTCTTTTCCTTCTCCTCTTCCCCCATATTACACAACATCATTTCCGATTTATCCCAATTTATCATCAATCCTGTTATATCCTCAAAATCCTCTATTTGCACTTTAATCCTATCCATTGCCCCCTCTGGGTGTTTCACCATTAACAATGTATCATCTGCATACATACTCACTTTATTACCCATTATCCCTTCTATACTTGAGTCCTCCCTTATGTTTTTAGCCAAAATTTCCATTGCCATAATAAACAAGGTAGGGGACAAAGGACAACCCTGCCTAGTACCAGCCTCAAGCTTTACCTCATCTGTAACCTCTTCATTTACTCTGATCCTAGCAATCCCTTTTTGATATAATAAATCGATTACCTTTCTAAATCTGTCCCCGAATCCATAGCTTTTAACTATTTCCTTAATCGAAGACCATTGTAACGAATCAAATGCCTTAAAAATATCCAAAGATATTAACCCCACCTTTTCCTTCGTTTGATTAACATTATCAATTAAGTCTAACACCCTCCTGGTCAAATCAGCCATATGCCTTCCTTTTAAAAAACCTACTTGATCAACATTTATATATTTTCCCATAAATTTATTTAACCGATTAGCCAATATTGCTGTGAAGATCTTGGCATCCTGATTTATAAGAGAAATTGGTCTATATGATTCCACTTTTTCCAAATTCTTTCCCAATTTTGGCAGCAGAACAATTGTAGTCCTATACCATGAAGTAAGAATCTGTCCACCATCTAGAATATAATTATATAACTTTACCAGCTTTGGTACCACAACATCTTTAAATTCCTTATAAAACTCTGTCGATAGTCCATCGTCTCCCGGGGCTTTCCCCAGCTTCAAACCACTAATTACCTCTTTTACCTCTTTCTCAGAAACCTGTTCTTCCATTTTGTCCCGGTGTTCCTGCTTTATTCCATTTCCTAACTGCCTCTCCAATATCCCTTTAAGCTTCCCAACATCTATCTCTTTTTTTGCATATAATGCTTGATAGAAATCCTTCACAGTTTTACATTTATCACTAACCTTATTATACCTTATCCCTTGTTTATTAACCAACACCCCAATTTCCCTTTTTTCCTTTTTAGCTTTAGCCGCTCTTGCTAATAATCTTGAGTTTTTATTGCTAAATTCGAAATACTCTCTATTTAAATATATCAAATCTCTTTTTACTTTTTCTATATCCTTACCCAATAATTCTGCCTTAAGTCTTTGTAATTTGGCAAAAAAAATTTATCCTTCTTTTTTGAATGTTCTCCCTGTAATTGTTTTATTTCTTTTTCTTTTTCCTCCTGTGCTACCTTATAGTTTCTATACTTGGTACTTGCCAACTTTATACTTTCCCCTCTAAAAACCGACTTCATGGCATCCCAAACCACATTAAAATTTACCTCTTCATTATCATTCCACTGCCAGCTTTCCATCCAACTTTCTGTAATTTGTTCTTTACATTTTTGGTCTTTAAATAAGTTGGGATCATATCTCCAACTTCTTCCTCTCCTATTATCCTTTTGTGTCTTCCTTGAAGATTCCTATTTCAATTCCCTCAATGTTTTTAACCATGTTTTCCGTTAAAAATACATAATCTATTCTAGAGTAGGACCCATGAACATGTGAAAAATAAGAATATGCCCTTTCTGAGCCCTTGATCTCTCTCCAAGAATCCTTCAATCCCACCGCAACCATCCAGTTATCTAAAACATTCCCTTTCATACCTACTCCACACCTTGCTAGGTTCGTACAATCTAGGTTTGACCTTATCAAATTAAAATCTCCAGCCACAATCATCTTTGCCATTTTTTCTAACACCACAATTTTACGAACTTTTTCTAGAAATTCCGCTTGACGTTCGTTTGGAGCATAAATATTCACCAAAATTATTTCCTCATCGTCTATTTTTCCTCTCACAATCAAATATCTACCTTCTTGGTCAACGACACTTTTTGTTATCTCAAATCCTAATCTTTTAGAAATCATAATTGCAACTCCTCTTGCTTTTGAGGTACCAAACGCCATTTCATAATGTTGTATCCATCCTAGAAAATTTTTGTTTGTGTCCTTTGATTTTCGGTGCGTTTCCTGTAAAAACACTATATCGGGTCTGTCTATCTTTCTTCAAAGCCAACTCCAACCTCCTCTTAAGAACAGAACCTGTACCCTTTACATTCCAGGTTAATACTTTAATATTTCTCATAGTTTATTACAATTTCACCTTTTCTAACTTCCAAGCTCTCCATTAGGCATGCCACCACAAACCCTTTACCACTAAAAAACAAAAATATACATAAAACACACAATATCTCTCTCCCCACTTTCTTCGAAAAAAAAAGATGCCTTCGATATCCAAAGAGGGGAGAGGGGGGACATGAAAGATGTGCGTATAGATTAGTGCACTGCGCATCTCACCTTTCTACATTCTTGAATAATAAAAAAATATTACATCATAACCCATTACTCACTGCTCCTTACTTGCCTCCTCCTCCACCATGATCAATGACAACTCTTCTTCTTCTCTTCCCTGCGGGGTTCCACCCATAGCACCACCGACATCTGCCCCCTCATAATCCCTTCTTATGGCCCCCAATTCCAACAAATCTTTTCTAAGAGTTACGCACTCTTCCGAACCTGCTTTGACAAGGTCCAGCAAGCTCAAGTACTCCACTGGATCGGTCCCCTCATCAATAACCTGCATTTTTTTCTCGCAAAAAAAATCGCAGTTGCTGTGGAAATCTCCAATTATATCTAACACCTTTACTCATCAACAATTTGGTTACCGGTTTCATCTTATATCTCCAAATTCTTTCCTTTATTGAAATATCATTATATACTTCCACATCAGAACCATCAATTTTCAGGGCGCCAGAACCAGCTTTTTTTAAGAAAGCCATTACTCTAAGTTTATCTCCCCAATTTGCAAATTTTACCAAAACATTTCTTTGGACCATTTTCCCTCTTCTTGGACCCACCCTATAGGCACTTACAATGTCTTCCTGTACAAATTCCTTTCCCATGCTCAAATTGTTTAACCACTGGACCACTCTTTCTCTCAGCTGGTCTGTTGTCCTTTCAATCACATGACGTATCACAATATTCTGCTTTCTCTTCATATCTTCCATAGCATCAATCCTTTTCTCATGTTCATCCATTTTCACTTTATTCTCCCTCACCCCCTCCTGAGTCCCTTTTATTTAGTTTTTCATAGCCTTCACCTCATTTTGGACCAATTTCACATTTCCTTCTATTTTTTTGCAAACTTAGTTCTACTTTTTTTGTAAAATCCACAACAGTTGTTACCACCTTATCCTGTTTTTTCATCATTTCATTTCTATCCTTCACTCTTGAATCCTCCATCTTCTCCATCTTCTGAAACAATTTACCAATTTCCACCATAATTTGAGTTTGATCATAGGGTTCAGGTGGTGGTGATGATGACGGAGGGACCTCTTCCATTGGTGCTTTTTCTTTTCTCTTAGATATCACCACTGGCTCCTCCTCCTTTGCTCTTCAGCGGCAAGTGGTCTGCAATCTTTCCAGCTAAAGAACAAAACTGATCCAAGACCTTCTATAAGTGGCTGAGGAATTAAAGTGTGGAGTTTTGTTGGAAGCTGCCTTGTGGGACTGCAAGCAATTGAAGTGAGTAAAGCAAGTGGGGATTGGGAGGCAACAGATCCTTCTTGGGGAGACTGAAAGTGAACCCCGATTAGGTCTAGGAGCCCCCAAACCAGAGCTTGTGAAAGAGGCTTGCGATCCCACGGAGAGAGAGGGCTTACAAAAAGGACAGAGATCTCGGAACTGTAGTGCAATGTCTTGGAGCTCATGTGCTTGCCTGGAGTTTGTTTTCCTTGTTCATTCCCTGACTGTTTGAATCTGTCTGACATTGTCTGATACAGCTTGACTTTATTTACCATATAAAAGCTCAAGAACTGACAGGAATAAAGAGGGAGAACTGTGGGAAAGAAGTGAAGGAGGTAAAAAGTGAAGGTGAGGTTTTTCTCTTTCTTTTTTCTCCTGATCCTCCCCCTCATTTTGGACTTTAGCCCGGGACTGAGCTTTGAATTATATTCATACAGGACTGACTGTTTTTTCTTCCCCATCTAACTCTTTGTGCCTGCTTTGCATCCCGCTTTGTGCATTGGATTCTCTGTGAGTTCCCTCGTGTGATTGACTCTTCAGGTGTTGCTGATTAAGTCCATAATGATGATGGGCGTCTGAGTGCTGTGCCTAGCTAGAGACATCATTGGACTGCAGCCAAGGAACTGCCTATCTACACAACTGTCCTTGGAAAGAGATAATGTTGCTTCTATAAAGTGAACTTGTAGCAAAGTAGCAGAAAGTATTTTAAAAAAATCTTAAGCAAAGTTTTGATCATAGGATTTGTGTAATAATTTAAAAGCTGATTACCTTAATTATCTTAATTATTCTGTGATCATTATTTCATCACTTTTCTGATGTTTTTTATTCATTTATTTAATTAAATTCATTGTTTTAAGTGTCATAACATATATAGAAGAAGTAACATAGCTTTTGCTGATTGTTATAAGTTTTGTTATTTGAATTTCTCCCCCATTACAGTATAGTATATAGTTTTTTTTTCAAATTACTGGGGGGGGATCAGCTTTATAAAGAGTTGATATTTTAGTGTTATTAGAAATGCATAAATAATTAAGTAATATTGAATGAGTCAGAAAAGGAGAGGAAAAAAGGTGGTGCAAGACCAAGATATAGATCCTGTTTGGACAAGAATAGGTAGATTGATAAGAATGGAAATTGAAGAAAGGCCCAGAAGAAGATCCCTTTAGGATGAGATTGCTGAGATAGAACATCTTGGGAAGTTAAGAGCGGAAGCAGAAGAATGAAGGAGATGACAAAAAGAGCAACAAAAACAAGAACAGCAGCAACAGGTACACCATTTAGAGGAAGAACAACATTTACAGCAACAAAATATGAATAAACCAGAAAGCAGTCAAGGGGCTATAAAGAAGAAAGTGGTTTAAAAAATGGCTGAAGGCCAAATAACTATTGGATTATTAAATGAGAAGAATGAACAAGAAATTTGTGAGGGGCAGGAGACAACAGGCCAGAATTGAGCCTCAGGTGTTAAAGTGACTGACTCAAGAGGGAGTATAGAAATGAGGATGGACAAATTGGAGAATTTTTTACAAGCAAAATTTCAGACAATGGAGGAACAGCACACACAGGATAATCAGAATTTCATCAAAATGCAGCAAGAAAGTCTTGAGAACTTTCAACAAAAATTGTTGTTAATGGTCAAGGGTATGTTGGAAGCAACACAGGTAGACACAACAAAAATTATGAATGAAGTATCAGAGTTAAAAGAAGGTATGAATATGAACATTAAAGAAGTTGAGACATTGACAAAGGCAGTTCAGGAAGTTCAAGAAAAGGCAAAAGAAAGAGAGATAAAGTTGGATGATCAAGGAAAAAGATTAGAGTTCCTAGAGGAGCAAGCAAGAAAGCGAAATTTGATAATTAGAAATATCTCGGAGAAGGTACTAGATCGGCTGAAGTTTAGAATCCTGTGTTGGTTGAATGATCTGAAACTAAGGAAGTTTGATAATGAAGATATAGTGAGTGTTTTTAGATTAGGATCTAAAAAGTCAATAATTGGTAATAGAAATGTGCTTGTAAAGTTTACAAATGAAGGAATTGAGACAAGTGTGATGCAGCACATAAAGAAAAATGGAGCAACTGTTTTAAAGCTAGATGGGGATTCTGTTGAAGTCTTCAATGATATTTCAATGGAGGAAAGAGTATGGAGAACTCAAATTAAACCACTCACAAAGAAATTAAGGGAAACAGGAATTGAGTATCACTAGATATTTTCGAAAAAAATGAAATTTACCAACTTAGGGGAAAATTTGTAATAAGAGAAGGATCATTTGTTCTAGATGTCCTGGTTGAAGCAAAAATCATAGAGAATAATAATAAAGAGTGGGAGGATCTCAAAGAAGCTTTGATAATAGCTGGAATATATACAACTCACTCCAAAGAAACTGAAGAATAAAGTAGTAGAGAATGTGGCAGAAAAATTAACTAACAAAAGGTTAGGGGACACTGAAGACAGGACACGTAATGTATAAGAATGCTCACTTACTCCATTCCCCCCATCCCTCCTTGATTTTCAGGGGTGAATCTTTTTTGTATGGAAAAGGTGGGGAGGGTAAAGAATTTGTTTTTTCCCATGTATTCTTTGTTATGTTTTTTCTATGTTGTCTTATATGTGGGGAAAGGGATGTATTGTTTGTAGTAGTACACGCGCCCTGTTGAGACTAAGTAGAGAAATTTGTTTGTTTAAACACGAAGAGTATTAAAATACTTTTGTGGAATGTGAAAGGCACTGGTAATCAATTAAAGAGAAAATGTTTAGAATTGGCCATTTAAAAAGATAAACCCGACAATTTTTTTTTGCAAGAGACCCATCAAAAAACAGATAATGTTAATAATATAAAATTGGTGTGGATTGATTTGTACAAGAAGTCTTTTGGGAGTTCTAAAGCAAGGGGGTGGCAATATTAATTTCAAAAAGGGTTGGTTTTACAAAGATTGACAGTATAGTTGACCCACAGGGAAGGTACCTCATTGTAAATGGTTTAATTGATAATGTGGAAATAACATTTATAAATGTATATGCCCCAAATGAAAAGCAAGGAGAATTTTTAGAAAATCTGCATCAAATTTTGGAGAAAAGGAAATTAGGAAGAATAATAGTTGTAGGTGATTTTAACCTTATTAGTTCTGAACAGGACACTACTAGTACGAAAAGACAAATAAGTGCAACTAAAAAAATTATGGGTTTGTGGATCAGGAAGCTAGGACTTAAGGATGTATGGAGAGAAATTAAAGGACAAAAAGAAGGTTACACTTTTTATTCTCAAGTACATAATTCCTATTCGAGAATTGATTATGTATTGATATCAGAAAATTTGATTGATAAAACAGAAAATATTGAAATTGGTGTAATAAAGGAGTCAGATCATGTGAAAATAATTGTTGAACTCAAATTAGAAAGTGAAATTATTAGAAACATTAATTGGAAGTATGATGAAAAGTTATTTAAAGACCAAAAAAATAAAGATATAGTGATAAAAAACTGGGAGGAAAATTGGAGACTAAATGATACAAATGATGTTTCAGATGAAGTGCTATGGGATTCGATGAAGGCAATGCTAAGGGGGGATTGTATTGAGTTATCTCGGAATAAAAATAGACAGTTAAGAGAAAAGCAAAAGAAATTAGAAGATGAAATCAAGCACCTCCAGGAGGAACATGTGAAAACTAAAAATAAAGTTATATTAGAAAAATTACAAAGACTTAAAACGGAATCAATAGGAAAATATATTGAAATAATTAAAATAAATTTAATATATTTAAAAAGGGAATATTTTGAATTCAGTAACAAGAATTCGAGGATGTTGGCAAGAGCGACGGAGAATAAAAAATAAGAAGGGAGATAGGTACTCTAATAGACAACTCTGAAAAAAGGTGTAATAAGATTAAGGATAAAATTAAAATAGTGAAAGAGTTTTATCAAGATTTATATACGGATAAAAATATTGAAAAAGGGAAATTACAACAATATATCAATAATTGGGCTAAAGTAAAAGTAGATTTGAAACATATAAAATATATGGAAGAAAAAATAACAGAGAAAGAAATTATTGATGTTATTGAAAAATTGGAAATTGGAAAGGCCCCGGGAGAGGATGGGATTCCAGGGGAATTTTATAAAGAATTTAAAGAGGTAGTGGTGCCTAGTTTAATGAGAATATTTAATCATGTTATGGATGGAGGAAATATACCACCCTCATGGTACAGATCTATTATAACCCTAATTCCTAAACCTAGTAAAAATTTAGAAAGGATAGAATCATATAGACCGATAGCACTTATAAATCAGGATGTGAAAGTATTTACAGCAGTTTTAACCAATAGGCTAAATAAGTTTATGAATAAATATATCAAAGATGATCAAGTTGGGATTCATGAAAGGTAGAAACATGTCAGATCTAATGAGAAGGGTTCTGGATCTTATAAGCAGTGCTCAGCAAAATAAACAAAAAGTGGGGATATTATCTCTTGATATATTTAAAGTCTTCGACTCACTCCAATGGATTTCAATTAAAAAGATAATCGATAGTTATGGATTTGAGATAAAGTTTAAAGGAGTGATTGATCAATTATACTCAAAGGGTACAGCTAAAGTGAAAATAAATGACACAACTACAGATGATATTCAATTGGGTGCAGGGACTACACAAGGGGACCCCTTCTCTCCCATGCTTTTTATTATGGCAATGGAGTTGCTAGCCAACGCAATAAGAGAAGATAATGAATTAGATGGGGTGGAGGGAGTTAAGATCAATCTATATGCAGACGACACACTAATTACCATTAAAAATCTCTAGCTCTGATTCAGCAACATCTTAGTGAATTTCAAGATGCAACGGGTTTAAGAGTTAATTGGGACAAGTCCAAGGCACTGTTTTTCAATGTAAAAGAAGAAGAGTTGGAAAGAATTAGGAATACGTTTAAAATACAAATTAAAAATAATATTAAGTATTTGTAAATAAACATTACACAAAAATTTGAAGACTTAAAGAAAATGAATTATGATAAAATAGAAGTGGAATTGATAGAAAAAATACTGCAATATACAAAATTGAATTTATCTTGGTTCGGACGAATAGCACTTTGTAAGATGAAGTTGTTGCCTATGTTGAACTTTTTGTTTGATAACTTACAAATTCAAATTAGAGAGAAAGAGTTAAAAAAATTCAGACTCTTATCAACAATTATTGTAATGGAGGAAAGAGAGCAAGAATTCTGAAACTTCTCTGGTGTACTCCGCAGAAGTTAGGTGGGTTAGGAATACCAAATATTAAAAATTATTATATAGCATTTAAATTAAGGAGTATTTGCAAATTATTAATGAGGGAAGAAATTATATGGGAAATGATAGAAATGCGTGAATTATTAAATGTGGGAAAGGCAGTTTTCCTAGATAGAACTAAGAGCTTAAGTAATTTGAAAAATAAACTGCTAAAGCAGTTATTACATACATGGTCAACTCTGAAGAGAAAATTGGCTCCTGGTCTATCACCAATTATTAAATTGAAAGATGTGAAATCATTCCCAATAAATGTAGATAAAAAATAGAAGAAATTTTAGTAAGAAATGATGTGCTTTTGTTAAAAAATTGGTTAGAAAAATGTAAGGACGAGGCGAAAAAATCAGATTTATTTAGGCAATTAAATTTAAATTGGTTACAAATGATTAGAGTAAGTAATTGGAATAATAAGCATTTAGGAGAATTTAGCCTGGAAAAAAATAGGACATCATTTGAGGACATGATATATAAGTTAAGAACAGGCCATATGGGCATAAAAGGACTGGTTAGTAAGATATATAAATTATTAAATCAGGATGATAAAGCACAGGATGTACTGAGGATAGTTTGGGAACAGGATTTAGGAATTAAAATTGATAGGACAAAATGGTCAAACATGTAGAAGAAAAGAATAATGAGAACACTGTCCGTCAGGGTAAAAGAGCACAATTACAAACTCCTGTGGAAATGGTATCTGACACCGGTCCGTTTAAGTCAAATGGATAATACAAAGTCACAATTTCGTTGGAGATGTAAAAATGCTCTGGGCTTTTATTCTCATATGTGGTGGTACTGTGGAATTATAAGACAATTTTGGACAAAAGTTGAAAATGAAATCAAAAAAATCTTTGATATAGATATCAAATTGAATGCATGTATGGTCCTGTTAACAGATGTTGATGATGTTAGAATGGATAAGTATAAAAAAGAGTTATTATCTATAATGTTAACAACGGTGAGAGAATGCATTGCCCGAAACTGGAAGGAAGAAAAAATGCTTAAAATTGAAGAATGGTATAATGAAATGTGGACGATTGCACTTAATGACAAACTTACTTCAGAACTACATTTAAAAAAGGGAATGATTAAAGAAAATAAATTTTATGAGATCTGGAAATATATTTTGGAATACACATTAAATAAGGGCCAAGGAGGAAAACCAATGCCTGATCAACTTGGTTTTTGGAAATAAAGTAGGAAACAAAGAATATACTTAGTCTATAGGGCATTGTAAATATCACTGGGTGTTATGTGTTTGTTTATGTGTTCATTTATGTTGATATATTGATGTATTTGATATAATGTTTATTTTTGTTATTAGAATTGTAATAAAAAAAGAAATGGCCTGCTGCAGGGCAGTGTGCTAGCCCCACACTGTTTAACATATTGTATATACTAATGATCAACCACTGCTGGAAGCCACTAGAAGCTTTCTTTAAGCCAAAGACCTGGCAATAGCCGCACAGTGCACAACCTTTGAGGCTGTTGAGAAAAAACTGACTGAGACTTTGAATTTAATGGCTATATATTATAGGGATAACCAACTGATGCCAAACTGCCAAAACATTCAACTTTGTGCTTTTCATTTGAAAAACCATGAGGCATCAAGATGGTTTCAGGTGACTTGGAATGGCATAGGCTTGAACATTGCATCACCCACAAATACCTGGGAGTTACCCTGGATCAAACTCTCACTTTCAAGACCAACTGCATTAATACCAAACAGAAGGTTTTTGCCAGGAACAATATTCTGAGGAAAATAACAGGCACAAGTTGGGGTGCCCATCCACACACATTAAGAACTTCTGTGCTAACTTTATGTTACTCTGCAGGAGAGTATGCTAGTCCAGTGTGGTGCAGATCAAAGCATGCAGGGCAGGTGGATGTGACCCTAAATGAAACAGCAAGATTCATCACAAGATGCCTAAAACCAAACCTGATGCAAAAAGTGCATTTCTTAGCTGGCATCCCATCTTCAAAATTCAGGCAAGAAAGTGCTGTTCAGAAAAAGTGGGTCAAAGTAAGTTCCTCAGAAACACACCTGCTATTTAATCACCAGCCACCAAAGCAGAGACTGAGATCAAGGCACAACTTTCCCAACTTCTGCCTCTCTGAACAACCAGCCCCCACAGACTGCCTTAGAACTATGGAAGGTGAGGAAAGAGCTACCGTATATACTCCAGTATAGGCCAACCCGAATATAAGTCGAGGCATCTAATTTTGACGTGAAAACCCAGGAAAATAGATTGATCCGAGTATAAGCCGAAGGTGGGAAATGCAGCAGCTGCTAGTGAGTTTCTATACTCAAAATACATTAAAATATGGTAAAATTAATTAAATTGTTGGCACATCTCAACCCAGCATGGTTTTAGGACCTTCGTGGTCATTGACCCGAGTATAAGTCGAGTCCCCCTTTTTGACCTTATTTTTGGGGCTAAAAAACTCAGCTTATATTCAAGTATATATGGTACCAGATAACTGGGCAGAACCACAAGACTCGCTACTGCCTGGTCAAGAACAACCATGGCCTGTGTGGAAAGCTTCAAACAGACTGCATGCAGGGTAGGAAGATAAAGGGCTAATCTGAGAAAGTGGAGTTTCCCTGTAGATGACAGCCTGTGAGAATGCGGAGAAGTACAAACTATCTCCTATATGATACAATGCACATGATTCCCCTCAACGTGCACTGAGGAGGACCTTATGTTGACAAGAGGAAATGCTGTTGAAGTGGCCCAATATTGGGCAGATGTCATCTAGGCCTTTTTAATTCTATTTTGTTTTAAGATGTGTTAATTTTAGCTTTGTATGTTATTATATGCTGGTGGTGCATCTGACACGAATAAAGAATCAGGCATTACGGGGGCAGAGATGATGTTTTCAAAACAAGTTTCTCAGTTGCTTCTTTATCTCACCATGTCTTCTTCCTTAATGTATATTAAAAGTCTACTTAAGATTTTACTAACAGAAGGGAAAAGTCAGTTTTATAAAGTATGGTTTCCAGAATCACTATGCTTGCTGGGGGAAACTGGGATATATTTAATTTAATTTAATTGTTTAACTTGTATACCGCCCCACTCGCACACTATTTCCCCGTCTCTATCTTTGCTGGGAAATTCTTGGAAAGATCAAGGGCAAAAGGAAAAGGGGGTGGTAGTGGATGAGATGGTTAGATGGCATTGTTGACGTAATGGACATAGAGCTGAGCGGGCTGCGGAGGATGGTGGAGGATAGGGGGCCTGAAGTGCGGCAGTCCATGGGGTCGCAAAGGGTTGAACTCGCCTATGCAACTGAACAACAACAACAACATATCCTTACAACTTCAAAACAACCAATCTATACAAACCTACAATAAATTAAAGGATCAACAACAGAAATTCTTTTTTTATTTCAGTTCTCTACCATTTTTTTGTAAGCCCACATAAAACATTTCCATAGCTTTTAATCTTGGGCTATATAGTTGATGTTTGCAATTCATGTGCTCTAAATTTAATTTTATATATCATACATGTAGAATTATATATTTGGGGAAATGCAAATAAGATATTGTATTTATAATCATTAACCTTGGATATTGCATCTTTGGATGCTAGCATTTTCCTCCAGAAAAATATGCACAAAAATATTGAACAAGATCAGTTTTCCATTAAGACACGCACACACGCACGCAAGCGCATGTACACACACACACACACACACACACACACTTGAACATCCATCTAGAGTATCAGATAATATAAAGGACCACATAGATTGTGAACGCCGACTGGTTTTAATCAAGTATCATTTTACTGATCCTTTTAAATGGAAATGCAAGTCATAAGAGTGCAGACATACTTTCCTGTAACATAGAAAAGGAAAGTCATTTATTTCCTATGATGATACTGGGCTAATTCACATTAGCAAAACTGGTTTGCAGAGAATGCGGATTGAGCAGATTAACAAAGCATTGAGTTTACGGTGAATGGCCCATATGATTTGAGGATCTGGCTATTTGCTATCAGATGCTTTAGCAATGGCTGCAATACAGGAACCAGTGGTGGGCATCAGCAGGTTCGCACCAGTTCGTGAGAACAGGTAGCAGAAATTCTGGCTGGCCCCGCCCATCCAAGTTTTGAAATACAGTGATACCTCATACAACGTCCAAACTTGGTTCCACAAGTTTGGACTTTATACGGATTTGGACTTTGTATGAGGCATGCAAAATCCTAGCCGCGATGCCTCATACAACGTCCAAATCCTTGCTGCGATGCCTTGTACAACGTAGTTTCCATAGAGATATATTGTACTGTAACAGCACAGACTTCAGGGCAAAGTCAAGGAAACAGACAGGAAACTGACAGAACTTTAAGAAAACATTGTCTAAAGGCTAAATACATTACAAAAACATGTCAAACAACCCTGATTGTCCAAGAACCTGAAGAATGCTGCAAAAATCCCAGGAATGCTTCTAAAAAATTCTGATGAAAAATTCAAAGCAAATCCAAAATCACGCTCAAAACCACTCCTAAACACTCTTTGCCTTGTGCAAAACCCACAAGAGCAATGCACGCATGTGTCCTGTCTTTTATACTGCCCAGGCACAATGCAACCTGGGAAAAACTGAATGCCAAAGTCAAGCGACTTTGTATGAGGTAACTTTTTTCAAGAAATTAGGCGATGTTGTATGAATTCAATGTTGTATGAAGCGGACTTTGTATGAGGTATTACTGTAAAGTAGTCCTAATTAGGGTGCAATGCAGGGCTCTCCCCCTGCCCACGCCCACAGTGTAGTAGTAAAATTGTTTGGGGCCCACCACTGGCAGGGGCCCACCCCAATTCATCTCCTCTAGGTAGGTCCATGTGAACAGGAAGATCTTACCCTGAATACCTTCCACTGGTGTAGATAGTCCACAACAATTCTACTTAATCATTGCTTTCATAGCTGCTGTAGACAATCAGCCAGCCATTGGCCAATCTTCTGATTCTAAGCCTCTAATGCTCCTTAGCAGACAAGTAGTCTGTCACTTGGCCCATATTCAAAGACGTACCAATGGTAGAATATTTTGGAGCTTAGGTCTCACTTATGTATAGCCTTTGAGAAGCTAGTGTCACCTCAACATCACAATAAGGTTGCAGACTAGACATTCAGTATAAGTTATTCTCATTTTCCCTGATATAAAAGGCTTAATTCCTTAAAGGAGAAGTGTCTGTCTTCTCTCTCTCTCTCTCTAACATATTCTCTCTCTCTCTCTCTAACATATTCAGGTCCAATGTCTAGGGCCAGGCATTAAAATTTCAAGGGCAGTAGTCAAGACCCCACAGCTGAAATGTCCCCTGTGTCCTCTATTTTGCACAGCTGGGTCTCTCAGCCTCTATTTTGATTTCCTACAGTCCCTAAGGCAAGTTATTCCTAGCTATGGAATACAGTCCCTGAGGCAAGTTATTCCTAGCAATTGAATAAAAAGGCAGCCCAGTGCCACCCTTGGATTGCAGCTGCCACCACCATTGCCAAGTGAACCTGAGAATGCCCTTCAAGATAATACAGGGTAGCCTCTAGATGACACTTTGTCTACAGTTCTCTCCAACATGGGTCAGGCTTGGATCTAAATGCAATGTTTTCTAATCCAAGTTCTGTGGAATCTGAACATGCTCCAAAGCATTCACATTGTTTCACATGTTCTTGTTGGGTAAAATTAGCTCTCTAATTTAATGGGCTATGGGTCAAAGTAAGCTATGTGAATGGCCAATTTGTAACTACTTATTTCTCTTCTCATATTGATTAGATTTCACATAAAATCCCTTTTCACAACATGTCTGCTGTTGTAACTGTTTTTTTAATCCATATATTAAAAGAATGAATATAAGGAATATATTTTATATTTTCAATTACTTGTGAGGAACACTAGCCATTACCTTCAGTGCCCCTGAAAGACAAACTACCACAGTGCTTTTTAAAAAAAACTTCTCTTCAGATCCTTCCTCTGTGCGTTGTGCAATTATCACACCATTTGTCTTTCCTTTTCTCAGGGGAATGCAAAATAATACATATCATAGAAACAGGCTGAGATTAAATTTGGTTCTTTCCATCAGAGTTCAGACAGTTAAGCAGGGTCACAGAATCAATATGCTAAAAAGATGGGAGTTATTTCAGAAAAAACCTGAACTGCAATGTGAGGAAAACAGATGCTCCCTGTTTCACCTTCAAATGTATAATGCTGCTTGTAGTTGACCTCTCTGTTTTCACTTCTGCTGCCCTTCTGAGCCCCTGTGTCAGGACAGTTACTTAAAACAATTTAATGTGACTTACTTACCACCTTGCTACATGCTCAGTTTCATAGTGACAAAAGGATGGATATTTTCTATCCTGTTCAATGTATGCATTTGAAGTTTTCCCCCTGTACGTATGATCTTGTGCTGAGAACCCAGCAGGAAGGAAATGGTCCAGGTATATTGAGTCCAAAAGTATGATCTAGCATTGTCGTATCACTGAACCCCTTTCAACCTGCAGTAGATGTAGACATGCAATGATACCAAAAATTGAGCTACACATTACACCACCTTTCTATAGGCTGGCTGAGAAGACATCTGTGGAGAAATTGATAAATGTGGCAATTTTGCTGTCTTCCACATTGAATTTTTCTGGAGTCTCTGGTCAGCTCTGTAGGGCAAGATCTGGCAGTTGATTTCCACTGGCAGAATAGTCATATCCAGTGGAACGGGGAAGGAAAGGTGGTTCATACAGTTGGTGGGATGCCCTATCCCTGTATTTCAAGAGAATGGCCTCTACTCCAAGGAGTACTCGTAGTCTCACAGGGTGACCTAAAACCTGCTCTGAAGAATCAGGAAACCCACTGGAGATGGTTTTCAGGTAGCATGGAGGGTTCCAGAAGGAAGAGAAAGTTCAATTCAGTACAACACCAGACTCAACTATTTCATGAAGGTGTTTTTCTTTTGGTAAGATCTTATTTCAGCACTGAAAAAAACTTCCCAATCAATTTCACTAGCCAAATTCTATAGGAAACAGCTACTAACTAGAATGGAGATAACCAGATCTTACCTGCCTGACAAGTAGCTGTTAAAACAAGAAGGAGCCTGTGCCAATCCTTATTCAACACCACTTTTGTTATGCTGTTATGTGCTAACAAATTGCTTCTGACTGATGGAGACCTTATGAATTAATGACCTGCAAAAAGCCCTCTTCAAACACCTGAAATATAATCATAAAGAGGAAGAGCAGGATCTGTTCTCAATCATCTCAAAGTGCATGACATGTAATAACAGGATGAAACTATAGGAAGCCAGATATAAGCTGAATATCATATCAGACATTTTTTTAAAAAACAGTTAGAGCTGTGTGACAAAGGAATCAACTACCTCAGGAGATGGTGAGCCCTCCAACACAAGAGGCACTGAGGAGAAAATTGGACAACTATCTGTCAGATCTGCTTTGATTTGGATTCCTGCATTAAGCAGGGGGTTGGACTCGATGGCCTAAAAGTCCCCTTCCAACTCAGTTATTCTTTGAATGTATGATTAACAGTGTTCCTCAGATCTTCCAAAATGAAGGCCATGAGTTTCTGTATTGAATCAATATCTCCCCACCCCTTGACATCCTCCTTCCTTCCTGCTATCTTTTATTTCTTTTTTAGTGCTAGCAGCCATTCCCTTGAGTCTTGTCTTCTCACAATAAATCCAAAATAAAATAATCTCAGTTTAGACATTTTAGGTTCTAGTAAGGGTTTATGTTTGATTTTGTCTAGAACCCATTCATTTATCTTTCTGGAAGTCTGTGGTATCTGAAAGCTCTACTCCAGTTATACATTTCAAATGAAACCATCTTTTCCCTAAAGTTTTTTTTTCACTATCCAGCTATCTCATTCATTCAAAATAATCAGGAATATAATATTATGAATGATACCATGAACTGCCAGAAAAAGAAACAAATGAGTGAAAGATCAAATTAAGCCTGAACTCCCACTAGGAACAAAAATGACTAAATTGATAATTGGGTACATGGTATGAAGACTCACAATAAAAAGACAATACTAGTGGGAAAATTTGAAGGGAGGGAAAGACCAAATACAGTGGAACCACATACAACAATCGCCCCATATAGCAATGAAATCATATAACAATTAGTTTTTGTGGGGGAAATGGCATCCCGCATAACAATTTTCCCTATGGAAAAAACTGTACAACAATTTTTCAATGGGAAAAACCACAGCAAAAAAAATCGTTGTACAATGCATCCCATAGGGAAAATCGCTATATAATGCATGCATTGTATAGCAATTGTTTCGTACATCAACGAGCCCCGTGGAACAGATTAAAATGGTTGTATGAAGTGCCACTGTATATGGCTGAGTGACTTAATAAAGTAATCCATAGCATTGAGTTTGCCAGGCATGAGCAGGACCAGTGATAACACACCACGGATATGTCGAGTTATCTTAAGTCAGAAACAGCTTGAGTGCAAGTTGTCATGGAATGAAGGTGCTCATTCCGTGTTTCCATGTAGCCTGCCTCCTGGAAGAGGGTGGGGGCAGATTACCCTTCAAGATGGCAACACATGGGAGCCACATGGCAAACTTGGGGAAGAAGGGGTGGAACTTGGGGTGTGATTGACATGTCTTCTTGCTGGAAGGTCATTGGGGGTAAACCCTAAGGAGGAGGGTCAAAGGGAGGATCCTGATGGGAGGAGTCTTGTCTGGGAGGAAGACACCCTCCCACATTCACTCAGTCTCGCTTGGGAAGCCTGCTGGCAAACAGCCAAAATGTAGTCTCTTAGAAAGAAGGGGGCGACCAGCTTTCTCTCTCCCCCCCCCCCCACAGATTACTTTATCTATGTGCTTTTGATCTTTTACTGGAATGTATTTTGGACTTTGCTATGCTTGTAATACAATTATGAAAATGCCTGAAGAGACTTGGAGTGATTTCTTTGCTTGACGCTACCTGATTTGCCTGATGGAGAAGCCTGAACTGAGAGGGCCGGATCTGGCCTAGGGAGCCAGATCCGGTACACTCTCGCAATCCCATCGTCAGGAGGCTGGAAAAGCTTGGCCTGGGTGTAAGCGGATTGTTACACAATTCACTGTTGTGAAATATTTAGCATTAATAGGCTTGCATGGGACCTATATGCAATGGACCTATAGTTATTGGAATCTAGATGTCTTATGGTGGGTTGAAATCTTTGAACTATTGTTTTCTTTTCCATATTTGTCAGTGTATCATCACAGTTTCATTAGTTCTTCCTTCCTTTATTAACTGATTAGTCATCTGACCACATCAAGTTAAAATGTGATAATATACATTAGATAAAATATGATTACAACAAAAATCAAAATAAAAACAGATTAAAAGTAGAATGTTTCATTAGTCATGCATTGAACATTTCCTTTTTACTATAGAAATACTAGTAGGTTTTTTTTTTTTTGCATTCTTTGTTGTTCATACCTTTGCTTTCAATCTATAATTCATCTAGTGTTTAATTGAGTGTAGTACTGCTGCTTGTCACGATCTTCAGGTAAATTATTAAAACTATACTTTGGCACAATGAGCATCTTAATGTTTTTCACTTTTACTCTATTTGTTTATGTTAATACACAGTCTCTACTACAATCCACTCCTGGTCTTATTTTTGCATAGAGGATAAGTTTTCCTCTATCTTTTGCTTCTAATTATATAGTCCCGTGATGACAAACCTTGGCACTCCAGATGTTCTTGAACTTCAATTCCCAGAAACCCTGATCAGCAGAGGTGCTGACTTGGGCTTCTGGGAATTGAAATCCAAGAATACCTGGAGTGCTAAGGTTCACCATCACTGAATAGTCTATTTGATTTCTATGGTAGTATCTGATGATGTCAGCATGCACTGTAAAATTGCTTGCCTCATCTTTTGGGTTGCTTGCAATAAACAATTAGTTGGCTTCACAATTCTAACATTCATTCTCCTCCTTAATTTCTAACTTCTAGGCCAAACCACCCCCTCCTCCAACAATATTTGGTTCTGCTTTATATTCTTCACTTGTATTCCAGACACTTTTAGTTAGCAGTACATGTGTTTTGGTATATCATCAATTTCTTCCTGAACACAGGCATCAAATCTTTCTATACCTTGTTTTACAACATCTCTAATTAGAGCATGAACTAGTTGGTTAAGAGATGGTGATGAAATGAATTAGTAGATCACAATCTACTTTGCTTTCTGTCCAACCCAGTTTCATGTAATCTAATGATAATCTATTTGTTTTACTTTCAACTGGCTGATGTACTGTAGGCCCTAGATGCAGTTATGCTAAATTATTAGACAAAGTTGAAAGTTTAGTATTCTGTCCCATCTTATGCTTTAGATCAAAGATTTCCAGGTTTTCATTAATTCATTTCATTTTCATTTATTTGATTTGTATGCTGCCCACTTAGCATACACCGACTCAGGTGGGCTCACAACATATCAAACAAAGATGCAATACAGTAAAACAATAAAGTACAAAATATCAACATGATAACATACAATAAACAAAGTTAATACTAAAAGTCAATCACAAGGTCCTTCCAACTCAGCATTTCCAATGGAGCCTGGAGCTCAATGTCCACGATCGGCGTCTCCGGCGCCTCTTCTACCCTCTGACTGGGCATGGCCAGAGGGAGTGTCGCTGGCAGCTGCAGCTGTCTCCCATCCCAGGACCAATGGGAAGTACCCATAGGGTTGGTATTCTCCTTAAACACCTCACTGGTCAATAACTAACTGGACAGCTCTGTGGTTTAGGTATCTGACTGTGGAGCCAGACATTGGGAGTTCAATTCCCCACTGAGCTTCCTGGGAGAAGAGCCAGTCTGTGCAGTCAAGAACAAGCTGCAGAATCCCAGGACATCCTCAGAAGAAGGGAATGATAAACCACTTTTCTGTATTCTCTACCTAGAAAACCCTGGAACGGGTCACTGTGTCAGAATCAACTTGATGGCATGTAATTATTCAATTATTATTAAATAACTCACTTACTTTGAAACTAGGGTCACTACAAGACAATTCTGATTCAGCAGCACGCAACAACAACAACAACAAAGCAGATTATTTATAATTTAATTGCATAATTGGATGTAAGATTCACCTTGGTACTATTATAGCTACCGCAGACATAAAGTCAAGCTAGAATTCTGGTGACAGACTGTATATTTTTTATAGAGTATGAACAGTGTTGATGGATGGCTAAACCCCACCACCACCACCACCATTTGGTGGAAGAAGAAGGCTGCCTCAGATAGGTGAAGCCAAGTGTCATGAAAGGCAGCCAGCTGTCAGTGCTTTATCTTTAATACAAAGATTGGAACCAAAAATGGCATATTTGGAATCTGATGCCTCAGTGGCCGAACAATTCACTGGGTTTGTGGTACCATACAGCTAGATTCAGCTGGGTGGACAGCATCATTTCTATTGCTCTTCTTCCAGCAGCAAAATGTTATGGTTCATCCATGCCCTAAAGCCCATGTATTTTTTCCCATTTTGCCTGAAGTGGGAGCATGATGGAAAGAGGCCTGTATTATGCCTGTTGTAATTTAACAGCTGTTTAACCATCACTTTCAATCAAAGTAAGTAGGCTGTTCTGAACAGTAGTTTGTGTGCTATTCTCCATTTCATAAGAACTTTATATCTTAAACACATGATTACAAAATTGCATAGAAAAAGGCTTGCAGCTGAAAGATGCAAAGTTCATGGATTTGTGGGAGAAGCAGCTGCGCATCACTGTCTTGGCATAGTGAACTGCTGAATGTAACGGTCTCCGTGAATCAGCTCTTGGGGCGAGGTCAAAGCACTGTCCAGAAATGGTGTTCAGAGCTTGTAATCACCACAGCGTTAAAACACATGGCTTCTCTCAGTGCATTCCTGGATCCAGTCACAAATCCTTAATCGTGACTGTGATTGCTGTGCAAAGATGGTCTGAAAAGCAGCCAGGGAATTCACCACACAGAATCTGCAGCTGTAACTAGAGGCATGCTGAGTGACACACATTACCTCATTCATGTAATCACAGAGACATACATAGGGAAGGACCGTGGGTCATGTGGAAGCTGTTTTGACTGTCTCAACCAGCCCTCAGAATACAAGTCATGGATATAATTTGTCATTGTCTTTTTCTCATGAGATGCATCAGGTCATAAAGTTACCAGTATGGAGGGGGCAGGGGACCCAGTTGAACTGGCATGCTTGAAATCTGAATCCAGTCTTAAGTGTTTTATTTTTTAAAAAAATCTTGAAAAATAAATCAGTGGATGTTTTAAGTGGTAAAAATGGGTAATATCACTTGTCAAAATATACAGTATGAAATGAACCTAAGGCAACTATTCATATTCTTTGTTGTATGAATTCTATATTACCATCTTCTGAAAGTATTTCTATTTATTTATCTGCTTATCTGAAGAATCTGACCTTTAATTAATTATACTTGATACCATAACTGTCAAGTATCTCGTATTGGCCGGGATTTCCCATATTTCAATGCCGTTTTTCCTACTTTCCCGCCCGGAGCCGCCGCCATCCCATAATTTGACAGTGGGGGGAAAGTAGTTACTGTGCATCTCCTTCTGCGCAGAACCCTTCTACGCATGCATAGAACCCTTCTATGCATGTGTAGAACCCTTCTACGCATGTGCAGAAGGGGATGCGCAGAAGGCTTCTACGCATGCATAGAAGGGACCTGCACAGAATGGTTTTGCACAGGTCCCATATTGTCTGGAGCCATGCTTGACAGGTATGCTTGATATCTTTAAAATGGTTCTGATCAATCTTGATCAGAACAAGCCCAAATGTGACAAAGCAAGGTGCGTATAATTTCAAAACAGACCCCCCTCCCAATCACTCTCTATTGAAATGGAGCAGGTAATGCACATCAGTGAAACATTTTTGATGAGGTAGCTACCCAAACATATTTGAAGAAATGCTCTGAAATAATAATTCATGTTTATATTTTGTGCTTCCAACGATGAAACCGTATCAATTCCTTTCTATGTCATTTTAGAGAACTTACCATTAGAATTAATATCTAATTTAAATTCTGAACTAGGAATTTGAAACTCCAGAGAATCTGAAGTGGCAACAGCAAAGAAAAGCTGCATATAAAATAGCTATTAAATACATTTTAAAGGAAAAAAAATCTGAGGAAAGAGATAATGCCACCACCAGATGACTATACAAAATCTCACTATAAAGAACAACCTGGGGATAAAAAGAGATAAAAAGCAAGCTGCTTTCCAAGGTGAGTCCCCTCCCCTAGGCAGGTTTCCCCCCATATATTTTGTTTGTTTGACTTGTTTCAAGTTTTCTCTCCACCCGACCCCACCAAAAAATTAATCTGTCATTTACAAGGTGATCTAAAAAGCCATTTGAGTAGAAAAGAAAAATACTGTATATGGTATTTTTGCTCTGTCGTTCATTTCCTATGTAAACTTCCTTGAGTCGGCCATTGGCCTGAGTAAGGCGGTATATAAGTATTAAATGAAATGAAATGGAAAAAAGAGAGAAACATGGAGAGCAAAAGTGGCCTCTAGGTAACTACCTAGAAGGCATCTTGTAGCTTTCAGTGTAATTAGGGTTGCCATAATTCTCTCCCACGAAACTGGGACAGCCACGTGACATCACTGCATTCTTCAAACTGCATGTGTCGGACATGGCTGTCAGGGAGACCACAGCTCTAAGACCCCACGGAATCCCCGTCCAGGGTGGACAGCCTTTGTCAGTTAAAAATAAACTGTAGTCAAGAGGTTTTTCCCCATGTAACTCTTCTTGTAAAAGACTATTCTTGATGGTTCTATTTTTATTTTTTGAATAAAATTTCTTGAAACCACCCTTCCTCCCCCTGAGGTCACCCCACCCTCCCCTTCACACATACCCCACTGAAACAGACTCACCCTCAAACCCCACATGAGGATCCCTTGGAATAAAGTTCTAAAGAGGGGCCCGGAATGGCAATGCAGTCCATGGCGCCTCTGTTTCCTTCCAGAAGGAGAAAAGCAGGAGACAAGGAAGGGATTTATTTTGGAGGAGGACCTTTGCGATGGAGGACTCTTCACTTTCTGTCCACCCTGTCCCTTCCTCTCTAGGAATACCAACCCTATGGATATTTCTTGCTCCCTCCCAGGTTTCGAGGAAAAGGGTTGAGAACGACTCCTTGTCCCCCAAACTTCAAGGTGAGCCAAGGGATTTTTGCAAAGTGTTATTTCATTGCCTCTGTACCTTTCTTTCAATTATCTCACTTGCAAGTGTCTCCCCTCCCTGGCGGACTTCTCAGGGTGCTGTTTTGCCTTCGCCACTTTCAAGCAGGATAACTGAAAGAAAGACAGGGAGGAGGTGAATTAACTCTTTGCAAAAATGCCTTGGTGAGGGGTGCTCTTGCTTCCTTTGTTCAAATTTAAAAATCCGGGACTTTTACATGTTTTTTCTTGAACTGGCTAGGACAACTTGAATCTGGGAAAATCCTGGAAAACCGGGACATATGGCAACCCTGTGTAATCTATAGAAAGAAGGCCTGCATAACCTGTGTTTCATAACAGGTAATTAGAAAACTCTCATAGTATTATCATTGCCAAAGAATATATACTACCTGTCTTTCCCCTACAACATCTTATCTAAAATACATTATCATAATATGTGGAGGTGTCAATGCTTCAAATTATCTACCAAAGTTTGGGGGTGCTGGTTAATAATATTGTGAACTAAGACTCACCTTAAATGTAATATTTGTTGTATGATCAATACTGAATTCATAGGCTTCCTTGATCCCTTGATTTTATTAGTTGTTAATTTGGGCAGATCCAGAGTTATGACTGTGGCCCGCCCTGTGCATTCCTGTTGCCTCCATTCATTGATTTGGTAGATCATACAGTATGAGTATCTGGCTAAAGCAATGTATGAAGTTGATTAGGTAAAACACACTTGAACTTTGTGAAAAGCGAGGATATATATCAATCTGGGTCCCAAACCTTTTTGCTGGGGATGGAAGCAGGAGGATTCAATCAACCTCATGTCATATTTGTGGACATACACTGGCTGGCTGGCCACTACAGAAGCAGAATGCTGGCAGAGATGGGCCTGTCATCTGATCCACTGTGTCCTTATTTCTTAAATTATTACTTTTGCCAACAAAAGAACAGGGAAAATCAAATCTACACTGGTAAAACCTTCAGCCAAAACATTGTCATCAAATAGAAGCCTGTCCTTTGACATCCTTTCAAATAGAGACGTGTCCTCTGTCTCTCTCACTACACTTCAAAGAGCATATTAATTGTCTCCCAATGCTAATTATGGGAAACTACTTTATGATTGAAACTCAAAGAAGACATATGTCAAAGATTGTTACTTGTGTTCATCTGATCTGTGGATTAAATGGCTTGCCAAAAAGAAACCTTCAGGCAATATCTGGAATCAAAAGATATTTACCATTGCATGAAAAGGCTACAATTTATAGTTGAAACAAAAAAAAAAAGAAATAGTGGTTCTCCATCATCATAATCAATAAATGTCTTCATCACCATCATACTTTTTTAAAAAAAACAACATCAAAATTATTATATTGTTGTTGTTCAGTTGTACAGTCAAATCTGACCCCTTGCAACCCCATGGACCACAGCATGCTAGGCTCCTCTGTCATCCGCTATCCTCCAGATTATGCCCAGATCAATACCCACTGTGTCAGGAATGCTGTATGACCACCTCATCCTCTGCTGACCCCTTCTCCTTTTGCCTTCCAGCTTTCCTAACACCAGGGCCTTTCTCTTCTCATTTGATGGCCAAAGTATTTGAGCTTCAGCTTCAGTATCAGGCCTTCCAAGTAGCAATCAGTGTTGATTTCTTTTATGATTGACTGATTTGATCTCCTTGATCTCAAAAGACTCTCAAAGGTCGTCTCCATCACCACAATTCGAAGACATATATTCTTCTGCACTCAGTCTTCCTTATGGTCCAGCTCTCACAGCCATACATTACTACTGGGAAGGCCATCACTTTAACTATGTGGACTTTTTCAGCACAGTAGTATCTCTACTTTTTATTATGCTGCCTAGGATTGCCATAGCTTTCTTCCAAGGAGTAAGCAGTCCTTTTATTTCATGGCTTCAGTCAACATATGCAGTGATCTTAGATCCCAAGAAAGTAAAGTCGGTCACTTCTATTATATTATTGAATTGCTATTGTAAGGATGTGTACATGGACTGGTTAGTGTTCCTAATCACATCTGCTACAGGTTCATTTCACGCTAACATGGCCACTGAGAGTATGACATGAAGTGGAGGTACCTCACAATGTGTGTCTAGAGACACACAGAGAGAGGCACACAGAAATTGACAATTATATATCACATGGCTCTCATACCCTCATAATAGTTTCCATGCCCAGGAATGAGAGAAAACTGAAGCTACTTCTCCACACACAGCCTGATTCTTATTGCTCCCCAAAGTCCAACATATTCCTGAAAAAGCCACTCATGAAAGCACTATAAGTTATGCATGGTTGTCTTTATATCCCATTTTACAGCTTAAACAATTGTGTACTGAATAAGTCATCGGCAGCAGCATAGATGGTAGTTTAAAGTATAACATTAAGCATAAGAAGCTAAGTTCCTACCGTAAGGAGCTTGCACAGTCTAAATTTCAATAATAGAGAAGACTATAGAGGGTGAATTGAGGGGAACAAAGGTTGAAAGTTTTATGTTGAAAAATTATAAGTTTTCACCACTAAAAGAAGACATGGAAGTGACATTTTCTTTTGAAAATTTGAGCTATTATTTCAAATAAAATGTTGCCGTTTTAAAAAGTTGTCAACAAGTAGCTTTGTTGACACTTAGGATAAGATGCATATATTTTATATCTAAAGCTCTCCCCATGTATCATTATGTGACTTTTTAAAATATGCTATTGTAGTCTACAGTCTCCCACAGTCACCCTGTGATATCTTGCTGTATTATTAGCAATTTAGATTATCCACTTGGTTGTTATGAGTTGACAGGTTAGTAGTACTTGTGAAAATATATAAGCTAAGAAATGGAACCAATACTATGGTTAGGTTATTTCACTGCACTTTAGGTGACACCTTTTTACTATGAGAATGTTATTCTTATATATGTGGAATAATATTGACAACTAGGGGGTATTTTACTGGAATTTATTTTAATGTGTAGGTGTTATTTTTGCTTTCTTGGTATTTATAATTTTATTCAATTTGTTTACTTTTTAATTGTAAATATTTTTATTATGTTGCTGTTGTACACTGGCCAGAGTGGGAAAATATCCCAGATGGGTGGAATATAAATGTAATAAATAAATCAAAATAAATAAACTTCTGTTTTCATCTGACTGGGTCAAGATAAATCAATGATCAAAAACAGATGAATTGAAATTAATTGAATTGAATTGAATTATTACAGTCAATGACCAGCATCAAAGAAAGATGGTTAATGAAAAGTTAGGGAAATTGTTCCTCTTGCTACCAAACTGCCCCATCTAGTGAGAAGAACTGATCAACTGAGATAACAGGATATTCCTGAGTGGTTTAAATTCCTCTTCTTCTTCTTTTGTGTCAAGATCAAACTTTGGACTACAAAAATGAAGCCACCATCTTTGTTTTTGTTTTTGGCCTAAATTAAATCCTCATTGGTGCATGTTTCTGGCAGTAATTGGCAGACCAGTAAATGAGCTAGACTCTTCATCTCTCATATACACAGTGTGTTGTTGTCCACCAGAGGCCCTCACTTAAGCATGTTAGTCTTGCATTTAGGGACTCTAACCCTCAGCCTATTCAGAGTCCTTCAAGTGACATAGGGGAGGTTGAGTTCCTCAGCTATATTCTCCTTTAATGTTATTCTTTGTCCAGTGAGCTCCTTCATCCAATCTTTTAATTTGGTTTTGCTCTTGTGTACCCTCAATAATGTTTGTTCTTGCCATAAAGCTCTTCCTGTATCTGAGCTGGTGGACTTGAGGCACATATCTGTTCAGATAGTGTAGGAGGTCATTCCCTTGCTTAGTTCTCTCTGCATCCACTGCTACTTCTTTCCTTATCACAGGTGGAGTGATGCAAACAAGAGGATATATTGAAATCCAATACTGTATGGTTATGGTTTAAATTCAAAGGTAGAAAAGTGGGTTTAGACTAATAGATAACCCAATGGGTCAATGGCAGCTAGTATCAAATCTGGTTAAGGGAGCACAAGACACCACAGCCAATGGTGAATTTTAGTCAGCAGCAGCAGGCAAAGCTGGGGCAGAAATGGACATTCATGCACATGTGCCTGACTGCATCTTCACATACATACACTCCAGGAAACATGTACAAGGTAGTGGTTGTTATTCATTTTATTTGTATACAGGAGGGGCCTAACCTTCTAGTAAAGAGGCAGGCAGAAGTGGCTAGCAGGGCTTAGCCTGAGGTGAAGCAGTGCCTTGTGTGTCCTAGTGGACCAATCTCTTGTGTGCTGGGTTTTTCCTTCTTGAAAGTATGCTAATTGCAGAACTTTTTAAAGTCCAAAAAGATTGCAGTTCAAAGGAATTTTTCTTATTATTAAAGGTTGTCTTTTTTTAAAAGGAGTTTTTTTTAAAAAAAAAAAGCTCTGGGTTAATCAGCTCTTGTGAGAATCATGTTGGGGTGGTGGTGCAGCATGGTTTCTTTAAGCAGCCTTCATCTCCACACTTTTTAAACGAAGGCAAAAGTGGATTCCTAGCTTCTGGTTTTGTCCCCCCCCCCCACTTCATTTCTTTCCTCACTTGGTGCCATGCCCTTGTGTATCTTAAGAGCAGGACAGTAGTCCCCAGCCCACCCACAAATGCCCAGAGTTTGCCAACCCCTTCTGTAAATGCACAAAAGATCAAGTGGTGGGCTCCAGCAGGTTCGGACAGGTTTGGGAGAACAGGTAGTAAAACTGGCTGGCCCCGTCCACTGCCCTGCCCTGTCCCACCCTGTCCCATCCACCTCCTCCTCCTCTCATCCCACTCCGGACGCGACTCCAACATCCGTGCTGCTGGGTCCAGGCGCCAGGGCTGAGCCAGCAGTTACTCTTCTGCAGTTACTCTTTAAAGGAAAATTGGGGCATTGAAGTATAATTGCTAACTAATGGTCTGATGAAGTGGACTCGATCCACAAAAGTTCACATTAAAATACAGCAGTTTAACCATGCCCACCCAGTCACCTGGCCATGCCCACAGAGTTGGCCACACCCACAGTGTGGCAGTAAAATTTTTTGAAGCCCACCACTGAAAAGATCCTTTGTACATTTCCAGAAGAGCATGACAGTTTCATGTCTGGCCTAGTCATGGAATTAAAAGAAGCCATTATTAAGAGAGTATTGAGAATCCATACATTTCTCTCCTGGATATCATCCCTCCTTGACATCACAACTGGTGCTCCAAAATGCAGATCTTTGTTCTTTTACATTGCTTGTGCTGTTTTAATTTGAGCACCCTATGGACTCATGCCAAATCAACTATCACAGCACCTCATATTTACACAGGTACACATTTTGCACTGAAAGAATACTTTTACTGTATTTCTAACCTTCCTCTATCCTTTTGGTCAGAGACTGAGCATTCCCTGAGCAGTACTGCTTGTGCAAGAACTTTCATCGATAGGCATATTCTGAAATCTGACAAACAAGTCCCCTGTTGTTTCCCCTGCACTATTCAATGAGCCTGTTTTCTTTTGCCAAAATAATTCCAGTCTGTCCTTGCGCTCTCTTTTCCAAGCTGGCTGAGGTGATGGTTGTTTTTCATTTTCTTATTTATAGGGATTTCCCAAAAATAAACCTTTGTGGCTGTGTTACACAAAACAACATAAGTTGCTGGGTCAGACCGAAAGCCTGGGATGCTATGTACTCTTTTAAATCACTGCCACAGTTCACTCAGACATGTTTAATTTTACCTGGGAATGTTTAATCATCCCAAGAAGAAGCATTCATGAGCCCTGGTGGTGCAGTGGTTCAACTGCTGTACTGCAGCCAAAATGTTATGAGCTCGATCCTGATGGAGATCAAGATTGACTCAGCCTTCCATCCTTCTGAGGTTGGTAAAATGAGTACTGAGCATGTTGGGGGCAAAAAATGGTAATTGTCAACTGCCCAGAGAGTGCACTCAGTGCTATGGTGCGGTATATAGGTGTCATTGCTAATTGCATTTTATCTATCCACACATTGTTACAGCCCCATTCTCCCATACTCTTCTCTGCCACTACCATTACCCTCTTATCCACCCTTTTTGCTGAAATTCAAATCCCAACATTTTATATTTGGCAAGTGAAATAACACTGATCTGACAAGACAATATAACCATTTGGATTAGTGCTATACCAGCTATAGTGCTAAACTCAGAGAGAATTTAAAAAACAAAAACAAAAACATAATTTATGATTTGTACTGGAGTTACAGTCCTTACCAGTGTCAGCAGAAGTTAGGCAGGAGGAGTATGGTTTGCTCCCATATTAGACCCCACTCTGTGCATCATTAGGGATGTCATCCAGACATGCCTAACAATTGCCCTAAAGAACCAATATAGGATATCACACAAGCCAAAAGCAAGACAAAATAATGCAAGTGAAAATCCTACTCAAAAAACCCCACACACACCCTGCCAGCAGAACAAAATATATTGTGTGTCAAAAGATCAGATCCACTCATGATTACCACTAATGGTGTGTATTCAACAGTATAAATATTGAAAGGAACAGTGAGGAAAAACAGAAGAAACTGCAGGACTAATACCTGCCTAGTCACTACTTCAATAAATCTACTTTCCTATTTGTTTCCTCTACCGATCCTCCAAGAAACAAAGTTTGCTTTGGTGCTAGTCATTCCTTCCAACAAGGTCTCAGTTCTCACTCCCTCTTCCCCATTTCTTATTTGCATCCTATTTTCCCTTGCCTGTTCCTCTCACATCGTTTTTACCCCATCAATCTCACTCTCCATCTCTGGCATCCTGCTGCCACCATTTCAAAAGCACCGCCAATGGAATGACTGTAGTAGCAAGCTTAGTAGACTTTTAACTCTTATAACATCTTGCATACCCGTGAAATGCTATTGAAAACTATGCTACTTGGCAGATGGTATGTAGCTAAAGGATGAAAAGTAGCTGTAGCAATTCTTCTTCTTCTTCTTCTTCTTCTTCTTCTTCTTCTTCTACTACTACTACTACTACTACTGCTACTACTACTACTACTACTACTACTACTACTACTACTGTTACTGCTGCTGCTGCTAAGCTTTTTAAAATAAGTATGGAACTGACAACTAGAAAATATTCTTGCGGTGTACCAGTTGCTTAGCAACACGTACACATGCACACTCACACTGCCAAACCACATTTTACTTATACTGTAGTTTACTGTAATCTCTTTTACTGTGTAAGCACACATGACCTCTTGACTCCGTGCAATACAAAACCCAGCAATTTTCCGCTTTCCTTTCCTTTATGCAATTATGCATTTTATTGAGCTAATCATAACTTAAAGCAACTGATATACATGCATAGTAAAAGTTACGTATAACAGCATCAATTAGCAGAAGCATATTTCCTCATCATCATTCTTTCTGCCAGCCACTATGTTTCTTTCACCCACTCTTACAACAATGAACAGGTTGGAATGGCATTAGTGGCATTTTGGACTAATACAGTTTCACTTTTTAGTCACCTTGCCCTTTAATTTACATACATTTAAGGTAATGTAAATGATAATGCTTTATGCTACTGCTGTGCTTTTGAATTACAGACCTGCAATGTCCTAAAAGTCAGGGCAAGTTCTGGGTTGGTTTGCCTCTCTGCTCCCCAGCTCTTGTTACCACTCTTATACCTGTGAGGATACGGCGTAAGGAAAAGGGCAAATACACTGGATTTATTATAGTGGAAGGTTCACTTTGCAGCAGTGGGACTGAGCTAGTAACACTCTAGAAGCAGAAGTAAGAAACCAAGTAAAGGTAGAACAGCTCCCTTGGCCCTTCTATGACATTTACAGCCTCAGCACAAGGACATGTTCTTTTCTTTCCGTTTTTCTATTTTCTACACTTAATCAGGTGACTTGAAAAGAAGCTAGATAAGGGTATTGTTTGCAGTGACAACATCCTGATGATACAGTCAGAGGAGATCACAGGAAAACATTCCCTTTTTGAACCAATAGAGTCATTAGGGAGAATACTCATCAATTGAGTACATCTAGGTTAATTACCACTGAAAAACTGGAATTACCTGCTATGATGTGTTTGTTTTTTCTTCTTCTGCCAAAGGAGAGACAGCTTTTAAAAAGAACATTCATGCCATAAAATCAATGGATTACAAAGGAGTCCCCTTTTCCCATTCTATAGTTCACGAGCAGAATTATTTTAGGAAAATCCTTTCCCAGACTTTCCCTATCCTAGATGGAATAGGCACAATTCATAATGTAATGAAATGTATAAGGTAGAAGTTAGAATTAATCAAACTGATCATTTTGTTTTTGTATTGAAGTACACTTGTGGAAATAAATCTCACTGAATTATATACCATTTCCAGGACACTAATTTGAAGGGCCAATGGATCTAACAACATAAGTAAGTAAGTAAGTAAGTAAGTAAGTAAGTAAGTAAGTAAGTAAGTAAGTAAGTAAGTAAGTAAGTAAGTAAGTAAGTAAGTAAGTAAGTAAGTAAGTAAGTAAGTAAAGAAGGAGGATTTCCCTGAGATAAAAATAAGTTTATTTTTATTCATTTATTTATTTATTTTGATTTATATACTGCTCTATCTCAACCCAATGGGCGACTCAGAGCAGTTGCCAACATGTAATAATACAAAAGCACAATACAAAAAATATAAATAATACAATACAATCAATACACATCAACATACATCATCAAAATACAAGCTAGATATACAATACAGTAATACCTCATACAAAGTCCGCTTCGTACAACATCAAATTCATACAACATCGCCTAATTCTGTGGAAAATGTTGCCTCATACAAAGTCACTGTGACTTTGTATGAGACTTTGGGGTTTTCCCCAGTTTGCATTGTGTCTGGGCAGTATAAAAGGCAGGACATTGTTCTTGTGGGTTTTGCACGAGACGAAGAGTGTTTAGGAGTGAATTTGATTGCGAATTTGAATTTTTTTAATTTTTCGTCAGAATTTTTAGAAGCATTCCTGGGATTTTTGCAGCATTCTTCAGGTTTTTGGACAATCAGAGTTGTTTGACATGTTTTTGTAATGTATTTAGCCTTTAGAGAATAATTTCTTAAAGTTCTGTCAGTTTCCTGTGTTTCCTTGATTTTCCTGAAGTCTGTGCTGTTACAGTACTATATATCTCTATGGAAACGACATTGTATGAGGCATCGCGGCAAGGATTTGGACGTTGTACGAGGCATCACAGCTAGGATTTTGCATGCCTCATACAAAGTCCAAATCCGTATAAAGTCCAAACTTGTGGAACCAAGTTTGGACATTGTATGAGGTATCACTGTAATACAAAAATATGCATAAGCAATTCAGCAAGCATAAAAATACAATACAATACAGTTACAATACAATGAAGTTAATTGTCGATTGGAATATAATTGAAATAAATGGATTCTCATCCAACTCTTACTTCATTGTAGCAAATAAGTGGCTTTATAGATGGCAATATAGTGCAGGACACCGGGTCACCCTAGCCAGCATAGCACACAGTGAAAATTTCAGAATAAGCGTATCACAAGTATGAATGTTGCAGACAAACCATTATTTTTTGAGATAATGAGAGGAGATTACGGTATTTGGAAAATAACATCATTGTTGCTAACTTCATTGAGGTTTTCATCTTATATATAACATTCATTATATGAAGTCCATACAAGTGGTCTTGAGGAAACAATTAAAATAGCATGTTTTTTGTATGTTACCAATGAGTGATGTAACTCAATATTCACAAGTGCAAGCAATGAATTGCCTTTTAAAAAAACCTAAAACACCAACATTAATACATTAGCTTTTGCAATCATGTGAGTAACATCTATAGTGTTGAGGAATGATGCAAACTGACACCTATTTGAGTGCTACGTATGCCCCAACCCTGATTTGGTGGATGTAGGGTATGTAGAGGAGGGGTAGCGATAGCTTATGCCTTACAGGCTGAATGCCAGGAAAAGGTGTCAAGTAACAGTAAAGCATTTCAGTCTTCAGTTATGAGACGACAAAGCCTTAAGGTCCCAAATCAGTCCCCCTGGCATTCTTTGAAAGAAAACCAACTTCTGATGGCATAAAGTGATAAAGTACATTTATCTGAATTGAAAGAATATCACCACAGTTTAAAATAATTTTTTTTGAAAGTGTCAGACTATAAGACACTGATGCAACTGCAATAGTATGTAAAAGTTTAGAGCAGTAATCCTGAAGTTTTTTTCCTCTCTCTATAGAGATTCCAAAAGAAGGGATGAAACTAATATGTTGATAAAGACTTTCCTCAGTTTAAACAAATTTCTGTGATCGATACCACCACTAGATTAAGAATTAAGATTTCTCAAGAAAAATGTTTATGTTTATTTTTAATGTAAAATAACGTATCCAGTTCTGGTGTTGATTGTTAATTTTAAAATATGAATTGAACTTTCTTTTAAAGGGGGCTGGAGAAAAGGGCTAGATTTTCACCACCACCCCAATTCTCATGGTTTTCTTTTTGGTAATAGAGAGGGGGCATGAGGGTTTCTCATGCATCAAAAACAAGAGAACAACTGGTCTGTACCTCTGAAATTAGTCTATCTACATTATCTATTTATATCACTCTGCATTTATATAAGTGTGTGTGTGTGTGTGTGTGTGCCCACCCATGTGCACATGCACATACATGAGTATGCTGTACAAACATGTATAAAACATCATCTTACCCCATGGTATTGTATTTACTATTTCTGACCAATAATAATTTGTCACATGTAGTTACCAAATGTGTTCTTTCAACCCGTCATTCAAGTATGAGTCTCTGGGGTGTCAAACATGACATGTTTTCTTTTTTTCATAGCCTGAACACCCCAAAAATATAATTACTAACCATTCTGTTCCAGCCCTATATTAAAAAAATGGGGTATAACATACAGTATTTGTAAAATATAATGGCAGTATCCTAAAAAGAAGATTTCTCTCCCAGAAAGCTCACTCAAAAATATTTCCTACTCCTCTTCATTTCTTCTTTCTTCTTATAGACCATCTGCCTCCCAAGATATCTACTTTAACAGCTTTCAACTGTGGCTGCCTGACTCCAAAAGACATATTCTGTTTTTGTGAAGCACAAATGAAGAAACAGAGAAAGACTGAGAGTGAGATTTAATCAATTCTGTTATCAAGAATCTTCAGAGACTCCATGTTATAGCAGACCTCTATTGTTTATATCTCCATAGTCCAAAGACCTGACACAATAGGTGCAATTGGCTACAACGGTCACTAGTCAGCAACAACAGTCTCTCCCCAAACCCCATAAGCATATAATTAGGCGCAGAATGTGTTAATTTAGTGCTAAAATTAAAGGGAGCACAAATATAATGGCACTCCCATTACCAGTTACCTTGACCACTCACTGTTTCTTGTAAATAATTTAACTGCACTGAGATGAGATGTTAATTTAGATTGCAGTCTTGAATACTGTTATGTTGTTCATACATACATACATACATACATACATACATACATACATACATACATACATACATACATACATACATACATACATACATACATACATACTCCGTTCAGGGGATGCCCGAATGAGGCTCCTTAGATGTCCCCAAGATCTTTTCCCACCAAAGTAGTCCCTATTTATCTACTCACAATTTCTTGCTTTTGAACTGCTAGGTTGGCAGGAGCTGGGACAGAGACAGGCACTCATTCCATCATGCAGCGCTCAGGTCTTGAACTGCCAACTTGCTGACCTTCCAGTTAAGAAGGTGAAGTTCTTAACCACTAAGCCACCACAGTTTTCCCTGGTAAAGAATACTCTAAAGTGATTTACCATTCCCTTCTTCTGTGGGCATCCTGGGACCATGCAGCTTGCCTATGACTATGCAGGCTGGCTGTTCTCCCAGGAGGCACGGTGAAGACTCAAACTCTGCAGACAGATACCTAAAGCACTGAGCTATCTAGTCAGTGACATACATATATAACATCAGTTAATTCCACTGTGGAGACATTCAATCAATGCAGCATTTACACTATGTGCATGCAGTTTATGCCTCACCACTTGTGGAAATGAAGCTCTAGCAAATGCTGCTGAAGTCTAGGGATTTTGGATCCCTGAGGGCTGCTTTCCCTCAGATAAACTGGGCCCCTCAGGAGATCAGCTCAATCTCTGAAAACCTTCTAAAGCAGTGTTTCCCATCCTTTGGCTTTTGGAATTAAATTCCCAGAGACCTAAGTCAATTCTCCAAAGCACTGATCTGCCAATGTACTGATTTAGGATTCTTGAAATTGGAAGTCCCCCTGTGGTGTGTGTGCCCCACGTTGGGAACCATTGCTCTAAGGAATGTCTGACAAGACAGTGTAACTTCTTCCAGGGGAACAGAGCTTCGAAGGGCAAGGTGTGATAAAAGGGGTTCCTCTCGTTCTGTGTTGTTTGATGAAGATACTTCATGTTCTGTTCTGTTTGATCAAGGCTCTATGACTCATCAGCTTTTCCATCTACCACTGAGGGTGGACATAGAGATTACAATGACAGGGCTATACATTCTGCTTATTCTGAAATTATACTGCTATACATTTTCAGATGATGTTTATGGTCCAAGCTAAAAGGTGGTTTGAACAGAAATAGGCCTGACTCTGCATGTAAAAATCCTGTTTAACAATAACTTCAGGCAGATTCCTTTCCAACTAAATATAAGAACATAAGAACAGCCTTGCTGGAACAGGCCACAGCCCATCCAGTCCAGAATTCTGTCTCACACAGTGGGTCACCATTTGCTTCAGGGGATTCCCAAGCAGATGCCTTCACCTGCTTAGGATTCCCTGGAAATGGCATTGAGAGATATCCTGCCTATCTCTCCAACTCGGAGGTTGTCCTTAGGTATATAGCCATTGATATCCTTGTCCTCCATGAACTTGTCTAATCCTTTCTTAAAGCTGTCAAGACTGACAGCTGTCACCACTTCTTCTGGCAGTGAGTCCCATAGACCAGTGATCCTCTGGGTGAAAAAGTATTTTCTCTTATTTGTTTGAGAACTAGTACCCAAAGGTTTCATGGAGTGCCACCTAGTTCTAGTGTTGTGCGATAGGGAAAACAGTTTTTCCTTATCTACTTTGTCCACACTGTACACGATTTTATAAATTTCAATCAGGTCGCCTCTTAGATGCTGTCGTTCAAGAGTAAAAATGACTGGGCTAATCAGAGCATTCTCCAATTCATGTTTCAAAAAAAAAATTTTTTTTTGGGGGGGGGATGCATGTCCAAAGAATTTCATCCTTCATGCTGTTATTATGTTTCACTCCTGCAAAAACAACAACAACATGTTCTCTTTTGTTTTGTTTAGAATAATTAGGCAAAGAAAACCGTGAGTTACATTTCAGTGACAATCCCAATGACATACATTTACACTCTTTTCAATTTACACCTGTTTTCCTACTTGAGGAGGGGGTCATTCATTCTAGGTGCAGGTTTTTCTTATTATTTAGTATGATCCTTCATTTCCAGATACTACTGGTGTTTCACCAGGACTTGGTACAGCTGCCTGAATCAGCTGTGTTTTATAATTCACATACCTGTGAAGGAAGGAGACAAGTAATTTTCTAAAGCCAAAGAGCCTATTCAAGTTACCACCAAACAGAACTAGATACATAACTACCATTAATCAAGTGTTCAATAGGGTGTTAATTTGAAATCAAACGCAGGGGAAGAGTTCTAGTTCTACCCTTTGTGTCTTTCTACAGGTTAAGAGAGAGGATGTTACTAGATGGCCAAAATGGATTCGGCTGGATCGGGCTAATTAGGATTGCTTTTGTTGTTGTTCAGTTACACAGTCGAGTCCAACCATTTGCGACCCCATGGACCACTGCACGCCAAGCACCCCACCATCCTCTGCAGCCCACCATCCTCTGCAGCCCACTCAGCAATACGTCCATTGCGTCAACAATGCCATCTACCCATCTCATCCTCTACCGCCCACCTTTCCTTTTGCCTTCGATCTTTCTCAGCATCAAGGCATTCTCTAATGAGTCCTCTCTTCTCATTTGGTGTCCAAAGTACTTGGGATTGCTTAAGGTTGCATAAAAGTGAGGCACACTGTAACCCCAGAATTTGAAAAATGTATAATCCATTTTATTTCTTATTTTTTTATCTCTTATTAATAAAGTTATCTTGTTTCTTTTCTTTACAATAAAGTTATTTTGTTTATTTTATTTTGCCACCCACGTTTAGGATTGATTAGGCTTATGTGTACACAAGCACCACTCTGACCATGCACCCATTCACACACGCTTGAAGGTATATACTGCAAGGGTTGATTTTTAATAAATTTATGAAGATTGAAGATTCCCCGTGTCCAGCTGGGCATCGGTGGCCTCTGGCAGAGGTTAAACCAGTGAGCAAACTCCTGGCCTCTGGCCCTTGTCAGGGCGTAAGGGGGGTGAATTAATGATAGGGATTAATTCGGCCGCTTGTAGCCTGACCGACAATTCTGCCGAGCAAGCATCTCGCAGACCTTAGTTACCCATTAGAGTAATCACTCATCCCCTGGCCAAGGTAATCCCCGGTGTAAATATCGGCCATATTTACCCTTGCCTAAGCCCTAAACAATGGTCTTCCTTGCCCCGTGTTTGTCCAAGTTAATCAACTTCCCTTTGAGAGGTTCCCTATTAACCCGGATACGTGAGTTAGGTAATTTTCCTGTCCGATGACAGTTTCGCCACCGTTGCACTTTTTTCCCTATAAATGATGTTGCCTTTTTCCAATAAAGTACTGATCTGATCTCGCTCCATTTGCCTTGTGTCGTCACTTGATCAGTCTCCTCCGGGATCTTAAGGCCACCCCAGTGGCCCCGATTCCTACATCTGGTGACCCCGACGTGATTTACTTGTGAGTAAGCGACCCAGGAGAGGTCTACTCGCGAGTAGCGATCCACGCGGTCCGGTTCTACGCTTGAACCGCAACCCGTCAGCCCAGAGGACAGCGCGGCGCTCTGACCGGCAGCCAGCCTGTCAGAAGGACGGCCAGCGGCGAGGCATTCCAAGAGAGGCATTCCTGCACCCTGCTTCCGGCTTTCGGGGAGACTTGCGCCAAAGGAAAAAAACGCGTTCCGCTCAGGGCAGCTGTGAGCCCCTGACAGCGCAGAGGCCACCGAGGGCCCGTGGCAGGAGGCCACGCTCCGAGCTCCACCCAGACAATCGTCGCCAAAACCAGTTACCTTGCCCCAAGACGCGTCAACCCGTCCCGAGGAGGAAACTTCAGAGGACTACTCGCAGGTAATATGGGGACTTGTTCTCAGGGACAGAGTCCGTCCGCTAGCCAAAAAACTCGTGAGGAAGAGTTTAGAATCCTGGCCAGGGTATTTAAGTTACGCTTTCACAGCAGGGAACTAGCGAGACTTTTGGCGTACCTTAGGGAACACTGCCTGCTTTACCCAGAAGTAGGTACGTTAACCCTACAGCTCTGGGATCGGATAGGAGACTGCATTCAGCAACCCCCGAAGGCCCCAGGAGGGATAGTTTGCACATGGAGGAAGTGTAGGAAACTCTTAGCTGAGATCGAACCAGTCCGGATAGAAGCGGAAGAACCCCCATTAGATAAGTCATCAGTTCAGCCAGTCGAGCCGACTGTGCCCACCGCACTCTATCCGACATTCAAGTACCAGCAGAGTAGCGCAGGGAGCCTTCCCACGGTGACAACTGCAGATGTCACCGAGGGAATGCAGGGCATGAGAAGCGCAGGTTCTCCTCTGACAGCTTCGGCTTCCCGAGTTACCAAGAGTCCCCTTCAGCGCACAATTGAAGAGGAGATTAGGAAGGGGGAATTGCCAGCAGAAGAGCTAGCTGAGCTCAGACAGATATGTCCAATCCGCATGGAAATGGACGCGCTCACGGGCGCACAGCAGATTGTTCATTCCCCAGTCCCGTATAAGCTGCTCATGGCTATGCGGAAGGCAATTGCAGAAACAGGGCTCCAAAGTCGTTTTACTAGGGGCACGCTTCAGCAAGTGTGCGAAACCACCATGTGGATTCCTCATGATTGGAAAGCCGTCATGAGGATGATGCTGACCCCTAGCCAGTACATGATCTGGGACAGCGAGTTCCGCCTAGAGGCTCAAACTCGGGCTGCCAGGATGGGAGGCGCGGTGCTTCCTGAGCAGCTGTATGGCTCCGGTAATTTCGAGTCAATCAATGCTCAGATCAACCTGCCTCTCGCCACTCTCGAGATGTCAGCCGAGGCAGCCTTTAGGGCTTACTTTAAGATCCCAGCCACTGGCAAAGCGGCTAAGAATTACACCTCCATCAAGCAGGGAGCCCAGGAGCCCTACATGGACTTCATCAATCGCCTGGAAGAAGCCATTAGCAGGCAGATTGATAATGAGCAAGCCCAGGAAGAGCTCATGATTAAGTTAGCCAAGGACAATGCCAACTTGGACTGCCGTAGAATCTTGCAGTCCCTAGGCAATCGTCCTGACTTGACCCTCTCGGACATGATTAGAGCTTGCGCCGACATTGGCACAGAATCCTATAAGATGGGTCTGCTAGCGGCAGCGGTGCAAGGAGGGAGAAGACCTAATGGTAAGAGCAAAGGAGCATGCCACAATTGTGGCAAGATCGGTCACTTCGCTAGAGAGTGCCGATCCAAGGGAGGCGGACAAAAATCCGGCCATCCCAAGGCTCCGAACACCCTCTGTCCGAAGTGCAAGAAAGGCTATCATTGGGCCAGGTATTGCCAGAATTCGGGAAACCGGAGCACGGGCATGTCTCTGGCCCCAGTCCAAACAGAGGCGTCCTTCACCCAGAACTCCCCAGAGCTAGAGTAGAGTCCAACCCCATCCCAGACATTGCGAGGGCACAGGCCAGCCCCAAGGGCAGCATGGGACTAGAATTGACTTGCCAGGCAGACGTTACATGCGACCTGCCAGGCACAGTCTATCTGGTCGATTCCCAGTACATGGGACCCCTGCCCAGAGGCTTTATAGGTTTAGTTTTGCCCCGTAGTGTAGCTGGTGCACGCGGAATTTTTATAATTCCAGGAGTCATTGACTCAAATTTTTCAGCCGTTCTCCAAGTTCAGCTTTGGACACACCTGCCCCAAACCATCCCTAAAGGAGACACCTTAGCGCAACTGATCATGGTTCCTTGTCGCTCGCCAGCAGAGAGCCAGGGAGGGCTCAGTGACAGCTTCGAGTCCCGGTCAGAGGACCGCTCGAGCGCCAGTGAGGCAGCGCAAGGATACCAGGTCTTAGCGACAGTGGAAACCAACATAGAGTGGAAACAGCGCCCGGTCATTGAGGTATTTCTGAATAATCGATCATTCTCAGGCCTGTTAGATACCGGAGCAGATGTCAGCGTGATAAGTAGAAGCCAGTGGCCAAGGGAGTGGGCCACTGAGCCAGTCTCCGATGTGTGGGGGGTAGGCGGTGTGCAGGAGGCGTTTAGGAGCCGAGAGTGGGTAGAAGTCACAATCCCAAGGGCTGAGGGCACGGCGGTAATTCGACCGCACATTCTTGACGTGCACATCAACCTTTGGGGGCGAGACATTCTGCAGCAGTACGGTGCTACGCTTACCTTCGGGTAATGGCGTTGCCACTTAAATGGCTCACCGATACTCCGGTCTGGGTAGAACAATGGCCGGTGGTGGGGGAGAAATTGGTTGCTCTCAAGCAGCTAGTTAAGGAACAGCTAGACGCAGGACACAGAACAGTCCACTAGTCCTTGGAATTTGCCAATTTTTGTTATTAAGAAGAAGTCGGGGAAGTGGCAACTCCTCCACGATCTAAGAGAGATCAATAAATGCATACAGCCAATGGGTCCGCTTCAATGCGGCATCCCGAATCCGAACATGATTCCCGAGGGGTGGGAGATCCTAGTCGTAGATCTCAAGGATTGCTTTTATACAATCCCCTTAGACCCCAGGGACCGGGAGAGGTTTGTCTTTACGGTGCCAGTCGTGAACCACAGTGAGCCTATGCAGCGTTACGCGTGGAAATTTTTGCCACAGGGCATGCTCAATTCGCCCACTTTGTGCCAAATTTATGTTCACGACGCACTGGCAAAGTTTCGAAACCTTTACCCACAAGCCTTAGTTTGTCACTTTATGGATGATATTTTGGTAGCGTTGCCAAAACTTGGCAGCGAAGTGTTTTCAGACCCCCAGGCCAGCCTGCGGGACAAAGGGTTACTCATTGCCCCGGAGAAAGTGCAGAGAACCGAGCCCTTCTCATACTTGGGCCATCGGCTTCTCCGCTCTTTCGCAGCACCAGTTTTGCCTCAGATCAATTTACAGGACTCAGTCACCTTGGTAGAATTACAGCAGGTTTTAGGGAACATTAATTGGGCCAGGCCGTATTTTCGATTGGATACGGATCTTCTGAAACCGCTCTTCTCGCTGCTAACGCTAGGTAAGCAGCCGGCAGACCGGATAAAAATTTCTCGAGACGCGCGCTTGGCGCTCGAGAAAGTTAACCAAGCTCTCAGCCAAAGATGGGTAGATAGGATCGCCCAGGGGCCACATGCCCCAATCCTGAATCTGTACATCGTGCGGTCGGGATCCATGTTCACTGGGGCGCTAGGAGTAGACTCAGAGAAGGGAGCGAAAATTGTGGAGTGGGTGTACTTGCCTAACACCTCATCTCGGAACATTGTTCCGCCCCAAGAACTGGTCTCCGCGGTGATCTACCGCGGCAGGCTGAGAGCTAGGGACATTTCTGGGCACGATTTAGCCAAAATCGTGGTCCCGTTCACCAAGGAACAAATTCAGCAGTTGATGCAGCTAGGTGACTCGCTTCCGATAGCCTTGGAAGGATTCACTGGAAGCTTGGCATACCACTTGCCTAAAGACCCCAGACTTGTCTCGCTTCAAACAGGAACGGTCAGCTTGTTCGAATTGCTCTCGCTGGTCCCACTTCAGGGGGCCAGAACAGTTTTTTCTGATGGTGGACGCACCTATGGTGTCCTGACCTGGCAGGAGGGCGAAGCTTGGCACACGCTGTTAACTCTCCCTCAGAAGTCCGCGCAGCGGGCGGAGTTGGCAGCCGTGAACCTTGCTTTGCGCACCTTCGCCAAGGAACGTTTAAATATCATAACCGACAGTCTGTATGTTAGGAATTTGCTTCACAGTCTACCGGGAGCTTACATCACTCCCGCGATAGACAAGAATCTGCTTAGCCTGTTTCTCACGGCTCAATTTCATTTGCGAAACCGCACGGAGCCGCTCTATATTGCCCACATCCGCAGTCATCAAGACCTGCCGGGTCCAATTTCCGCGGGCAATAGCAGAGCGGATGCGGCGGCAAAGGAAATTCAGCAACGTTCAGTTTTGGGAGTTTTCACTACTCCAATTCAAAGTCACGCCTTTTTTCACCAAAACGCCAAGGCACTCGCCAGACAGTTCAATTTGCCACTTTCTCAAGCCCAGGGTATAGTACGCTCTTGCCAGCATTGCGCAGGGGCGCCGGGGGGCCCTCGTGGGGGGTCAACCCACGGGGGACGGAGGGCAATCAGGTGTGGCAAATGGACGTCACGCATGTGCCGCAGTTTGGCAGATGGCAGTACATGCATGTCTGCATAGACACTTTTTCCCAGTTCGTTTGGGCGACGGCGCAGAAGGGGGAGACTGCCTCCCACGTGGAGCAGCATCTCCTGTCCTGCATTGCGGCAATGGGCAAGCCGCGGCACGTGAAAACGGACAACGCCCCGTCCTACTGCTCTAGGCAGTTGGCCGCCTTCATGGCCACCTGGGACATCAAGCATACATTTGGCATTCCCTACAATCCGCAAGGGCAGGCGATTGTAGAACGGGTCAATCGGACGCTAAAGTCCTATATTGACAAACAAACAGAAAGGGGGGAGCCACCAGCCCTCCCCAATTCACAGGGACAAGCACAGTTTTGTCTGAATAAGGTATTGTTCACATACAATCACCTCAATGTTTTTTCGGACTGTACGCCGCAGGAGAAGCACTTCTGCCGTTCGGAGGCTCTCCCGTGGCCTATGGTCCGGTACCGGGTGCCACCGGACCCATCCTGGAGGGGCCCGGTGCCGCTCATAACCTGGGGGAGAGGGTATGCTGCAATTATGTCTCCTACAGGTGTCGTTTGGATTCTGGCTCGGTGCGTCAAGCCTCATTTGGAACCTCATGGCGTGGACCCAGACCGACCCGAGTCCGATCCCGGAGATGGAGGACCTCGCTCTGACCGAGGAGACCCACCAGGAGAAGCGGCGGCTGTGGACCCAAGCGCAGAGGATCACCTGGGGGATGGTTAAGACCCTTTGCAGAGAGGCCCAGGACGCCCTCCAACGCGAGGAGAAGGAGCCGACACCGGAGCACTTCGTTGCAGCAGTCTTTGCCCAGATTAATGCCAACTCCGTGATCTTCACCATCATCCTGGCCCTCGCCCTGCTTCTGGGGGGAGGCGCTCAGGCCGCTTCGCTTCAGGCCAACGGCCTGCCGCCCGGTGGAGACCTTTCAGCACGGATGCACTACAACTTGTGGGCAAGGTTGGCGGGTCTCGTCAACCAGTCCGATTTTTGCCTGAAGCAGGACATTGGTTCTGCCTCGATCCTCAGCACCTGTCTCATCCCGGTGTGCCACACTCTCGACGCACGCGCCAGGGATGGTGACTGGCTGTTAAAGAAGATCTTCGGACCGCATCTCCCTGCGAGCTTTGCAGCCTACGCTCGCTGGGGGGGATTGCGGCTCACCATGACTTTGCCGGCTGATGCAGCCACTCTTCACACCCCGCGAGTGGCGGCCAGCCCGAACTCTACTTGTGCGCGAATAGTCGGCAGCGCCACAGGCGGCCGAACCCAGCGCAGCTGCCTCGATACCGGCAGCAGCAATTGGACTTGTGCAAACCCAGAGACAATTGGCTCGTTGCCTGCCCATGTCACCCTACCCTCAGGGTGGTTCTTCACATGTAATCAGTATACCTTTAACTATATTCCTGCAAATGTATCAGATTCCACATGTTGCCTTAGCTGGTTGACACTGTTGCTCCCCACTAAGGATATGGTTACCCCAAGCACAAATGTTTCAAATGTTCCACATGTTCCACATGTTCCAAATGTTCCTGCACCCATCAGGCACACTCGCACCACCCAGCTAGACAGCTCATGTGATAGCAGCTTTAGAGTTCTAAGTCCAGCCGAATACGTCTCACTATCAGTCAGTATAGTTGGCGTGCCAGGCTTAGCCGTCGGCAACGCACGGAGAATTGGTCGCTTGGCTTGCGGCTTGGCAAAAGCCATCAACCACACCTCCACAGCGATAGCGCTCCTCAATCAGGAGCAGGCGGAACTTCGCCATGCCATTCTCGATAATCGAGCAGCTATCGACTACCTCTTATTATTGCACCACTTGGGTTGCGAATCCCTTCATGGTATGTGCTGTTTCAACCTTACTGACAACTCCCGCAAAGTACAGAGCCAGCTCACTGATCTCCACACCATAGTCCAGGGCATCACTGAGGGTTCCGCATGGGGAACTTGGTGGGGTTCATTGTGGAGCTGGATGTGGTCCTGGATCCCCTGGGGGTGGCTTCAGACGGTACTCAAGGTGGTAGTGGGGGTGACTATACTAGGCATAGCGTTATGCTGCTTTGCGCAATGTATTCCCTCACTGATCTCGAAGTGCCGCCCCGAGAAGAAACCCCGTGACGTCATTCCCGATCAACAGCTGATGCCGCTTCTGCGCAGTCGCCAGTCAGGCTCTTAATATAAAAAAGTAAGGGGAGATGAAGATTCCCCGTGCCCGGCTGGGCATCGGTGGCCTCTGGCAGAGGTTAAACCAGTGAGCAAACTCCTGGCCTCTGGCCCTTGTCAGGGCGTAAGGGGGGTGAATTAATGATAGGGATTAATTCGGCCGCTTGTAGCCTGACCGACAATTCTGCCGAGCAAGCATCTCGCAGACCTTAGTTACCCATTAGAGTAATCACTCATCCCCTGGCCAAGGTAATCCCCGGTGTAAATATCGGCCATATTTACCCTTGCCTAAGCCCTAAACAATGGTCTTCCTTGCCCCGTGTTTGTCCAAGTTAATCAACTTCCCTTTGAGAGGTTCCCCATTAACCCGGATACGTGAGTTAGGTAATTTTCCTGTCCGATGACAGTTTCGCCACCGTTGCGCTTTTTTCCCTATAAATGATGTTGCTTTTTTCCAATAAAGTACTGATCTGATCTCGCTCCATTTGCCTCGTGTCGTCACTTGATCAGTCTCCTCCGGGACCTTAAGGCCACCCCAGTGGCCCCGATTCCTACAGAAGATCTTAAACCACTACTTAAAAGGGCCATGGAAAACAGGAAGCCCCCTCTCTCTCCTTTCTAAGCCAAGCTTTGGCAGAGGCTCTGGAGACTGCAGTGTGGTTTAAAATGTGTCTTCCCTTTCTGCCCAATAGACACAGCAGGCCTGGCCCCTTTCACTCCTAATAAATATTATTTCATTGGCAGTTATGCCTGGGTTGTCAGATAAATTAATAAAAATGTTTTCAAATACCTGGAACTATTCTATTCAAGCTAGAATCTCCTAACTTACTCTTCATATGCTTATATCATATTGGCGCAAGTCCAAGGGCTTTCCATTGTAAAGCCAGGAACTCACCTCCACCTTTCCCCTAAAGTTTAAGATTAATTCTTTCCTCTGTTGCTTTTCTCTGTCTCTCCATTGTCTTTGGGGTCAGCGATAGATCAGAAATTAGCATATGTACACAGTGCTGGCTGGGGAACTGCCCTGGGCATCTTCACTGAAACTCCTACTTGGGGGCTGCAATTAAATGAAAATAGAGAGTTTTTTAATAAAAAGAATAATGAAGGTTTCTTTTATTTGCCCTGTACAAAACAATATTATTTTGGTCTTCCTTATAAACTGCTATAAGAAGGTAAACTAACATTTTAAACTTGCTTCATGTCTTAGAAAGTCAAAATGAGAAAGAACTGGTGCTGCAATCTGACTGTTTGGAGAAGCCCAGAGGCATACCCACTCTAAATTTCCTGGGAGTCAACAGAAACAGCTTTAATTCTTTTTCAAGTATCTTGCATTGATTCTTTCACCTGTATCTCCGACCTGTATTGTTTTTGGGTTTTGTAATTATCATATGTAAACTGTGAGGGTTGGGTTATGTCTGGGAACAGGAAAAGGATTATTGACTATTTTTGGGTGGGAATGGAATGCTCACCACAAAGTATGTTCCCTACCCTGATGTCCATCCACAAGCCCATTGATCAACTTGTATCCTGCATATGGAATCTGAACTTCTGATTTGTGCCAAATTACAATCCTCACTCCCATTGGAGGCTCCATCGGAGGACGCCACTACATACCTTTACTAAACTATGAACATTGCTATTTCCCTTCTACCCCAGGACATCTGCCTAATCCCCCTTGCCTATTTTTTCCTATTATTGAGCTTCTTACTTGTAAACAAAAGAGTCTGGTGCTGGTCTTTGTTTTATCATTATAAAGCTTTTATTTCGTAATTAATAGATAGAGGTTAAGGTTTAAGGTTAGTTCTCTTGGGTAAAGGGTATATAAATCACCTGCTAGCATTGGGTCAGTAGTAACTCTGGAACCAAAAAGGGCTGCTCACTTGGGGGAAACTTTGTTGAGGCAAAAGTTGAGATTAGGGCTTTGACCAGCACCTGGCCAGTGGTGATTAAACTCCTTTTCAATAAACTTAATTTTATTTTGCCTAAAATAAATGCCTCCTCATTCATGGGATAAGGGTTCCACCAGCAATCGAACTGAGAGTTGTAGCTATGAACCATACTCCAAAAGCTCTTGCAACAACCATAAAGGGGCAGCAATTTTTCTGGTAACAACACCATTTAGTACAATCCTTATATCTGCATGCAAGAACTGGATGGTCTTTGGGACAAGAAACCACACTGAACCTCAAACAACCCTATTTACTCTGTTCCTCAATTTCAAGGGAGGTAGAAAAATCCCCTCCTTGTCTCTTCCTAGCTCCCCCCCTTTCATGGGAGAGCAGGAAGAAGCTTTCAATTTTTTAAAAATTTTTTTAATGGCATAGTGCTGAATTGACTTGCTGAGCAACCAATTCAGCATTGTATTACAGTATCTTTAAAAACAACTTGCATCCTCTTCAGTGGGGGAAGATGGAGGAAGCTTTCAATTTATTAATAAGCAGTTTGATCCTGCAGTAGTTTAAGTGAAGTAGGTAATTGTTTCTGCTTTGATTTGATCCTGGTGATCAGATATGCCAGAATTAATCAAAATGGAGTGATCTAACCCCACCCCCCACCCCACCCCCACCCCCACACACACACGGGTGAGGGGGTTGTTAGCCCCTGGTGGGGAACCAGAAATTTGTATGTAGGCATGGGTAAGGGTCAGGCTGGTTCACAATATCTCATAAATCACATGGCCAGTCACAAGAAAAAGAAGTAATCCAGAACACACTGTGAAACAAAGGCTAATCTCATCATACCCAGCGTCACTTTCAAATTAAACCTTTTTGAAATGCGTGAATATGACTATTGTGGAAGTAGATGTTGGCCACTGAGTTAGGAGCTCATAATGTTTGGCCAGCTGGTGGCTTCTCAGTTTACATTTGGAGGAAGAGGAATTTAGCAATAGAGGACAATTCAGTTCTAGAATATTATAGAGGCCAGAATCCTATTGTATATTTTTGCCAGCATGATACCAGCAGTGTAACATTCACTAATTAATTCTGCAAGTTAAGAAATCAGAGTAGGTATTTCCTATTTTACACAGAGTCATGCAACTAATATGTAATAGGAAATGTCTGTGCCTGCCTTTTATGGCAGTTTACTACTGTAACTTATGCCACTGGTATAATGCAGGGAAGTTCAACTAATAGGATTTTGTCCACTATATCATAACTGTCAAGTATCCCGTTTTGGCCGGGAAATACCATAATTCACCCCTCTTTCCCCCTCTTTCTCGCTATCTTCCCATATTAGAACAGCTAGAAAAAGGGTTACTGCACATGCACGCCCATCAGAGGCAGCGGCGCACATGTGCAAATGCCCAAAAGAGGGGTTACTGTGAATGCACACCTGTCAGAGGCAGCAGTGTGCAAGCATGAATGCCTGCGCCTGGAAAATTTCCCTTATTTCCACAACCAAAACTTGACAGGTATGCACTACATAAAAGTATTTAAAAGTCAGAAGGCTGCCAAAAGTGTAAGAAACAGTCTTGTTACTACACTTCTGAAGACTAAATTCATTTTGTTAACGACTAAACTCACAAAACCTGATACCATAACAAATCTGTTAGCTTTTAAGGTGCCACAAGAATTTAAGGTGCCACAAAAGGAAAATGGCTGCTCTTCTGAAATATGTTAGTGACATATCCTCATATCTCCAGGATCTCACTAATCACACCACATGTCTCACTAATCACACACATGTTATAAGCAACTTATAATGGGATATGACCTGTTCTAAATATTTTCTTGGAAATCTATTCACTGATCAACAAATACACAAATAAATACAGTGCAGTTTTAAAAAACTATTCAGACTTGCTTCTTGCTGTTCCGCTTATCTCATTCAGCAAAGATGTACATACATCTTATCAGATAAGCAATCTCAAGGAGAGACAGAACAATTTCATATCAAAAATAACAATAATATAAAGGTTAATACAAATATTTATTACAAAATACTCATGAAACATGAAATATGGGAGCATCAGGAGGAGTCTAATGATTAAATTAACTGATTCAGAGGTGATACCCTGTTTGTATTGTGTAATATATTCTGCCATTAAATCCCAGTGTGTTGTCATAACGCTTAGTGACTGTTCATAGGGGTTCTGCTGGCATTGTTTGTCTCTATCTGAATGGTACTGACTGATAACAAGTTAGCTACAATCAGGCAAGCTAACTTTAGGTGCGTCCATATGAGGAACACACACCATGTTTATTTATTGAAGGGCGAGAAGTAAAAAACTCCTTGACTGAGAAAATAAATTGTGGTTAGCTTGTCTTTCTGAGGAAAAAACTGTGCACCATTAGTGTATATATAACAAAATATATAGACTGCTAATTAGTATTGTATTTAATGAAATTTATTAAAACTAACAATATAATGTCCTTCATCTTGCCAGACCTCAGGGTGGTTTACACTGAAGTTTGTCTGGCACCTTGTGCCTAATTTCTTTATAAATATGGGCCAATCTTCCATAAGATCTAGAAATACACATGGATCAGCTCTTGAAACAGTACTTTCACAATGCCAGTGAAGACTCGTAAGACTTTCCTTTTGAACCCCCTAGCACAGAGATGGGCAGTCTTGGCCCTCCAGCTGTTCTTGGACTTCAATTCCCAGAAGCCCAAGTCAACACACCAGCTGGTCAGGGTTTCTGGGAATTGAAGTTCAAGAACAGCTGGAGGGCCAAGACTGCCCATCACTGCCCTAGCATGTATGTGAGAAGGAGGAGCTTTGCTGTTCAATATGCTACAGCATTTAAATGCCCATTTTCTGCCTAATTCTGAAGTGCCTCATTTCTGCAAACAAAACATCCATGCAAAACTAGAAGGGGTTCCTATTGTTCCAGTTTTGTAAGTTCCATTGTCTATCGGTCATTTTAGTTCCTTTAATTTATTTTCCAGCTAGACAGTCCTCCACAGTAGAGCTGTCCCGAGATGTTTTTGCTCCCTGAGGCACCTCCATAGCTATTTCACATATAAAACCCAGCTAGACTGACAGCTGAATTGTAATTCAACAATGGCAAAAGAGCAGCATTCCTCATTGCAATCAAAGGACAGCTTGGAACCACAATGTGTAGCAGAAACACACACACACACACAAACAAATGGAGTTACTTGCAATTAATTCCTTTTCTAAATAGTTACAACTACATTGTAACTTAATTAAAAGCCTTTAAACTCAATTTGACCTGCCAGGTTAATTGGTAATCCCACAGTTGATTTCCTCTTGCAGTTCTGTGAGTTAACAAACATAGCTGGTGGATGGAGGCCAACATAGAAGAGGAAACAAAATATCCCCAACCCTCTTCAATGTTTTGCTAACAGAAGTTTTGCTATTTTTTTAACCCTAGGGATTTTTTCTTTGTTTATTCCTTGTGAAGAATAGTGCAGGAGTGAAGCATTTTTAGACTTGGAGCTGGAGTTATATTTGTAGGAAGCTATGCTCTCCCATAGATTTCTTCAAAATGGCCTACCATAAGTGCTAAACAAAAATATCCCCTTCTTGATGGCAGGTCTTGGAGAATTTTTGATTGCCAAATGTCACCTGTGGTATCCTTCCAGTATTTTCTTCAGAGGTGTGTTTTTGGACACTATCCTTCTAGGTTATGACCTTCGCAAATACATGTGCACTCCCGCACGCACACACAAGCATACAGTATATACAAGCATAAAACAAGTTTCTTTTTGACGAAAAAGGGATGTAATTTCAGAAGATATTACAAATAACATTTTCCCAGCTGAAAACCCTAATGGTCCGGCAGGTCCTAAAAAAATTATTTCAGATCTGGCTGGAGATGAATAATGAACGGCTTTTACAAAGGGCAAAGCTGCTGATTTGTTTATAATTAACAACATTTGGTTCAGTGGGGAAAAGCAGTTATTATTCAATGCATGATGCGCTATTGCCTCTAGTGTTTGTCCGGGCTTTTTCCAAAACCTGGGGGGAAATGCTGGCAAAATACTGACCCTGTCTATTCCAGTTCTATTGAGAAATCAAGAATATCAATATATTTCTCTACCACAGTTTATATATCTTTTAATGTTCCTTTTTTTTTTAGTCCAGTCATCCTGTGTGGTAAAATGTTATTATTCCCATTTTTCAGACGAGAAACTGAGGCTGAGAAATAATGGTCTGTCCAAAGCCATACACTAAGTTCAGTCTTCAGTGATATTTGAACCTCAGGTCAAACTCCACCATGTGAAGGAGCGGACCACACTGGCAGCTGCTGCTACTGTTTCATTCGCCCTCTCTTTCTCCCTCACTTTTAAACAGAAAGGCATTATTCAGCATGCTTAACAAGCATCCTGTGTACTTTCCTCTGATTGATGCCGCAGAAATGCATAATGCAATATACATATAGATATAAAGACTTTTAGAGCCTGTTTACTTCAGTGACTCCTGCAAAACAAATGTTTCTTTCTCCTGGTGTCGCCCACCCACAGAAAAGGAACTGAACAAAAAATGGCTCTCTCAAGCCTCTCACGGCTAGAGAATGCCTGGAGAGGCCACCCTGTGTTAGAGTCCTGCCGAGTCCTATTCAGCCTCACGTAGCACTCAGGCGCCCCGTACAACTAATTACATGTCAGATTAGCGATTTCATTATTACCCCACTACCACTAATTAAAACGGCATTGATATTTTTTCAAGTAGTATTATATGTTTAGGTAGTTCAGAAACAGTTTTTTTTTCCTCTCCATTACCAAAAGTTTAAAGAAACATAAGAAACCAAGCAGGAAAGAAACCATCTTTTAATATCTTAGAAAGATATGCTAATGAAGAGATCCTGACTTGCCAGCCAAACATTAATCCATATTCATGGTGAATCCTCCTCATGGTATCTTCCTCCCCCCACCCCACCTGCCTAGTAAAAGTAACTTTTAAAAAAAACCATCTCTACAAAGTCATGAATCTGCAAACTGACAGATGCATACCATTCTGAGCTTTAGCACTAACTTTGGTTGCCTGTCTGAGTAACTAACGAAAGTTACATCATTCTAATCTAAACACATTGTCTTTAATTGTCTGGCTCTCCAGAAAAACAAAGTAACGCTATAGTTTTATGGTATTTGATTAATGAGGGCAGGAAAATTGAAGTTTTTGCAATAAAAACTTGGGGGGGGGAGAGAGAAGAGAGAAATCAACAGACTTTTATATTTTTTCCCTTATGATTTTAATTTAATGGCTCATGTTTTCATTACTGCAGAGGCTGTACACTTTAGCTTGCAATTATGTCCCATCTGTGAAGCACTGTGTTATTACAGTTTATTCTAGTAGCTTTTCAATCACTTTTGAGTTGTGCTTTACAAGTATTCTTGCAGCAGGTGGGCTTACTGGCATGGGACCAGGAATACACAAAGCGCAAAGCTGGAGTTTAATGGCAGCCATATGCATGTGGCACAGAGCGCCAGCCTTCCCCCATATGCCGCTAAGCAGCCCCTTCAGCCTGCCAGTCACTCTTCTTACTGACTACCGTCTCTAAGTAGTTTTCAGTCAGGGAAAAATATACCAAGGCAGCAAATTTCTCCAGTGCACCATCCTTATTACTGAGACAACCCTGTCATTAGCAAAAGCACAATGAACCTGATCTGGAGATGCATACCAATTAGGTTGCAAGGAGCACTTTTCCCCCCTTCTTATCTCTATGGAAACTCAGCTTCCCTGGCTGCAGTGGACAATCGGTAATGTTTCATCCACCCATATGTCACCTAGTTAACACTGTACACTTTCATACAAAGCAAGGGGGAAATGGGGGGAAGCTCACCAAAAAAGAACCCTACAAACCAACACTGCCACGGCTCCCCCCCCCCCCAGCAAGAAGTAACAAAATTAATGGAAGGAAATGAGTAAAGTCCCACTGCATTGGTGCTTTACAATGATGGCTGTCACAATCACATCTCATAGTCATAGTTAACATGGAAGGAATCCAGATAATCACTATGTTGCAAAAATCTTAGTCAGGGAAGCAAGGCCGTCTATAATCCAACCCAAAATATTTTGTTATTTATTTTAGACAAAGTTAAATACATTATTATTGCTCACTACTCACATTCGAGTGTCCTGTAATGTTGTTGCTGGGTGTGTGTGGTGTTTTACTTAATGTGTATTTTAAGATAATCTCACTAACAACAATTCATTATATTTCTAATTTCCTCTATGCATGCACATCCAAAACTAAAATTAAAATCTGTACATTGAAACTCTGAAGGGGATGGGACAAAACAGTGAGATTTGCACTTTTCACATGTTTGCTATTCATTGCCTTTGATTTTGCTTACCTCTGATTTAATTTATAAAAGTATTTTTCTAAAGAAGAATAAGAATAAGGTAACAATAGATTTGAGACAAGATTGCCGTAGTATTGATTCTGTTCCCTGTAGATTTTGTCTGCTATCTCTTTTAGGACAATGGTTAACAGACATATCTCAGTAAGACTGTCAACTGCAGAGAGCTTTGTGACTCAAAAACCAGAATTTTCTTAAAATACATTTTAAATCACCATTATATTCTATTAAAGTATTTTTCTGTAATGCCCTATTTTATTTTCATTTAGTGAAGCTAAATATTTTAGAATACTGGATTTTGTTTTCTACACCACTACTTCCCATTTTCTAATTAAAAGCTTCAACAGTTTATTTTTAGCATTCTTTCCTCATCAACAGTGAAGAACATAATTATCCCACTATATGCCAGAAGGTACATATTTTTTAAATGTAACGAATGACCCTAACAATGCAATTCTACATATAAATGGGTTGAATGTTTATTCAGCTGGGTGAAGTGTGCACTCAGTGAATGTTTTATGCGATTACCACCTTATAGTGCAATCCTATATATTCAAAACTCTCTCATATCTGTCAGATTTACTCTCCGTTTACATCAAGTCTATAAGATTTCATAGGATTACAGCCTCAGAGAAGAAATCGATGGTTCAACCACACAGCAACCTTCTAATGAGACAACCCCTGCCCCCCAGGAATAGTAATTAATCCTGTTGACATCACATGGAACTGTTAAGATATCAATTGTGCTTTTAAAAAAGAAAACAGAAATCAAAATCTAAATAGAGTCATGCCTATTAAGTAGGGCATTATTAAAAACTCACACAGCATCTTTTAAGGAAGGTAAGCATTAATAAATTCTGGCAGAAGACCAGTTTACTCTTGTGTCAATGTTGGCGATATTCTCTAGTGTTGTCAAGTACAGAACACTTTTATTGCTATTATTCTAAAAAAATCAATATGTGGAAAATTCCAATAAGATTAAAAAACTGAATGAAGTTGCCCTGTGGGAACTGTACAACTTACTTTCCCCCTCTAGTCTCAACCCCCAAAGTTTAACTTATCACAGGAAAGAGAAAAACCTTTTCAAGGGAAAAAATAGTAATTACCAATAGACTTTTTGAAGTATGGCACAATACTAAGAAGAGGGATGTGACAAATCTGCCATCACAGATCATATAGCCCTTTTTCAAAGTCTGAAGCCAGAGGATTCAGATATTGTGCTTAGGCTATGTGGTCACATCAGCTGTCCTTAATATAGTTTACTAAAATGCAGATTCATTGTAAGAGGAGACATGGATAATTATGCAGGACAAAAAAAATCTGAGCTCTGCTGAGGCCATTGTGGAATTTCCCCAGTTCTATTCAATGTGGTCAGGACTGCAGTAGAGGAATTTTCCCTTGTTACTAACAATAAATTCCCCCTTTCAATTAAGTGGTTCCAAATAGCTTTCCTTGCTAGCTGCAAATGGAATGTACAAAAATAGAATCAAGCAAGCAGCCCAGTTGGAAGAAATAGATGTGGTCACAGAAATGTATGTGCGCATGCCCACATCCATGCACAGACACAAACTGTAGATAAGCAAAAACTGGGAGTATCTTTGATTTGACTTTTGCACTATTTGAGAAATATACTTAACATTTAGATATCTTCAATGCTCTACTGAACCTAAACATTCAGTTTCAACCTGTGTTTTTAAGCCCCAAATCTCCATGTGCACAGCAGAACAAAAAATAAATAAATACATCATCTGATAAAATGAATTGATATATACTGTACACTAAGGTTGCAGTCTTATGAAGGATAGGTTCCATTTCTTTTGAATAAATAGGTACAAAATTAATAAAAGGGCATATATATGTGTTTATTTTTTCCTGGGAGAGAGTCCATGTCTGATGAACCCATCAATGAACTTCCCAAGTGCTCTTTTGTCACGTGCTCATAGTCTGAATGCAAACAAGTTCTCAGAACGGTGGATGAATTAACAGAGAGGTGAGAAGCTAAGTAGATTGTGCAAAAGCAGAAAGGGACTACCTGAAGGCAACTTCCTACTCTAAGCAGTGGTGGGCATCAGCAGGTTCGCACCAGTTCATCAGAACCGGTAGCAGAAATTCTGACTGGCTCCGCCCATCCAAGTTTTGCAATAAAGTAGTCCTAATTCAGGTGCAATGCAGGGCTTTCCCCCTGGTCATGCCCACCATACTACACCCACAGTGTGATAGTAATTTTTTGGAGCCCACCACTGACTTTAAGGTGTTGAGCAAATTCAACAGATCCTGATGTTTTCAGGCAACAAATAGCATAGGATCAGCTTTCTGGGATTACTAGTTTTAATGACCAAACAAGCTATGGTTGTACTTTCTTTCAACCACCAGGCCTCAATGGTGCCTGAACCAGAAGATTTTTTTCCTATGTCCTAACACATCTCACCATGTTTAGCTTCTATTCCATGGCAAAAATGTCATGTGAGAAATTTGTGTACAATCTTTTTCCAAGGCCAAGAAAAACTGAGAATTTTATTGCAGATTTAGCCACAACATGCAGGTATGTTGAGGTCTCTTTTTAATACTTTTCAAATTAAACTAAACCCCATTTAATGCTTTTCAAACAGCTCTTTAGTTTCAGGAGAATTAAAGAACAGTATGTCAGTTTTGAGAGGTACTTTTTCACAGATAACTCTACCCTGCTGGACTATGTCTTGCATTTTTAGATACTGCAGTAGCTCAAGTGGCTAAGATGCTGACTGAGAGGCAGAAGGTCAGCAGTTCGATTCCTGAGTATTGCAGGATGGAATGAGCTCCCATCTTTGTCCCAGCTTCTGCCAACCTAGCAGTTCGAAAGCAAGAAATTGCAAGTAGATAAATAGGGACCACGTCGGTGGGAAGGTAACAGTGTTCCATGCACTCCAGTGTCTAGTCATGCCTGCCACATGGCCACAGAAATGTTTGCAGAAGCAGACAGCACTGGCTCTTTGGCTTTGAGACAGAGATGAACACTGAACCCTAGAGTTGGATATGACTGGTTTTCGAGCAAGGGGAACCTTTACTAAAATATGTTACTTATTAATAAACTGTTAGTATCTTCCACTGTAAATTTGAAACCTTAAATATTGAATTGATGCAAATGTCTGCTTCAAAAGTATAATACTTCACACTTGGTTCTTCACTAAACTGATGTTATAGAAAGGATTTCACATGGATCATGTTCAGGATTGAGAAAGTCAGCATCAGGTTTCCATGGTAAGTTTCAGCTATTGAATTGAACTGCGTGTTCATTTCAGAGGTAAATTGGAAGTATTGTCAATATTAACTGTATCTCTCCCCTTTCCCCCATCACCATTATTTTCACATTAATCTCCCCCCCCAGTACAGTCATACCTACTTACATGGGTAAAAACAAGAACAGGAAACCAACAACCATGAGTTCCATTGTCACTCCAGAACCTTCTCTTCCTCTTTCCCCTCCCCTATTCATCCTGTCATCTCTGTTTCTGTTGTGTTCTGATGGTTTTATCTTACACATGGATTACAATGTATCTGAGCCAATGTAACCTTGCCTATAGCAACAATGTAACCTTCAGCTGTATCATATAAACCCTGTAATAGGACGCGAGCTAATGACCACCAGCTGGCAGCAGCGAGCGTCCAAGCTCTCTTGGTCCGAACTCATCAAAGGCAACAGCGCGGGAAGTTTTCCCGCCACCACCTACACCTGGACAAGAAGGGCGTGTCCCGCAATGACGTCACGCAGACAGTAGCCAATGGGCTACCATGGCACCACGTTCAAATGTATTACTACTGTATATAAAGAGCTATCGATCCGCCATTACCTCATGTTCCCTCTGTCCACGATGCAATAAACCTGAGTTAACCCAGCCCGAGGCTGTGTCCTGTGTCTTGGTTTGCATACACCAAATTGGCGACGAAGGTGGGATGATGGATCCCCACGGAACAGCCAGGGCACAGAGCGGGTTCAACATCACCAAACCGCAAGACTGGGAGCTGCTTGAGATGGACTTCCAGGCGGCACTGGTGGAACTCAGAGTCAAAGGAGACGACGAGGAGAGGAAGAGGGCCATCCTCACCAGAATGCTCGGGATGGAAACCAAGCGGACGCTGGTGGGCATAATCGCTCCGAAGAAGGTGAGCGAATTTAAGGCGGGCGACATCATGAAGCTGCTGCGAGAGCGGTTCTGCCCCTCGAGGGCAATGTTTCCCGCTCGGAGCGCGTTTTGGAGGCGAGTCCAAGCGCCGGATGAGTCGGTTGAGGCATTCGTGGCCGCCATGAGGATAGCCGCCGCCCCCTGTAAATGGGGCGACATCCTAGAGATGGCCCTCAGGGACGGCGTGTTGTGTGGCCTGAAAGACAAGGAGGTACAGCGCAGCTTGATGAACAAGGAGCCGCCACCCACGCTGGCAGAGGTCGTAGAGGCCGCGGAAGCCGCAGAGTCCACGAATGCTGGAGTGGACGAGATGCACCAGTGGCGGGAGTGGCGTCCTAGAGCCGGCAAGGCGGAAAATTCGGTGCACGGGAAGTCCGGACAGTCGGTGCACGCAACTCGACGGGCCTCAAAGTCGTCTACGGAAGGCAGCGACGGCGAGGAGGTCCAGAAGGTCCGAAAGGGTGGTCGACGCTGCGAGGGTTGCGGAGCGGCCCATGAGCGCGCGAGATGCCCGTTCAGGAAGGCCGAGTGTTACACCTGCGGCCGTCGGGGGCACATCGCCAAGGCATGCAGAAAACGGAAAGAGGGCCGGAGGCAGTCACAAGACCGTGCGGCCAGACCGGACCGTCCAGCGAGGCCCAAAGATGGCGCCCAGACCACGAGGAAGCAGGACGGCGTGGGCCGCGTCTCGGACGACAGCGAGGACGACGCCCCAGTGTTCAGCGTGTCCGCGGGACAGTCCCATTACTTCGTTGAGGTATTAGTACAAGGGGCCCCTATTAAGATGGAAATTGACTCGGGGTCCTCCTATTCCATAATTCCCCAGAAAGAGTTCCTGAAAATCGACCCCCACGTGCGGCCCAAACTTAAAGCGTTGAGGTCCACGCTACGAGACGTACAGGGAAACAGCATTCCGGTGTTGGGGGTCGGGAAATTTCGGGTCAATTTTAAGAGACATTCTGCGGAACTGCCCCTAGTTGTCCTCAAGGGGGGAAGCTGTAGCCTCCTAGGGACACAGTGGTTTCAGCCCTTAGGTTTGTTCATAGGGGGGGTGCATACCGTGGGGGGGACCCAATACAAGCGGTTTGCGATGCGCATCCCGCCGTTTTTAAGAAAGGACTCGGAAAGTTCAAGGGACCCCCTGTAGCTTTCGACATAGACCCGGAGGTCCGCCCGATTAGACTCAAACCGCGCAGGGTGCCGTTCGCACTCAAGGACAAGATAGAGGCGGAACTGGACAAACTGGTGGGCCAGGGGATTCTTATTCCTGTTGATTCCGCGGAGTGGGAAACTCCAATTGTAACGGCTCTAAAGGCTAACGGGGAGGTGCGCATTTGCGCTGATTATAAGTGTACAATTAACAAGGCGATCCGCCCTAATGCATACCCGGTGCCAGTGATCAGCCACCTTTTGGCCAGGCTGAATGGGGGAAAGTGTTTCGCTAAACTCGATTTGGCACAAGCCTATCAGCAACTTCCTGTGACCCCCGCCACGGCCGCGGCACAAACGATAGTTACACATAAAGGAGCGTTCCAGGTGTCGCGGTTACAGTTTGGCGTGAACTCGGCACCCGGCCTTTTTCAGTCGCTTGTGGAACGCCTCCTGAAGGGCCTGGAGGGGGTGTTGCCTTATTTTGATGACGTGTTGATAACAGGGGGGAGTGAGGCTGAACTGGCAAAGAGGTTGGACAAAGTACTGACCGTGTTCGAGAAAGCGGGGCTGAGATTGAGGAAGGACAAATGTGTTTTTTTCGAAACCGAGGTCGAGTTTTTAGGGTTCCGGATCACACCCGAGGGGATTAAGCCGTCTAAATCCAAAGTAGCAGCCATTAAAAAGGCCCCTCGCCCCACATCCAAATCCGAGCTACAGTCCTTCCTGGGGCTCCTCAATTTTTACCATACATTCCTCCCGCGGAAGGCGTCCGTGGCCGAACCGCTCCATCGGTTACTTAAAAAGGAGGAGCCATGGATGTGGGGTGACGAGCACGAGAGGGCGTTCAAAGAGCTAAAGCAACTCCTAACATCTGAGGCAATCCTGACGCACTTCGACCCCAAACGGCCAGTGGTCCTAGTCTGTGATGCATCCCCGGTGGGGGTGGGGGCGGTGCTTTGCCACGTGTTGGAGGACGGAAGGGAGGCCCCGGTAGCGTTTTACTCAAGGTCCCTGTCCCAAGCGGAGCGAAATTACGCACAAACCGACAGGGAGGCGTTAGCAATAGTAGCGGGAACCAAAAAATTTCACGATTTTTTGTATGGCCGCCCGTTCAAAATCGTGACCGATCACAAGCCACTGTTAGGGATTTTCACGGCAAGCAAGCCCACGCCGCAGATCCTGTCCCCGAGAATGCTGCGCTGGGCTATTTTCCTCAACGCATACCAACATGAGTTGGAGTACCGGCCCGGAAAGGAGATCAGCCATGCTGATGCACTTTCGAGATCCCCTTTGCCCTTGTCGGACGACCAAAAGGCGAGAGTAGAAAGAGACCGCCAGGTGTTGCTAATTGAGGCTTTAGACGCACCCCCAATAGTACCAGCCGACATTGCTAGGGCGACTGGCAAGGACAGAACGCTGGAGAAAGTTAGTTCATGGGTACAGAAGGGGTGGCCGGCATCGTCCCCGAGTACGGAGTTCGACCCTTTCTTTCGGAAAAAGCTAGAGTTGTCCCTAGAAAGGGGGTGCCTTTTGTGGGGCCAACGGGTGGTGGTCCCTACGCCCCTGCGGACGAGGGTGCTCGAACTGCTGCACGTCAGCCACCCGGGCATAGTTCGTTCGAAGGCGCTGGCCCGGAGTTACTTCTGGTGGCCACAGCTGGACGTGGACATTGAGCACATGGTCGGCACTTGCGAGGCATGCCAGGGATCCCGACCTGAGGCGGCCCGTCTTCCGCATAGGGAATGGGACACAGCAAGGGGGCCATGGTCCAGAGTGCACGTAGATTTCGCTGGCCCATTCCGAGGAACCATGTTTCTCCTGGTGGTGGATGCGTTCTCCAAGTGGCTGGAGGTTATCCCAGTAAAGAGCACGTCCTCCGCCACGACAATTAGCCGGCTAAGGAGAGTCTTTTCCACGTTCGGTTTACCCGACACTTTAGTCAGCGATAACGCTAGTTGTTTCACCTCCGCTGAGTTCGGTGCATTCATGGAGGCAAACGCCATTCGGCATGTCACATCCGCACCGTTTCACCCGGCCACGAATGGCCAAGTGGAACGGCTGGTGCGTACAACAAAGGAGGCGCTGCGGCGCATGGGCCCGGGGGACCTAAATCACCAAGTATGCCAGTTCCTCTTAGCGTATAGGGTAACCCCCTTAGCGTCAGGCTACTCGCCGGCAGAGCTCTTGATGCGGCGAAAACTGACCACGATCCTGTCCAGGCTAGACCCGACGAGAGTCGAGGATAAAGGAAAAAACATAGGGTTGGCAGTCTCGAAAGGTTTCGCCGCCGGTGACCCTGTTCACTGCAGGAACTATTCCAGCGCAGGGCCAGCCTGGGTGCCAGGGACGGTTGTAGAACAGACGGGGCCAGTGTCGTACCGGGTCGAGACTAACACCGGCCTCCTCTGGAGGAGGCACGCGGACCAACTGAGGCACCGAGTGAGTGGGCCAGTCAGTGGGGCTCAGCAACAGGATTCAGCGTTAGGGTTCTCCCCCACCCGCTTAACCCAAGGGGGAGACAGCAGTGGACAACAGTCCCAAGCAAGGGGGGAAGGCAGAAGCAGCGGCCCCGACTCATACCCTTTTGATACGCCAGTCCTATCAGGGGCCGGGGAAGGGGGAGAGGAGTTCGCGACCGCTGCCCCCGATTGTGATTTTGATTTTGATTTTGCGAGCCGGGGGGGTTTTCAGGAGTGTTCCCCCACCCATCCAAGCGAGAAGAGGGGTTTTTCGTTAGCCCCCAGTGCCCCCGGTTCCTCCCTAAGAAAGAGCACACCTCCCAACAACGCCGCGGAGCCGCGGCAAGTCACTAACGAGTCTCCCTCTCCAATTACAGGACAGGAAACCAGGGGACAAAGAGAAGGTAGCAAACCCGGGGAGAGGCAGCCCGCATCGAGACCCCAGCGTGTTCGAAATAAGCCATCTTGGCTGAGAGACTTTGTCTCCTAAGGGGGGGGGGGAGTGTGTTAAGTGTGGGCTCGAGACTTTGTCTCGTCCTAGGGGGGAGGGGTGTTGTGTTCTGATGGTTTTATCTTACACATGGATTACAATGTATCTGAGCCAATGTAACCTTGCCTATAGCAACAATGTAACCTTCAGCTGTATCATATAAACCCTGTAATAGGACGCGAGCTAATGACCACCAGCTGGCAGCAGCGAGCGTCCAAGCTCTCTTGGTCCGAACTCATCAAAGGCAACAGCGCGGGAAGTTTTCCCGCCACCACCTACACCTGGACAAGAAGGGCGTGTCCCGCAATGACGTCACGCAGACAGTAGCCAATGGGCTACCATGGCACCACGTTCAAATGTATTACTACTGTATATAAAGAGCTATCGATCCGCCATTACCTCATGTTCCCTCTGTCCACGATGCAATAAACCTGAGTTAACCCAGCCCGAGGCTGTGTCCTGTGTCTTGGTTTGCATACACCAAAGTTTCTGATCACCTTGGATCAACAAAATGGAGGCATCCAACAAATGTCCATGATTTGTGCTCAAATAAGCTAATTATCAGTGGGCTCAATTGAGATCTAATTTTGAAATACAGTTTTAGTGTATGGGACCAAAGACACCAGGACAGCCGAAGAGCTGGCTTAACACAACTTTATTACATGCTGGTCAGAGGGAACATGAGGTAATGGCGGACGAACAGCTCAATATATACAGTGGCTATACATTTGAATGTGGCTCCTTGATAGCCTATTGGCTACAGGCTGTGTGACGTCATTGCAGGTCACGCCCTTCTTGTCCAGGTGAAGGTAGTGGCGGGAATCTTCCCGCGCTGTTGTTCTAGGTGAGTCTTGGACCAATGAGCTTGGATGCTCGCTATTGCCATCTAGTGGTCACTAGCTCGCGTCCTATTAAGGTTACAGTGATGCAGCTGGAGGTTACAATGTTATACATAGAAAAGGTTACATTGGATACACATGGATAGGTACATTGTTTAAAGGCACAGGCTTTAGAACACAACACCCCTCCCCCCTAGGATGGGACGAAGTCTCTTAGCCAAGATGGTTTATTGCACTCGCGTTTGGGCCGCGATGTGGGTTGGCCCACCCGGGGGCCGCTCCCGCTTCCTTGTTCCCTGGACCCTTGTCCTGTAATGGGAGAGGGAGACTTGTTAGAGGCTTGCTGTGGTTTTGCAGCTTTAGGGGAAAGGGAAGATTCCGTTGTGGTTGAACCGGGGGCACCAGGGGCTAACGTAAAACCCCTCTTCTCGCTTGGATGGGTGGGGGACCACTCCGAAACCCCCCCCCCCCGGTTCTGAAAATCAAAATCAAACTCTGTTGGGGGATCCCGCGGGATATCTACGAGGACAAATTCCTTCTCCTCCCCCCTTGGTGGGGACTCTCGACCCCCCTCTCCTCCCCCTTGGGCTAAACGGGTGGGGGAGAACCCTAACGCTGAATTTGTATCCGTGTTTCCGGCGCCCTGATTTCCTGGGACCCGGCTCCGGAGCTGGTCCGCGTGCCGCCGCCACAGTAGACCTGTGTTGGTCTCCACGCGGTACGATACGGGACCAGTCTGTTCCACAACCACCCCCGGCACCCAGGCTGGCCCTGCGCTGGCGTAGTTCCTGCAATGTACCGGGGCACCCACGCTGAAACTCTTGGTGGCTTCTAACCCTATGTTCCTTCCCTTGTCCTCAACTCTCGTGGGATCTAGTCTAGTGAGTATGGTGGTTAGCTTCCTGCGCATTAAAAGCTCCGCAGGGGAGTAGCCTGACGCTAGCGGGGTCACCCTGTACCCTAGCAGAAACTGACACACTTGCAGGTTGAGGTCCCCGGGGCCCATGTGCCGCAGCGCGTCCTTCGTGGTGCGTACGAGGCGCTCCACTTGGCCGTTGGTGGCCGGATGGAACGGGGCGGAGGTGATGTGCCGGATGGCGTTAATCTCTGTGAATGCCCTGAACTCAGCGGACGTGAAGCAACTAGCGTTATCGCTAATTAGAGTGTCGGGTATGCTGAACGTGGAAAAAATCCTCCGCAAATGCTTAATTGTTGCGGCCGAGGAGGTGCTCGTGACTGGGACGACCTCCAACCACTTGGAGAAAGCGTCCACCACAAGGAGAAACAGGGTTCCTCGGAACGGGCCCGCGAAATCTATGTGCACCCGGGACCACGGCCCCTTAGCCGCGTCCCATTCCCTATGGGGAAGGCGGGCCTCCTCCGGTCTGGAGCATTGGCAGCTCTCGCAAGTGCCGACCATGTGCTCGATGTCGGCGTCTGACTGGGGCCACCAGAAGTAACTTCGGGCCAGCGCTTTGGAGCGCACAATTCCGGGGTGGCTGACGTGCAGCAGTTTAAGCACCCGCGGTCGAAGGGATGTGGGGACCACCACCCGCTGCCCCCACAAGAGGCACCCCCTCTCTAGGGAAAGTTCCAGCTTCTTCCTAAAAAATGGGGCGAATTCCTCTGCTGGGGAAGACGCCGGCCACCCCTTCTGTACCCAGGAGCAAACCGCCGCCAACGTCTTGTCCTTCCTTGTCGCTGTGGCAATGTCGGCGGGCACTACGGGGGGCGAATCCAGTACCTCTATCATGAGAACCTGATGGTCTCGCTCCCCCTTGCTCACCTGGCTGGGCGTCAGGGGGAGGGGGGACCTCGACAGAGTGTCCGCATGGCTGATCTCTTTCCCGGGCCGGTACACCAACGCGTGCTGGTAGGCGTTGAGAAAAATGGCCCACCTAAGCATTCTCGGGGACAGGATCTGTGGCGTGGGCTTGTCTGTGGTAAAAATGCCTAGTAGGGGCTTGTGGTCAGTCACGATGGTGAAGGGGCGGCCATACAGAAAATCGTGAAATTTTTTGGTCCCCGCAACTATCGCCAGCGCCTCCCTGTCTGTCTGGGTGTAGTTTCTCTCCGCTTGGGACAGGGACCTGGAGTAAAACGCTATTGGGGCCTCCCTCCCGTTTTCCAACACGTGGCATAACACTGCCCCCACCCCCACCGGGGATGCATCACAGACCAGGACCACCGGCCGTTTGGGGTCGAAATGGGTCAGAATGGCGTCAGACGCCAGGAGTTGTTTCAGTTCCGTGAATGCCCTCTCCTGGTCATCGCCCCACATCCATGCCGCATCTTTCTTGAGCAACTTGTGAAGCGGCTCAGCCACCGCAGCCTTCCGTGGAAGGAAGGAGTGGTAGAAATTTAAGAGCCCTAGGAACGACTGCAACTCGGGCTTGGATGTGGGGCGAGGGGCTTTCTTGATGGCGGCCACCTTGGATTTGGACGGTTTGATCCCCTCGGGTGTTACTCGGAACCCTAAGAACTCAACCTCCTTCGCGAAGAAGACGCATTTGTCTTTTCGCAACCTCAACCCCGCCCGTTTGAACGCCGCCAGGACCTTGTTTAGCCTTTTAGCCAACTCAACCTCACTCCCCCCCGTTATCAATACATCATCAAAATATGGTAAAACGCCATCCAGCCCTTTGAGGAGGCGTTCCACAAGCGACTGGAAAATTCCAGGCGCCAAGTTCACGCCGAACTGGAGGCGCGTCACCTGGAACGCCCCCTTATGCGTGATTATGGTCTGTGCAGCAGCTGCGGCAGGGGTTACCATGAGTTGCTGATAGGCCTGTGCCAGGTCGAGCTTAGCGAAACACTTTCCCCCATGTAACCTGGCTAGCAAATGGCTGACCACCGGCACCGGGTACGCATTAGGGCGGATTGCCTTATTAATGGTGCACTTATAATCGGCGCAAATGCGAACCTCCCCATTGGCCTTCAATGATGTGACAATTGGAGTTTCCCACTCCGCGGAATCAACAGGAACAAGAATCCCCTGGCCCACTAATTTGTCCAGTTCTGCCTCTATTTCGTCCTTGAGTGCAAAAGGCACCCTGCGCGGTTTAAGTCTGATTGGGCGGACCTCCGGGTCCAGGTCGAACGTTACTGGGGGTCCATTGAATTTCCCAAGTCCCTTCTTGAAGACTTCGGGGTGCGCGTCGCACACCTCCTGTATTGGGTCAGACCCAACGGCGTGCACCCCCCCAATGAACAGACCCAGGGGCTGAAACCATTGAGTCCCGAGGAGGCTGCAATTACCTCCCTTAAGAACGACTAGGGGGAGTTCCGCGGCGTGCCGCTTGTACTGAACCTGGAAATTCCCAACCCCCCATCACCGGGATACTGTTCCCTTGCACGTCCCGAAGCGTGGACCTCAACGCTTTGAGCTTGGGCCGTACGCGGGGGGCAATTCTCAAAAACTCCCTCTGGGAAATGATTGAGTAAGAGGAGCCAGAGTCAATCTCCATCCTAACAGGGGCCCCTTGCACCAGTACCTCAACAAAGTAACGGGGGTGTCCCAAGGACACGCTGAAAACCGGGGCGTTGTCGTCGCTGTCGTCGGAGATGCGGCCCATGCCGTCCTGCTTCCTCGTGGGCCGGGCGCCATCCTTTAGTCTCGTCGAGCGGTCTGGCCTCGTTGGGCGGTTGGGCGAGCTTCTCCGGTCCCTCGCTGGGCGGTCGGGCGAGCTCCTCTGGTCCTTGCGTCGTTGTCTGCAGACTTTGGCTATGTGCCCGCGTCGCCTGCAGTTGTGGCACTCGGCCTTTCTGAATGGGCACCTGGCACGGTCGTGAGCTGCCCCGCAGCCGTCGCAACGCCGGCCCTCCTTTCGGACCTTCCGGACGTCCTCGTCGTCGCTGCTTTCGGCGGACGATTTCGAAGTTCGCCGGGCTGCGTGCACCGAACTCTCTGCTTTGTCGGCCTTCGGCCGCCAGTCCTGGAGCTCTTGCACCCCTGCCTTCGTGGCTTCCGCGGCCTGTGCCGCTTTCAGGACCTCCTGCAATGTGGGGGGCGGCTCCTGATTCATTAGCGTGCGCTGAATCTCGGCGTCCTTCAGGCTGCATAGCACGCAGTCCCTGAGGGTGACTTCCAAATTCTCCCATTTGCACGGGCCGGCAGCCAGGCGCAGGGCCGCTACGAAAGCGGCGACCGACTCATCAGGCGCTTGGACTCGCCTCCAAAACGCGCTCCGAGCGGGAAACATCGCTACCGAGGGCCGGAAATGGTCTCTCAGCACCGTCAGGAGCTCTTTTGCCTTGAATTCAGCCGCCTTTTTGGGTGCGATGAGGTCAATCAGTACCCTCTTTCCGTCATGCCCGAGCATTCTGGTGAGGATGGCTCTCTTCTTTGCCTCGTCCGTCACCTCGAACTCCACCAGCGCACCTTGGAAGTCCATCTCGAAGAGTTCCCAATCTTGCGGTTTCTTGATGTCGAAACCGGCGTATGTCTTGGTCCCGTGGGCAGCCATTATCCCACCTTCGTCGCCAATTTAGTGTATGGGACCAAAGACACCAGGACAGCCGAAGAGCTGGCTTAACACAACTTTATTACATGCTGGTCAGAGGGAACATGAGGTAATGGCGGACGAACAGCTCAATATATACAGTGGCTATACATTTGAATGTGGCTCCTTGATAGCCTATTGGCTACAGGCTGCGTGACGTCATTGCAGGTCATGCCCTTCTTGTCCAGGTGAAGGTAGTGGCGGGAATCTTCCCGTGCTGTTGTTCTAGGTGAGTCTTGGACCAATGAGCTTGGACGCTCGCTATTGCCATCTAGTGGTCACTAGCTCGCATCCTATTAAGGTTACAGTGATGCAGCTGGAGGTTACAATGTTATACATAGAAAAGGTTACATTGGATACACATGGATAGGTACATTGTTTAAAGGCACAGGCTTTAGAACACAACAACAGTACAGTACAACGGTTCCAGTTTGGTATGTTGGGAAATCTGTGGTACTTGTGCAGATTTTTACTGTGCCCAGTACTTATCATTTTGAGATCTTTTGTAACAAACAAGCTGTTAGGGATGTAAGTCTTTGCCTTGTATCCCAACTGGGTTGCAAGGCATATTGTGCCTGTGGTGCTTTAAGGCTTTGCTGCAGAAGCACACAGGTGTTGTGGTGTTTCTAGAGAGATCTGTGGTCAGTGTATTTATGCCTGAACAAAGTCACAGCTCTAACGCTCACTCTGACTTCAATGCTTAACCTGGGCTACCAAGCTCAACATGCTGGAGTTCTGATGCCCAGACTCTGCTTCAACACTTCACTTTCTGCCAGCAGCCTGGACTAGGAATTCTGCAAGTCCAATAGCATACTACAAGGACTGAATCTCCACTCTGCCCCGAGGAAAGGCATTTGCCTGACTTATCTGCTTGCTGCAAGGAAAGACTACTCAGGGGTAAGCTGTAAAGCTATCTGACTCTGCTTGAAGCCACAGCTTGACTGCTTCTAAGCTGTGTAGAGACTTGTACATATCTTTTGCACAACTGTAGTTTCTCAGTGGAGCTAACTGAGAAAACCAAGAGACTGTGTTTGCTTTCTGTTACTGCACTGTATATACTTCTGCACCACCTACTTCAGAGTAAACCTTTTTGAGTTGTTCACCAAAACCAAGACCTGTCTACCTTTTTTGTTCCCACAAGGAAGGGAGACATCTCCCCATGTGCGAACCTTCTGCTCAGCCCACTGCACACCACTCTGATGTCACAAGCAAATAACCAGGGTCTGAGGGAAAGGATTTTAAGATGTAACCAATCCAGATAATCAAGAAATCAATTAATATCCAGGTAGGATGTCATGTTTCTGCAACTTAATATTTTGGAAATATTGTGGGACGAATTGAAGAACTGATTTTGAAATATAACCTACCCACTCATTTAAGTAGTGAAATCAGTAATAGCAAAGCAAAATACTGTGTATCCAGGTTGTATTACTTCAGAGATCTGTTAGGACAAAGACACTTTTGAAAATATTAACAAGATTTTCTGAAGAGTTGACAAAATAACAGCTAATTCTAATGAAATATATAACAATAATAAGAAATTAAAAACAGACTAAAGCAGCGTAAAACCAAATAAAATGGGGGGGGGACTGGAGTATCTAAAATAAACCCAAAACTTGGCTTAAAAATCTAGGGGAAATGGAAGGTCTTCACCTCTCCCTAAAAAGAGAGCAACATAGGCTATATGAGTTCAGTATATAAATTGTTTAGATGTTTGTTTATAAATTAATGTTTAGTTTTATACAGTTTATATATTTATTTTTGTTATATGTTGACTCAATGTGTACAAGTGCCATACAATGAATGAATGAATGAATAAATAAATGATTTCTGTATAAGGCATTTTCATTTGTTTGTTTGTTTCTTATTTATTTGATTTCAGTGCTGCCTTTCTCCCAGCGTATTGATCCAAGGCAGCTCACAATTAAATACAGTAAACCTCATATAAAAAGTGCCTTGCTTAGAGCCTAATTCGCTTAAAGAGCAGAATTTTCTCTGAATGGTCGCCTCGCTTAACTAAAACCAACCAAAAAAATCACTTAACAACTAAATTAGTGTTTTTTAGTGTATGGGACCAAGGACACCAGGACAGTCGAAGAGCTGGCTTAACACAACTTTATTACATGCTGGTCAGAGGGAACATGAGGTAATGGCGGACGAACAGCTCAATATATACAGTGGCTATACATTTGAATGTGGCTCCTTGATAGCCTATTGGCTACAGGCTGCGTGACGTCATTGCAGGTCACGCCCTTCTTGTCCAGGTGAAGGTAGTGGAGGGAATCTTCCCGCGCTGTTGTTCTAGGTGAGTCTTGGACCAATGAGCTTGGACGCTCGCTATTGCCATCTAGTGGTCACTAGCTCGCGTCCTATTAAGGTTACAGTGATGCAGCTGGAGGTTACAATGTTACACATAGAAAAGGTTACATTGGATACACATGGATAGGTACATTGTTTAAAGGCACAGGCTTTAGGACACAACACCCCTCCCCCCTAGGATGAGACGAAGTCTCTTAGCCAAGATGGTTTATTGCACTCGCGTTTGGGCCGCGATGTGGGTTGGCCCACCCGGGGGCCGCTCCCGCTTCCGCTTCCTTGTTCCCTGGACCCTTGTCCTGTAATGGGAGAGGGAGACTTGTTAGAGGCTTGCTACGGTTTTGCAGCTTTAGGGGAAAGGGTAGATTCTGTTGTGGTTGAACCGGGGGCACCAGGGGCTAACGTAAAACCCCTCTTCTCGCTTGGATGGGTGGGGGACCACTCCGAAACCCCCCCCCCCGGTTCTGAAAATCAAAATCAAACTCTGTTGGGGGATCCCGCGGGATATCTACGAGGACAAATTCCTTCTCCTCCCCCCTTGGTGGGGACTCTCGACCCCCCTCTCCTCCCCCTTGGGCTAAATGGGTGGGGGAGAACCCTAACGCTGAATTTGTATCCGTGTTTCCGGCGCCCTGATTCCCTGGGACCCGGCTCCGGAGCTGGTCCGTGTGCCGCCACCACAGTAGACCTGTGTTGGTCTCCACGCGGTACGATACGGGACCGGTCTGTTCCACAACCACCCCCGGCACCCAGGCTGGCCCCGCGCTGGCGTAGTTCCTGCAATGTACCGGGGCACCCACGCTGAAACTCTTGGTGGCTTCTAACCCTATGTTCCTCCCCTTGTCCTCAACTCTCGTGGGATCTAGTCTAGTGAGTATGGTGGTCAGCTTCCTGTGCATTAAAAGCTCCGCAGGGGAGTAGCCTGACGCTAGCGGGGTCACCCTGTACCCTAGCAGAAACTGACACACTTGCAGGTTGAGGTCCCCGGGGCCCATGCGCCGCAGCGCATCCTTCGCGGTGCGTACGAGGCGCTCCACTTGGCGGCCGGATGGAAAGGGGCGGAGGTGATATGCCGGATGGCGTTGATCTCTGTGAACGCCCTAAACTCAGCGGACGTGAAGCAACTAGCGTTATCGCTAATTAGAGTGTCGGGTATGACGAACGTGGAAAAAATCCTCCGCAAATGCTTAATTGTCGCGGCCGAGGAGGTGCTCGTGACTGGGATGACCTCCAACCACTTGGAGAAAGCGTCCACAACGAGCAGAAACAGGGTTCCTCGGAACGGGCCCGCGAAATCTATGTGCACCCGGGACCACGGCCCCTTAGCCGCGTCCCATTCCCTGTGGGGAAGGCGGGCCTCCTCCGGTCTGGAGCATTGGCAGCTCTCGCAAGTGCCGACCATGTGCTCGATGTCGGCGTCTAACTGGGGCCACCAGAAGTAACTCCGGGCCAGCGCTTTGGAGCGCACAATTCCGGGGTGGCTGACGTGCAGCAGTTTAAGCACCCGCGGTCGAAGGGATGTAGGGATCACCACCCGCTGCCCCCACAAGAGGCACCCCCTCTCTAGGGACAGTTCCAGCTTCTTCCTAAAAAATGGGGCGAATTCCTCTGCTGGGGAAGACGCCGGCCACCCTTTCTGTACCCAGGAGCAAACCGCCGCCAACGTCTTGTCCTTCCTTGTCGCTGTGGCAATGTCGGCGGGCACTACGGGGGGCGAATCCAGCACCTCTATCATGAGAACCTGATGGTCTCGCTCCCCCTTGCTCACCTGGCTGGGCGTCAGGGGGAGGGGGGACCTCGATAGAGCGTCCGCATGGCTGATCTCTTTCCCGGGCCGGTACACCAACGCGTGCTGGTAGGCGTTGAGAAAAATGGCCCACCTAAGCCTTCTCGGGGACAGGATCTGTGGCGTGGGCTTATCTGCGGTAAAAATGCCTAGTAGGGGCTTGTGGTCAGTCACGATGGTGAAAGGGCGGCCATACAGAAAATCGTGAAATTTTTTGGTCCCCGCAACTATCGCCAGCGCCTCCCTGTCTGTCTGGGCGTAGTTTCTCTCCGCTTGGGACAGGGACCTGGAGTAAAATGCTATTGGGGCCTCCCTCCCGTTTTCCAACACGTGGCATAACACTGCCCCCACCCCCACCGGGGATGCATCACAGATCAGTACCACCGGCCGTTTGGGGTCGAAATGGGTCAGAATGGCGTCAGACGCCAGGAGTTGTTTCAGTTCCGTGAATGCCCTCTCCTGGTCATCGCCCCACTTCCATGCGGCATCTTTCTTGAGCAACTTGTGAAGCGGCTCAGCCACCGCAGCCTTCCGTGGAAGGAAGGAGTGGTAGAAATTTAAGAGCCCTAGGAACGACTGCAACTCGGGCTTGGATGTGGGGCGGGGGGCTTTCTTGATGGCGGCCACCTTGGATTTGGACGGTTTGATCCCCTCGGGTGTTACTCGGAACCCTAAGAACTCAACCTCCTTCGCGAAGAAGACGCATTTGTCTTTTCGCAACCTCAACCCCGCCTGTTCGAACGCTGCCAGGACCTTGTTTAGCCTTTCAGCCAACTCAACCTCACTCCCCCCCATTATCAATACGTCATCAAAATATGGTAAAACGCCATCCAGCGACTGGAAAATTCCAGGCGCCGAGTTCACGCCGAATTGGAGGCGTGTCACCTGGAACGCCCCCTTATGCGTGATTATGGTCTGTGCAGCAGCTGCGGCAGGGGTTACCATGAGTTGCTGATAGGCCTGTGCCAGGTCGAGCTTAGCGAAACACTTTCCCCCATGTAACCTGGCTAGCAAATGGCTGACCACCGGCACCGGGTACGCATTAGGGCGGATTGCCTTATTAATGGTGCACTTATAATCGGCGCAAATGCGAACCTCCCCATTGGCCTTCAATGCTGTGACAATTGGAGTTTCCCACTCCGCGGAATCAACAGGAACAAGAATCCCCTGGCCCACTAATTTGTCCAGTTCTGCCTCTATTTTGTCCTTGAGAGCAAAAGGCACCCGGCGCGGTTTGAGTCTGATTGGGCGGACCTCCTGGTCCAGGTCGAACGTTACTGGGGGTCCATTGAATTTCCCAAGTCCCTTCTTGAAGACTTCAGGGTGCGCGTCGCACACCTCCTGTATCGGGTCAGACCCAACGGCGTGCACCCCCCCAATGAACAGACCCAGGGGCTGAAACCATTGAGTCCCGAGGAGGCTGCAATTACCCCCCTTAAGAACGACTAGGGGGAGTTCCGCGGTGTGCCGCTTGTACTGAACCTGGAAATTCCCAACCCCCCATCACCGGGATACTGTTCCCTTGCACGTCCCGAAGCGTGGACCTCAACGCTTTGAGCTTGGGCCGTACGCGGGGGGCAATTCTCAAAAACTCCCTCTGGGAAATGATTGAGTAAGAGGAGCCAGAGTCAGTCTCCATCCTAACAGGGGCCCCTTGCACCAGTACCTCAACAAAGTAACGGGGGTGTCCCATGGACACGCTGAAAACCGGGGCGGTGTCGTCGCTGTCGTCGGAGATGCGGCCCACGCCGTCCTGCTTCCTCGTAGGCCGGGCGCCATCCTTTAGTCTCGTCGAGCGGTCTGGCCTCGCTGGGCGGTCAGGCAAGCTCCTCCGGTCCCTCGCTGGGCGGTCGGGCGAGCTCCTCCGGTCCTTGCGCCGTTGTCTGCAGACTTTGGCTATGTGCCCGCGTCGCCCGCAGTTGTGGCACTCGGCCTTTCTGAATGGGCACCTGGCACGGTCATGAGCTGCCCCGCAGCCGTCGCAATGCCGGCCCTCCTTGCGGACCCTCCGGACGTCCTCGTCGTCGCTGCTTTCGGCGGACGATTTCGAAATTCGCCGGGCTGCGTGCACCGAACTCTCTGCTTTGTCGGCCTTCGGCCACCAGTCCTGGAGCTCTTGCACCCCGGCCTTCGTGGCTTCCGCGGCCTGTGCCGCTTTCAGGACCTCCTGCAACGTGGGGGGCAGCTCCTGATTCATTAGCGTGCGCTGAATCTCGGCGTCCTTCAGGCCACATAGCATGCAGTCCCTGAGGGTGACTTCCAAATTCTCCCATTTGCATGGGCCGGCAGCCAGACGCAGGGCCGCTACGAAAGCGGCGACCGGCTCACCAGGCGCTTGGACTCGCCTCCAAAACGCGCTCCGAGCGGGAAACATCGCTACCGAGGGCCGGAAATGGTCTCTCAGCACCGTCAGGAGCTCCTTTGCCTTGAATTCAGCCGCCTTTTTGGGTGCGATGAGGTCAATCAATACCCTCTTGCCGTCGTGCCCGATCATTCTGGTGAGGATGGCTCTCTTCTTTGCCTCGTCCGTCACCTCGAACTCCACCAGCGCGCCTTGGAAGTCCATTTCGAAGAGTTCCCAATCTTGCAGTTTCTTGATGTTGAACCCGGCGTATGTCTTGGTCCCGTGGGCAGCCATGATCCCACCTCCGTCGCCAATTTAGTGTATGGGACCAAGGACACCAGGACAGCCGAAGAGCTGGCTTAACACAACTTTATTACATGCTGGTCAGAGGGAACATGAGGTAATGGCGGACGAACAGCTCAATATATACAGTGGCTATACACTTGAATGTGGCTCCTTGATAGCCTATTGGCTACAGGCTGCATGACGTCATTGCAGGTCACGTCCTTCTTGTCCAGGTGAAGGTAGTGGCGGGAATCTTCCCGCGCTGTTGTTCTAGGTGAGTCTTGGACCAATGAGCTTGGACACTCACTATTGCCATCTAGTGGTCACTAGCTCGCGTCCTATTAAGGTTACAGTGATGCAGCTGGAGGTTACAATGTTACACATAGAAAAGGTTACATTGGATACACATGGATAGGTACATTGTTTAAAGGCACAGGCTTTAGGGACACAACAGGTTTACAATCCTCCCCCCACACACACACACACACACACCAGAAGTCACAATTGGTCACTTAGAAAGGCTGTGGTGGCACTTTTTCCAAGTGTTTCGCTTAAAGAGCAATCCCATGGAATGCATTATGCTCTTTAAGCAAGGTACCACTGTACAGTATAACATATTTTAAAACTGGTAATGAAAACAACTTAAACGGCCGGAAATGCAGAGAATCACACACAAAAAATATATAGTACTCCATAGTAAATCTCAGTTGTGTTGATTTATTAATAGCTTGCTAAAAAGATAAAAAGGTTTTGCCTGCCATTTGAAGTACAACAGGGAAGGGATCCACCTGGCCTCACGAACAAGGTATTTCAACAACCTGAGAACAGCAAGTGGAAAGAGCCTCTCTCACAGCCTCACCAAATATGCTTGTGAAGGTAGTAGACCATATCCCCCAAAATGTCTTACAACCCAGGAAGGGTCATGTAGGAAAAAATGGTCCTCTTTGTATGTCCTAAGACTCCTACAATATATAGGCCAAGTAGCAGAAGAAAATATGGGTTTTACTGGGAGTTGTGAAAGTATAACAATGTAATGAACTCCAATTGAAATGTGTGCTTGGAGGGAAGAGGAAGATCCATGAGGGTGTATGATACGGGTTATGGTCTGAACTTTGGGTTTGTCAATTCTCCAAAGCATTGATCAGCCAATGTTCTGACCTAGGCTTCTGGGAATTAAAATCCCCCTGTGGGGCATGGGCCCCACTTTGGGAACCACTGAGTTAACATTAAAGGAAGTATGAAATAAAAAGCATCTCCAGACTGCCCCACATTGTTCCTGCTGTACCCTCATGGGCCTCACTACTTTGCTTCTCCTATAACAACTCCAAGGCAGTTTCCCAAGGTAGCTGCAGCAGTAGTCCTAATCTGGCTGACTTCTACTCAGTGCTATCCAAGACCAGGCAGGCCCAACTGGGAGAGGAAATAGAGCACTTGGCTCTATCCTGAGGAGAATCACCAAAAGAGTTCATTCCCCCACCCTCTGTGCTGATGATTTTGGTTGGATTGGTTAGGAGGGTTAAAAATATCCCTTTGTATTTCCTTTTTATTACCAATCAAGAACTGCTCACAGCCAAGGTGAAAAGGGAAAAATGTTTTTTAACCACCACCACCACCCTAGCCAATCCTGCCCCATAAGGATCTATTATGAGAGGGAAATAGTAATTACACATTCCCTGCCTCTTGGCAGAAGAACAGGGGAAGGCTGCAACGGTTGGGCCTCTTCACTCTTGAGTCTAAGAGGTGACCTGATTGACGTTTATAAAATCATGCACGGTGTGGACAAAATAGATAAGGAAAAATTGTTTTCTCTATCACACAACACTAGAACTAGGGGGCACTCGATGAAACTTTTGGGTACTAGTTCTCAAACAAATAAGAGAAAGTACTTTTTCACCCAGAGGATCACTGGTCTATGGAACTCCCTGCCAGAAGAAGTGGTGACAGCTGTCAGTCTGACAGCTTTAAGAAAGAATTAGACAAGTTCATGGAGGACAAAGGATATCAATGGCTATAATTATGGATACCTAAGGACAACCTCCGGGTTGGAGAGATAGGCAGGATATCTCTCAATGCCATTTCCAGGGAATCCTAACCAGGTGAAGGCATCTGCTTGGGAATAACCTGAAGCAAATTGTGAGCCACTGTGTGAGACAGAATGCTGGACTGGATGGGCTGTGGCCTGTTCCAGCAAGGCTGTTCTTATTCCATTCAAACATCTGATTCACTTATGTTGACACTTGAACAATGATGGGCAGTTTTGGCCCTCCAGCTGTTCTTGAACTTCAATTCCCAGAAGCCCAAATCAGCACTCCTGAAGATCAGGGCCTCTGGGAATTGAAGTTCAAGAACAGCTGGAGGGCCAAGACTGCCCATCACTGCACTAGAAGCAGCCTTTGATGGCTCTGAACTTCCTTTATACAGCATCCACAGGCACTGGAGAAAGCAAATATGGGATCACCATTAAAAAGTAGAATCACCTGAAGGCATTTATTTATTTAATTAATTTCTAGTCTGACCATCTAGCACAGTGGGTATTCTGGAGAGTTAAAAAAACAGGTTAAAAACATCAATTAACAGTAATATTGGTTCAAAAAGAAGCACTCGGAGGCTGGGCCATTTTAGCATCTGTAAAATGTGGACAAATGGAGCTAAGACCAATCCTCAACAACTCCAAAGAATTGGAGAATCTGGATATACTCAAAGTTAGAGTTCTTATAGCATGTGATTGGCTGATAGTCAGAAGAGAAAGATGGCTCATTTTACTTACATCTGTTGCAGACTTTGGGTCCTAGTGTAGTTGGTTTCAGTGTTCCTAAGATAAACCTCTTGGAGTTCTACAAAAACCTTGCACGCGGTCAGCAGTGGGAAGGAGTGGGAGGGAATTTTTCACAGCTGGGTTAGCTATCTATGCAGCATTAACCAGACATTCATTCTCACTTCTAAATTCAAAGAGAGTACTACCTCCCTGTATTCTTTGCCTCTCTTTATTAGTTGGTATCAGTTGTTTGTTGCTGTTGATCTCTTTGGCTGGCTGCTAGCATGCATGCAGTAAAGCAGCATGCACACACCTGTAATTTCAAGTAACTACACTATGAAGATTTTTTTTTTAAAAAAAATCTCCTACAAATATTGTAGAGTGAGTTATTGAGTATCCGTTAAGGAGAAAGTGATGGACTAAGGGAGATTTGTAGCTATTCCCTTCTGAAGGTCTCTGCACTTCTACTGGACAGGTAAAGAGATTTTTACCTAATATGCAAAACTCTACAATAATTTCCAGGACAAAACACTATAAAAGAAATTACAGATGAATGGCCTTGTTCATGTGCTATTAGTATGCTATTTTACTCTATGCTGTGTTATGGTATTCTGTTCTCTGTTGTGTTACTTTGTGTTATGTTACATTACTTTATTTATTTGTTTGTTTATTCCATTTGTATTTCTTTCTTTTTTAGTGATGGATATTAAATCTGAATAGGGAAAAGTTCAGTCTGAAAGTCTTCCATCCAAGTGTCCATACAGACTACACCCAGACATATCTATGTCATGTGCCTATGTCAGTGATGGTGAACCTTGGCACTCCAGCTGTTCTTCAACTTCAGTTCCCAGAAGCCCTGATCAGCAGGAGTGCTGACTTGGGCTTCTGATAATTGAAGTCCAAGAACACCTGGAGTGCCAAGGTTTGCCATCACAGGCCTATGTCCTGGCATCTCTGCATTTGATTACTGTGTACTTGATGACTAGTAGCTGAATATGTACACTAACTTTAGATAAAAAACACAGTGCCCACAATTATGTGAAGTATTCAGTATGCAAGTTTGATCTGTAGTGTAACATCAGGTTCAGATGGGCAAGTCTTGATTCAATGGTGGGTGGATAACCTGGCATATATAAGCATACATATCAGTAAGCCAGCTCTGATTTTCTTCTGTCATGTTTTCAATAAAATGGCTGTCTTGTGCTGAAATTTATCTATTTGAAATAAGTTAACACATTTTTGCCCCTTGTTCTATTTCAATCTAATACTCTAATTGGGAAAGGGAAAAATCACCCTTGCTTGAAAGCCAGTCGTATCCAACTCTAGGGTTCAGTGCTCATCTCTGTTTAATAGCCGAAGAGCCAGCACTGTCTGCGTTTGCAGACATTTCCATGGTCATGTGGCAGGCATGACTAGACACCAGAGCACACAGAATGCTGTTTACCTTCCCACCAAAGTGGTCCCTATTTATCTACTTGCAATTTCTTGCTTTCGAACTTCTAGGTTGGCAGGAGCTGAGACAAAGACAGGAGCTCATTCCATCGTGCAGTACTTGGGTCTTGAACTGCTGACCTGCCACCTTCCAGTCAGTATCTGAGCCACTTGAGCCACTGCTTATTTGTTTTTTATATATATAAAAAAAACAGCAACAGCCAGGAAGACTTTATGATGGCAAGGAAAGAAAAGGGGCATTTATACTGTACTGTATAATTACATCAGTTCTTGGTCCCTTAAAATTACTTTAATCAATGTGAGCTTTTGTTGTAAAACTCCCCAAATTTATTAATATACCTAGGATCACAATTCATAGTAGGATACAAAGTAAAATTAAGAAAGTTACATAAATCACGCACAATTTCATTAAACATCAATTCCCTGATATAAAAAGCAGAACCAGTTAAAGCTATGTTGTACACTATTTGTGAGGATACCACAAAAGAGAATGATGGAAGCAGCTCATTCTGATGCTGCTGGATCAATATAGCACCTTGTGAAGATATGACCTCTGCACAGTATCCAGAGCAGAATACTACTAACAATAATTGTGTGCCATCAAGCCAATTCTTACCTGACCTTTTCAGGGTTTTCTACATAAAGAGTCCTCAGAAGAGGTTTGTTTTCATATTTTTATAAAACTCCCCTCCATAAGCATGAAATCACTACTAAACTAGACTAGTTATTGACTAAAGAATAGTATTTATACTGTACCAGTATACAGTGCTAAAAGAAAAGAGGACTCAAATGTGGCAACTAAACAAACAATATCATCCAATTTCCTAAGTTTTGACTCCTTCTGCTAGCACAGACATACCCCAGCCCGCCAGGTACATTGTACAAAAATCTGATCACATATGTGGTAGCTTCCTAGCTTAATGTTGAAGTCAAGGTCCTGTTACATACCTGTCAGGTTTTGGGAAATTTCTGTCAACCCCCCGTATTTTACACTCTTTCCCGCCGTTATCCCGTATCAGGTAGACTGCAATTAGACTGGAGTTAGACTGGAGGCCAGCACAGGATAAGCATAGCTGTCCAGTTTCCTGTTTTGGCCAGGAAATTTCCCTTATTTGACAGAAATTTCCCAGAACTTGACAGGTATGGAGTCCTGTACCATGTGCAGAATGGGGAATTCCATGCATTGTACAAGGAGGAATTAAGCAACTGCTTTTGCGGTGATAAACTGGAACAAACTGGAGAGTCCTAACACAATGTTCTCCATCCACAGAGCCTTTACTCTGAACATTCATATACAGGATACTGGCCTCAGGGTATTAATTCAGCAGATACTCAGAAAGGATAACCCAACAGCTAAAGTTCCCAAGACCACTTCTTCTTTTAAACAACAAAAAAGCATTAAGCAGGTATTTCCTCTCCCTCCCCTTCCATCTTTTCATCTACTCTAAAACTTTTCAATAGAGTTGATATTGTACCTGAGGAGTATTTTTTTAAAAAAATCTTTTCCTCCTGTCTTTCTCCATTAAGTAACTGATTCCATTTGGACACTAGGAGACTGAAGGTATTTGACATTCAAAGATACAATTCTTTTCCCAACACTAGTGAGATAATAGCATGTACTAATGCACATTTTTTTGTTCTCTGAGTCACCATTCCTTTAGAATGGTACGATATAAACACTACCACTTCATGATTATTGTACAATTAGGCAAAAGATGTGTGTTGGGTGAACACACCAAAATTGAAGTAAAATCAAATAAAGCATCATTGTAAAGGCAAACTTCCCACTATTTACAAAATTCATTGTAAATTCAAGGTACTTCAGAATTGAACATGCAGGATATATAATACTATAATCATGTATTGTTTTTTATTCCTCCACTTCTGCCTTATTGTACAAAACCTTCTAAAATGTATTTACTAAAATATTGCTATGGTTTTGAACATCCAAGTAAAATCTTACAGTTTCTAAGAGAGCATGTTGTTGCATGTCAAGAGATGTCATTAGTCTCACCATTCAAACCATACTATTTTATTCCTGGGATTAAAAGGCAACATTTCCCCAAACACAGCACTTATTTATGATTGCTATGTGGAATGTGATTGTATAGAATAGAGGTATGTCACAGGCATCTAATTGTGTTCTCTGATCTGGCAAATGCCCATCATTATGATGTATGGGATACATGCAGAGGTGATCAGGACCTGGGTGGGCATTTCGTATTACTCTAAGAAACACCCACCACTAAAAGTGCAACTTGTCTTGTGTGCACTACGCAGAATATTACAAACATACTTTGCAGGACTCCTGCTGTAGAGAAATATTCCTGCATCCAGGCTACTAGCCAATTTTGCCCTCACTCCAGCAGTATTTCTGAGTGTGCAACTATCTGTCTGTCTGTCTGTCTAATGAGTATTGCAAACACAAACTTCACCCACTAATTCTATATATACTTACATAACAAATATAGTAATATAACAAAATTGGATGATCTAACATGTACATTCCAGGTTTTTTCACCAGAACAGCAGTTCCTTGAAGAGTGAAATAATTCAAATGTTTCTTTGAAATAAATGAGAACAAAGGCCAAGATATATTTATCAACTGAAATAGGACATCCACAGCATAGAGCAATCAGCTTCCCATGTACAGACTCTAAAACAAAATGCAAATACATAAGATCACTGTGTGGATTCACCCTTCCTGTGCCCCTCTTGCGCAATTGTGTTGAAATTCTACTACTTAGCCAAGGTGGCAAGGGCTTTATTCTCCTCCAAGTTAACAGCAGTTCCAGCCTCAACAGTGTTCCTCTTCTGTCTAACTCAACTCCTGTATCACAAACCATCCCAATGACTTTCCTATCCATTGAGCTCAAACAAATAGTCCATAGAGGATACAAGAGGCATGGAAACCTTCCTGTAAAACATGGAGTTACAATGCTTTTATGAGAAAAACTAAAAGGATACATTTGATGATGTTGTTGGAGAAGAGGTCAAAACCTTGTGACTCCAACTACAGTGGACCCTACCTAACAATGCGTTCGACTAATGACATTTCTGATTAGCGATGCATTGTTAGCGGCAAAATCACATAACGCACAACAAAGTTTTTAGCGTCATTATGCAAAAACGTCTTTAATTGAGGTCTTCCCATAGGAAGTTGTGCAGGAACTTGTGATTAACAACGATTCATGATTAATGATGCTACTCATGGAACCAAGCTTTGTCGTTAATCGAGGGTCTACTGTACTGAGAACCTGGCCTGCTTAGGCATTCTACATTGATCCACTGTAAGCTTCTTGGCTATGCTAAATAGAATACAATCTTGGGAACTGGCTATTATACCAAGCTTGGCAATGTTAATAATTTTTACTACAATTCCCAGAATCCTCCAACAACTAGATATGATGGTTAGGGATTCTGGGAATTGTAGTCCAAAAATTAATTTTCCCAAGCTCTGTTTTTTAAACTTAAAACATATGTATATGCCCATTAACTCCATGCCCCATGCCTTTCTACCATTTGTGAAATATTTTAAGGCTTCCCCTCCCTTTCATGTATTTACAATTTACAGGGGGGAAAGTAATAATCTTGATTTCTTCATAGTCATCATTATTGCTTTATAATTATTTTGTAACCATTATTCTGGTGTTCTTTATGTTCAGCAGTAACTTTTATTTTGCATTTTCACCGGACCCAAGTCTCTGAAAGCTTTTGCCAAGCCAAATGTGTTCGTTCTGAAGGTGTCACAAATTTATTGTAACAGGATAGCACAAGTTAATAGGTACTGGATCCTCCCAGCATGTTGAGAATCATATTGTACCTGCTGATCCGATTGCCTTTACTTGCTGTGACAGAACCTCTCAGTGAAAAAAAGTGGTGCAGCCATTATGCAGTACCACCAACATGAATGAATTCATAACAATTCAAAACCAGCTTTTGAAGTGCTAAACACTCCAATCCCGCCATCTAAAGCAGTGATTCCCAATCTGTGGCCCACTCCCCATGGGGTGTGTGTGTGTGTGTGTTCAATTTTGAGAGGCCTAAGGCTGATCAGTGCTTTGGGAACTTGACTTAGGCCTCTGGGAATTGAAGTCCAAAAACCATAGGTTAGTAAACACTGCTCTAAAAAGTAATAACAGTGTGGTGTGTGTGGGTGTGTGATATATATATCACACTGTGGGTGTGGCTAACTGTGTGCATGGCCAGTGGGGGGCAGTGGCAGAGACTGAGGCGGCAGCGGGGGCAGCTGAGACAGCGGCAGCGGAGACTGAGGCAGCAGGAGCGGCAGTAGTGGAGACCGAGGCAGCAGCGATTGAGGTGGCAGCAGTGGAGACGAAGGCTGAGGCGGTGGAGACTGAGGCAGTGGGAGCGGCGGAGACTGAGGCGATGGTAGTGGCAGCAGCAAGGTCTCGACACCGCTACAAGGTCCCTGCTGCCACCTCAATCTCTGCCACCATGGTTTCTGCTGCCTCCGCCACAGCTGCTCCGCCCACAGCTGCTCCGCCCACCGCTGCTGCTGCTGCCTTAACTGCCACCACCACAAGGTCCTTTCCACCACAAGGTCCCTGCTGCCACCGCTCCTGCCACCTCAGTCTCCGCCTCCTCAGAAAATGGCCACTTGGTTTAGCTTTTAGTGTGCATGCGCTACTTCATAGCTTCGTGCATGCATGCTAAAAGATAAGCTAGGGTGCCATTTTCTAAGGAGGAGGCGACTGAGGTGGCCACAGTGGAGACTGAGCTCCCAAGTAGGGAAGTGCGGGTGGCGAGGGGGATTTTCACTATATACATATATATAAGTGAAGCTTATAAAGCAAATGAAACCCCCCTCCTAAATTCTCTCCTGCACATGATTCTAGAGTCATTCACTTTCACCAAGCCAAGAAGATCTGTATAAAGAAGGAGGTATCCATGGCAGATTGCTCGGGTTAGAAAGGCATAAGAATTGGATAGGTACCAGACATACTACCCTCCTCCTTCCATCCTCCTTGCAGAAGCAATTGTTACATCTCTCACCAATCAATTTGTTGTGCAACATAGCTGGGTTCAACAGTCTCACAAATGGAGTCATTTTGCCTCAGCATCGCTTCACAAGCAAAACCACTGCCCACTTTTATATCTGAAATCATTGTTATAAAAATGAAGAAACTATCATAACATTTCATAAAGAATGTTGATGGTGTTGATGATCATGATGATGGTGAAAAAATAATAAAACACAATCATGTCCCACATATTATTCCAGGGGAATGGAATTCTTGTTAGTTCACTGTGACTGCATTATACACAACGAAAAATATAACCACTGCCATGAAAATGAACAGGCTCTGTCAGAACGAAGTGCAGCTGATTAATCAACATGATATTACCCAAACTGATTAAACAATGAGACATCATGGGGTTTTGCTGTCTGTCCTGATGAGTACGCTCATCATAACTAATAATGCAAAACCCCAGCACATCTCTCTTGGGAGTAAACTACCTTCTAATTTTTGTTCCTCAAAAGATTAATTCCATTGTTATGGAACTTGTATACCCTAAGAAATATAAACTAATCATTAGTCATTTTCAAACAATGTGACCTTTCTTGCCTTGACAGGTGGAATGTTTTTGAAAGAGGTCTTGTTGGGTTACATTTATTCCACACAGCCAGTTTCCTGTAGAAACTGCATAGATTACAATACAATCTCTACAGCTCTTTATTGATCTCCATTTCTTTCTGCCTGATAGATTAGGGAAGGGTTCTCAACCTACAATCCATGGGCTGGATTCAGCCCATGGCACCATCCCACCTGACCCGCCCCCTCGCTCCTGCTGCCACCGTTGTCCTTATTGCCTCCACTTGTTTTGGTGTGTCCCTAATGCTGCTCCATAGCAGGGCGGATGTTGTAAAAAGGCTTACAACATCTGCCCTGCTACAGAGTGGTGTTAGGGACATACCAAGCCAAGCAGAGGAGACAAGGATGGCAGCAAAGGTAGAAGCGGAAGCAGCAGAAGCACGCAACTGCCCGCATCCTTCCCAGGGGCCACTCTGGGGGGAATGGTGGGTACTTGGGCTGGTCCTGCCAAAGGTGGTGGTGGTGGTGGGGACATCAGTTCAGCCTGCCAACAGTCTGAGGGGGTGTGATCTGGCCCCTGGATTTAAAAGGTTGAGAACCCCTGGATTATGGTATCTCTTAAATTATTCATTCTCTTTGAGTAGGTCTATATAAAGACTAACAAGCATCTTTCAAGAGCCAGCCATGAGGACAGGTATGGTGGGAGACAAAAGTAAACTGAAAATGGGAGGGGGGATGATGGAAGGAAGGAACAAATGCATCCATCTGTGTCAATTTAACATGTGCTCTTCCATAAGACCCTCCCATCCTACTTCCACACTGCTATGAAGATTTTTTAAAAAAGATTATGCATGAGCATAATATTTAAATGTTTGATTTTTTTTTACTTTTCTAAGTTTGTTTTTTCTTAAAATAAATATTTATGAATATTTATTTACCTTGAAATGTGCATTTGCCATATTTCCCACTGGAGAACTGCACTGCAAGATTCAGGGAAGAGGGAAACCCAAGGGATAGTGGTGTTCTGGTCTGCATGGCAGCCTGGGAAGTGTAGCTCATGTAGGCTTATTCAACATCCAGACTGAACAAAATCCCATGACACCTATGCAGTATAATTTAAGCGGTAGGTACAGATGAATGCTAGATCATCTCTTGTTAGGCTATTGGCCATAAGAATATATCTACACTACAGACAATAGTGGAAAATGACAGATAGTTAGATTCACAATTTTTCTGGTGGATAAAGCTGCCAATCTTGATTTCCCTTTGGAATGGCAAGAGGAAATGAACCAGAAAGTTGACTGGTCCTAAGTGCCCTCTCCATAGTTGTACAGCACAATGGGTTCAAGCACTGGTAGCACATGTCATGAACTTGGAAAACGTTACTTTGTTTTAAGTTACTTGTCTCTGCTTCTCAGGTTGAGAAATGGAACCTTGCAGTGCAGGAAGCTAAAGGTTTTTTTTAAATGCACCACACCCTCGAGATTAGTGCCTCTAGTGGTCAGCGAAACACCTGAGAGGGAATCTTGAAGTTCAATGCACTTGTGTGAACTCTGAAACTCAAGTTCATTGTCCTTTTGAATTTGCAGTCATTCATCTCACCAGAAAGGGAGAGGGGAGTGAGAAATAAAGCTTGGCACTTTGCCAACAAGCCCTGACCTTGAAAGATTTTGAGGAGATAAGGTTTTATTTCAAGATCTTGCTTCAAGGACATCTCTAAATTCCTTAGGAGAGAGGGGAATTGTGTATTAAAACCCCTGAATTTGTTCATTTAGAAAGGACTTCACCTGATGTAGCGGAGCTCTTTGCAGTTAGGAGACATCAAAGGGAAAGATCGGAAGATGAGACTTTGATGGGGACAAAGTCAAGCTGCCAAGATGGGGAGATGGACGGAACTTAGAGAAATCTCACCAAGCTGACACTTAGCCAAATTTGCATCGGACACCAGACTTAGATTCTGCGCGTTTTCTTATTTTATGTATAAGTATGTGTGTTAGGTTAGAATTAGAGTTAGGAACCCAGGAAAGGGGTATTTTATTTTAAAAGTGTTTTATTAGATTATTAGTTTAGTTATTGCTATGTTTTGGATTTTGTTTTGCTTCTCATTGCTACAATAAAAGGGAGGAAGAAGCCAGGCTTGATTTTCCTTCCATGAAAAGACAAAGAAACATTTTGTTTTGTGAACTGGACAGATTAGTTCAAGCGTCGAGATAATATTTGCTACCAAAGTTTTGGAAGTTTGAGGGAGCTTGCGATACTCCCATTGCAAGTCCTTGGAAGCTCACCCAGGAGGAGGGGGATCAAAGAAAAGGGAGTGGCTCAGACTGGAGATAATGTCTCAGGGCTACTATGGGAGGAAAAATCTGATGTCCGGCAGTCTGAGGAAGACCTCGATGCAAGGCCTAGCCATCCTATTATAGGCGGCACCTGGTTTCTCGCCCTCTCCACCTGTTCTTGTTCCGGTTGGGCCCCAAAAAGGAGGTTCAGAATGGAGCGGAAGGTGGAGACAGCACAAAATCTGGTTGAAAAGTCAGGTGGAGACAAGTTAAGGGTCCACTGCTATGATTTCTGAGACAGTAGCATGAAATAGTTTGTTTCATCGATCCATTCACTGAAATCATGTTGTGTAGCTACAGGAGTGGTATAACTTTTAGATGAAAATTGCCATAAATTAAGAAACTTTGTAATCATTATCTAATGCATATCAAGTCGTGAGACTCAGTATGCAACAGATAATGTTTACAAAAATGTCTTAACACACAAAATTGTTGCCAAATGTTACACCATTCACGTAACTGCAAGAACAGGATTTCAGTGTTTGTTGAGTCCAGAGGTGATTTTTAAGGTGGTACAGTATTTAATGTCTCTTTGATATTGGCTGTAGTAAAAGGAGCTCTTGCCCCATGGGAAGCTCACTGTGATTCTTTTGCTGGGTGCTATGAACATCTGAGATTGAATCCAGTCACAAAGATAGAATCTGTCAAAATCCTAGCAGGAATATGCCAACAAACATGAAAAACCAAACAATGGTCTCTAGCAGTGTTTCCCAACCTTTGGTTTTTGGACTTCAATTCCCAGAAACCTAAGTCAATTCCCCAAAGCTTCCGCTTCTGGGAGCGAGGAGAGTAGTGTGGGCCAGATGAATCACAGCAAGCCCATTCATGTGGAATCATGGGGGCTTGGCCTTCTGGGAATTGAAGTCCAAGAACATCTGGAGTGCCAAGGTTCACCATCACGGTACTAGATGGAGGAGTGATTACACTGATACCCAAACCAGAAAAAAGATATTACTCAAATAGACTCATACCATTCTATTTATTTAATCAACCAAGATGCAAAAATATTCACCTCAATAATAGCAATTAGATTAAATGAATTCATAGAGGAGTATATAAGTAGGGACCAGGCTGGATTCCTTAATGATACACAAATGGCAGATATAACTAGAAAATTCTAAATATAATAGATAATGTAAATCAGAAAAATTAAAGGTAGGGATATTAGCTTTGGATATTTTTAAGGCTTTTGATTCAGTTGAATAGGTAACATTGAGAAAACTTATTCAGTAATTGGGTTTTGAGTTTAAATTTCAAGGAATTATAAAACAATTATATGTTAAAATTAGGCAACAATTCTAGTGAATTACAGAACAAATTAATTGACACAGAGGAACAAGGAAAGGATGCCCTTTATCACCTATATTATTCATATTGATGATGGAATTGCTTGCTAATGTAATAAAACAGGATGAAAACAGAGAATGGGGTTGAAAATATTAAAATTAACCTATTTGCAGATGATTCTTTACTTATAGCTAGTATTCAAAAATATTTTTTTTAAATGTGAAGAGGTAACAGGTCTCAAAATTAATTGGAATAAGAAGGAGATGATTTTATGTAATTAAGAGAATGATGAAATAGAAAAGATTAAAATTAAATATGGAATAAAAATTAAATCAACTTTTAAGTATTTAGGGGTTAATATTTCAAATAACACACACATTTTAAAAAAGTTAAATTATGACAAAAAGAAAGAAGAGATTTAAAGTTTACTTGATAAATATGAAAAATAAACCTATCTTGGTTTTGAAGAATAGTGATTTGTAAAATGAAGATTTTACCAATATTAAATTTCTTGTATGAAATGCTTCCAATAAAGTTTACTGAGAAGAATATAAAAAGTTTGCAAAACATGATCGATAAATTTTGTAATGGAGATAAAAAGTCTACATTAAACAAGAAATTGTGGTATGTTGCCAAAAAAGAACGGGGATTGGGAACCCCAAATTTGAGGTTTTGTATTGTATACTGTATTTTTCTTTTCTTTTTTTAGTAATAAAATAAAAAAAAACTATTTAAAAAAGATAAAACTTATTACTATACTTTAATGATGACAATGAGAAAACTAAAATAGTAAATTGTTTTGTATACTTTGATTCAGTTATCAATCCAAATGGATGTTGCAGCCAAGAAATCAGAAGACAGACACTTGGAAGGGCAGAATGAAGGAGTTAGAAAAGATCATGAAGTCTAAGGATGTGTCACTAATAATAATAATTTCATGTCAGAAATTATTCTAGGTTGAAAGGTTTTTTGTTGGAGAAACTCTGCTCAGGGGATGCCCGAATAAGGCTCATTTCATGTCCCCAAGATCTTTTCCCACCGAAGTGGTCTCTATTTATCTACTTGCAATGTCTTGCTTTTGAACTGCTAGGTTGGCAGGAGCAGGGACAGAGATGGGCACTTAAACCATCATGCAGGACCCAGGTCTCAAAATGCCGACATGCCAGCCTTCCACAGAACAAGGTGAGCTTCTTAACCACTGACCCACTGCATCCCTGGATGTGTCACTGAAGATAATGGAAAGCAAGACCAAGATCATCAACCACACTTTTGTGTGTATAGGACATACTTAACTGGACAGGGAAGTAAGATGACAAGAAAATCATTATTTATTTGAAATAAGGAGCTGGAGGAGTGTTTTGCAGATACTCTGGACTGCCAGAAAGACAAACAGGTGGGTCCTAGAGCAAATCAAGCCTGAACTATCTCTGGAAGCATAAATGATTAAGGTGAAGCTGACATAATTTGGCAAGATTCTCTCTGGAAACCACAATATTGCTGGGAAAGTTTGAAAGCAGCAGGAAACTTTGAGATGGAAGCTACAGGCTTCATCAAAGAAGCTACAGGCTTGAGTTTGCAAGAACTGAGCAGGGCTTTTGAGGACAGGCATTTTGGAGAATGCTCATCCATAGGGTTGCCATATGTTCGAAGCAACTTGGCGGCACATAACAACAGCATGAGGGCAAAACTGGCTCCCTTCAGGACAACTTTGCTGCCAAATTTCTAATTAGCGAGTCTAGTCAGATATTATGGCATCCATTTCAAGTTTTGCAGCCTGGTGACATGGGTCCGATGTGTTTATTTAAGCATCTCATGACATGCTGCCTTGATCCCTATCTTGTTTTGCTGATTAAAGCTCATTGAGTCCTAAGCACAGTGATTGCATCCTTGTGGGAGGGGAGGAACATGCTGTCTTAAAAGAGGTAATTCTGTGAGCATTCCTTTTGGCATTTTTGTACTTTCTGAAAAATTATATACTTCAACAAGCCTGCCAAGAATTGTAATTTTGTTCATTTATTTCTTAGATATTTTTAATGTGTTGGCACTTTTTGACTAAGCCCTAAAAATGCAGGACTAGGATACTAAAGGGCTCTCCTAACAGCCTGCTCTCGTGCTGCCCTCATCAGGCAATCCCATCCTATCAGAAAGGCAATTCATTGCAGTTCAGAATTAGGACCTTTAGCATTTCAGTGTTTCCTCTATGGCACTCTCCGCTAGCACAGATTACATAGGACTGACCTTTCTGAGTTTTTAATATCTGACCTTCATCTTCTGACAATTTCCCCCAAAATGTCTGTCTTTCTGTCTATGTCTTTGCAAATAAATAACTTGGAACTGACATCTTATTCTTAGTGCATTTGTGCTTAGTGCATTTGTGTGGTTGCATTTACTGCTAACCACAATAAAACAACCCTAGTCTAATTAATTTAATAAGGGTTAGTTTTATTGGGTCTATTGCCCTATTGCTGCTAAGTTTTAACATGTTTTCATTAAGAACATGTTATCCTCATGAAATGGGGTACACAGAAAGAGCTTCCTCGAAAATTGTGGTATTTTTGAATCACAATCAGGCATACTCCAGGCAACGGAAACCTTGTGTTGGCTAATGTTTCTCACACAAGGTCAGGCAAGAGAAACTACAGAATGAATTCACCTAAAGGTGGCTTCATTTTGGCAGTTTCATGTCTGGCCTAGACATGGAGGTAAGAAGAAGCTTATGAAATAGTGGTGGAAGAATCTTGTGGTTCAGAGATTGCCCATTGCATCTTTTCATGGCGGATTGGCGAGGGGGGGGATGTCCACCAGAATTTGAGTACCCCTCCCCACTTTAAAAGTTTTAGGAAGCACTTAGGAGCTCCACAGGGACTGGGGTGGCTCAAGTGGTTAAGATACTGAACTTAAAGACTGGAAGGTCAGAGTACAATACCCAAGTACTGCACAATGGATTGAGCTCCTGTCTCTGTCCCAGCTCCTGCCAACCTAACAGTTTGAAAGCAAGAAATTGCAAGTAGATAAATAGGGACCACTTCAGTGGGAAGGTAAACAGCATTCCGTGCACTGCGGTGTCTAGGCATGCCTGCCACATATCCATGGAAATGTTTGCAGATGTAGATAGCGCTGGCTTTTTGGCTATAAACAGAGATGAGCACTGAACCCTAGAGTTGGATATGATTGGCTTTCGAGCAAGGACAACCTTTGCCTTTACTTAGGAGCTCCACTTCGCACACAAGAAAAAGGACATGGGGTCATTCACTCTCAGTCATTGGCCTTAGAAGCGTGACAGAAGTGCCACCAGAGAGATAGCAGTTTCATCCTCCTTTCCTAAATTGGGAGAATTGAGATGGAATTATATATTCTCAACTATCAAAGGAGGAGGAAGGAAGGAGATCTTTCATTACCTTCTGATTGGCAACTTGTAAATTCAGCTCAGAAGCCAACATGGGGCAGTAGTGAAAAGGGACCACAAAAAGGAAGAAAGGAAGGAATCCAAGCTTTTTCTTTATTAATCAGAAATTAATGTAATGATCAACAGAGTGAATTTTAAAAAGCTTCTTATTCATTGTTACACTAAATGAGTTAGATTCCCAACATCTTTAACAATTAACAACATGAATTGATGTTCCCGGCTGTGTCTATATAATGGTAAATAAATTTAAAAAACAGAACAACTGTGTTAAGAGCCCTTCCCTCTTTCCAGGCAACCTTGGATGTTGTAATATTACATACATATTTTACAAAATAAGGAAAATAACATGTGGTCATTGTACACCATCAGAAGGCAACAGTGGGTGATACATTTCATAAACGCAAGACAGTTTTCAACACCATATAGGTTTTTCTCAGGCTAGGCGTCACAGAGATGTGGATGGTGCAGGGGGGGAAATGGAATTCTAAAATCATGTACAGACATGCATGCCAGGATTCTTTATTAAATGTAAGTTCCAAAATGGGAGCTGCAGACTTGGGTCAGAGGCATAGGTATCGGCAGACATGAATGCTGAACTATTAGCAACCTTTCTCTAACACAGTATTTCCCAACCTTTTAAAAGCCAAAAAACCCTTTCATAATAACCAAGTAACAGTGCCGTATTTAGGATCTGTGGGCCCCTAGGCTGAACATGTGGTGAGGGCCCTACTGGGGAAAGTATTGAAAACGTCTTAATATGAAACAGTATGTGCTCATTGTGCTCCGTGTTTTCTGTCACCTTTGCGAAACTTCTGGCTGGTAGACAGTGGGAGGAGATATTCTTGTCAGGCTGGTCAAACACCCAAACACCACATTAAGTTAAACCAAATGCAAATGATAAATGATGATTATGATCACCAAACTTTTATACTATTTATTTACTAAAAAACCCACCTGATTTTAAAAATGGACATAGAATCACGTGGTGCAGGGGGCCCTTTGCAGCCTAGGTAGCCTATGCTTAAATCCGGCCCTGCCAAGTAACCTTAGACCTGCCATGACATCTGCATAAAAAGGCATTTTAATGGGGTAAATAAAACACATTAAAATAGTTTTTAACCCGTAACGCAGCTGCTTTGCCACACAACTCGCCTCACAAAATGGTGGCATCTCTCTACGTTCCCCTCCACTCCCTCCTCCAAAGACTCTCTTCATCACTTTGGTGTAGCATAACTGTGCTGCCAACCCAGACTGGCCAGTTCTGAATGGGTTTTAGGTTCATCTTAGGGTCTCAGAGATAAAATAAGCATTCAATGGGTAAGCAGCAAAGTTTTATTCCAGACATTTTCTACACTAAACATAGTATAGCATCTTAGAGGCAGTGAGAGAGCAAGTGATGCAAGCAACAGGCTAGGTAGCAAGGGACAGCCTTCTTGTCAATGGGAGAATTCCCAGGTACCATGAGAAGAGGTAGCAGAGGGAACCCAAGCCAAGATAGGTAAATATGCCTCCGTTGCTTGTATCATTTGCTCTCTCTCAGACGCTAAGATGCTATGCTATGCTTAGCTTAGAAATTGTCTGCAATAAAACTTTGTTGCTTACCCATTGAATGCTTATTTTGTCCTTGAGGCCCTAAAAAGAAACTAAAGCCCATTCAGACTTCGCCAGTCTGAATCAACAACATAATAACCAAGGCAACCACCACTGAAAATACTTAGCAATCTCCTTGAGGACCACGAACCACAGGTTGGGAACCCATACTCTAACAAGATTGGGAGAGACATTCCAATCAAAACCACTAAGGGTGGAATCTGAAACTGACACCTCTGCCTTGAATTTGCAGACCTGTTTTAAAACTTCTTTTAATGAAGGAACCTGGCACATACATCTGGCCACCCGGGGGGGGGGATCTTTTTCTGCACCATCCACAGCTCTGTAGTGCCCAGGCTGAGGAAGACATATATGAGGTCAAAAGCTAGCTTGTATTTGTGATTTTTTTAGTCATCTAATAAAAGCACCACTCACTCTTCATTTGGACTGTAGATACATTTCTTTACCTAATTTAGACCCTGCTGTTTCTCACAGCAGCTCTGTTCTGTGAAAAGGAAGGGGCAAAGGGTTTCTAACACCAAGCTTACAACATCTTATCCATTTCCAAAACTCTTTGTGAAACATGATGATTTTTAATGTATATCTGATTTTATTTTCTCCAGATCAAGTAATGTCCACATACTCTACAGCAGGGGACCCCAACCACCAGGCTGCAGCCTGGCCATGGGCTGTCCTGAACCAGGCCATGGGAGTTGGTGGCACTGGGAGCCCCTTCTTCCCTCAACGTGCTCTGCCTGGTAAAAGGAGCAAGATTAGAGCACGGACTTCAGATAGGCAGGTGGCCAGGCTCCTCCCTGTTATATATGTTAACTGTGTTTTCTGACAGGAGTGGAATGTATCTTTTCTCATATATCTATTCTTATGCAAATAAGTGGATCGAAAATGTGCACACTCTATTAGCCAATGGGCTTGTTGTATTATTGTTACTGTTTATAGGAGCGGAATGTATCTATTCTCATGTATCTATTCTTATGCAAATAAGTGGATCGAAAAATGTGCACACTCTGTTAGCCAATGGGCTTGTTGTATTATTGTTACTGTTTCTGTTTATAGTGTATATAAGTCTGAGTTTTGCCCAATCCAAAATGTGTTCAAACCCCACTAATAAAGAGCTGAATTTCACTACTTCATTCGTCTGCTTCTTCATTCCTTGAACACTAAACTGGTGACAAAGGTGGGATGGCGTCCCCACACGGCAGCAACATCAGCCCATTCGACCCAGCGCATCCAGAGAAATGGGAAACATACGAATGCCAGTTCCGCCACGCAATGGCCTCGCAGAAGATCACTGATGGAAACCAGAAGCACTCCTGTTTCCTCGCTCAGTGCGGTTCTGAGACGCTTGAGCTGGCAACCCACCTCGTTCTCCCAAGGGACGTGGATGTGGTGCTGCTCGCAGAAATCATGTCCACACTGAGGAGGCACCTGCAGCCAGAGGTCTTGATCTTCCCGGCCAGGGTGGCCTTCCACAGAAGAGAGCAGCGACCCAGTGAATCCATTGCAGACTATGCCGCCATGCTGTGCATTGCTGCCGCGCCGTGCAAGAGGGACAACATTGAAGAAGCACTCCGGGACCATCTGCTGGCCGGCATGAGGGACGAAGATGCTCAATGTCACCTCATGATCAGAAAGATGCTAGCCTTCACAGATGTCCTAGAAGAGGCAGTAGCATCTGAGGCCGCACGGACTGGGATAAAGCTTTTCCAGCATCACCACTGCACAACCAGTGTCACCGACTCAGCTGTGCAAGCTCAGCAAAGTTCACCTTCATCCTCCTCAGCATCGCCTGGTCCCACCTCTTCATTGGAGTCCAGTGACGCAGAGAGAAAAGTCCGAGCAGTCTGATGAAAGCACCAAGAGCACCGTGACAATTGGGAGAAGAAATTCCTTTGCAAGTGTGATGGTTGTAGAGCCCGGCATGACTGCAGGAAGTGCCCCTTCCGTACCGCAGAATGCCACAACTGTGGGCGAAGAGGGCACATTGCTAAGGTATGCCAACAGCAAAAGCAAAGGCCTCCAGCACCTGTGCCCAAGAAAAGTCATCACCACAACACGTCTATCACCAAAGTGTCACCCGAGCCTGAGCCACGCCAAGTGGGCATCGTCAGTGAGCATTTCTTCACAGACATGAGCCTGCAGGATGTCCCCTTCAAGATGGAGCTGGATTCAGGTACTACCTGAGTTTTTGAGAATTCCCCCTGCCCCTTGGCCCAAGCTTAAATCCTTTAAAAATTCCTTCCGGGATGTGTAAGGTTGTCCGATTCCAATCCTGGGGGTGGGTAATTTCTTGGTTAAATTCAAAAACATTTGCACCTCCTTACCATTGGTTGTAGTTAAGCAGGGCACTAACTGTCTTATTGGGACCCAATGGTTTAGGATCCTGGGAATCCGGCTTTCTGGCATCCATGCAGTAGACTCTGACCCAATCCAGGACATTTGTGCTGCACATCCTGAGGTATTCAAAAAGGGTTTAGGTTTATACAAAGGACCCCCTGTTGACTTTGAGCTTGACCCAACCATCCGGCCCATCAGGATGAAGTCATGCCAGGTACTCTTTGCTTTAAAGGAGAAGATAGAAGCCGAGCTGGACAAACTCATGGGGCAGGGCATCTTAGTACCAGTGGACTCCGCAGAGTGGGAGGCACCAATTGTGACTGATTTGAAAAGTAACGGGGAGGTCAGGATATGTGCTGACTACAAGTGTACCATCAATAAAGCTATTCGCCCGAACGCCTATCCTGTGCCTGTGGTAAGCCACCTTCTTGCCTCCTTGCATGGAGGAAATTGCTTCGCAAAACTTGACCTTGCCCAGGCTTACCAACAATTAACTGTGTCTCCTGTTGCTGCCATAGCCCAGACCATAGTAATGCATAGGGGGGCATTTAAGGCAATTAGACTACAATTCAGGGTGAATGTAGCCCCTGGAATATTTCAATCTCTTGTAGAACGTATTTTGAAAGGGTTGCCTGGTGTCCTGCCATATTTTGACGATATCCTGATCACTGCTAAGGACACCGTCGAACTAGCAGCCAGGCCCGATTGAGTCCTGTCATGTATCAAGAGGGCCGGTCTACATCTCAGAAGAGACAAATGTGTTTTTGGAGTTCCTGGGGTACCGCATTACACCCCAAGGTATCATGCCCTCTGACTCCAAGGTGACGGGTGTGCAGAATGCACCCAGGCTGAAATGTAAAGCCGAATTACAATCGTTTCCAGGATTGTTAAACTTCTATCACACTTTTCTCCATCGCAAAGCCTCAGTTGCCGAACCATTACGTCGGTTTCTTAAGAAAGATACGGTTTGGCATTGGGGTCATTGCCAGGAGAAAGCATTCCTAGAACTTAAAAGGCTGCTAACTTCGGATGGTTTATTAACTCATTTTGACCCTAACAAAGAAGTTGTACTTGTGTGTGATGCATCCCTTGTGGGGGTGGGAGCTGTGTTATGCCATGTACTAAATGATGGGAGGGAACCCCCATAGTATTCTATTCCTGTTCGCTCTCAAAGCCTGAGAAAAATTATGCTCAGACAGACAGGGAGGTGTTGGCAATCATGGTAGGAACTAAGAAATTCCACAATTACCTTTACGCTAATGCCCTGTCACATTCTCCACTGCCAGGGATCGGGTAAGCCGATTGTGAGATCGAAAGTGACCACTAGGTCCTCATGATTGAGGCATTCAACTCACGCCCGGTCGTCCCCTCAGATAGAGCCAAAGCTATGGCCAAGGATGTAACATTGACTAAAGTAATGTCTTGCATACAAAAAGGCTGGCCTGTCTCTCCTCTAGCCGAGGAATTCAGAACATTCCACCACAAGCGTTTGGAATTGTCAGTGGAATGAGGTTGCCTTATATGGGGCCAGCGGGTGGTCATTCCTGTCTCTCTCAGGAATAAGGTTTTACATTTACTTCACACAAGTCATCTGGAATTGTACGTTCTAAAGCCCTTGCCCGTAGCTACTTTTTGTGGCCTCAACTGGACCAAGACATAGAGAAGATGGTCAGCACTTGTGCCAGCTGTCAATCCTCTCACCCAGAGCAATCCCAGCTTCCCTCTCAGGAATTGGATTCTGCTAGGGGCCCGTGGTCCAGATTGCACATAGATTTTGCAGGTCCATTTAGGGGTGCCCTATTTTTCTTGGTTGTAGACTCCTTCTCTAAGTGGCTGGAAGTGATTAGAGTGCCTAATACCATTTCAGTCACCATGATAATGCACCTGAGAAGGCTGTTCGCAGCATTTGGACTTCCAGATGTGCTGGTGTCCAACAACGCATCCACGTTCACATCTGCAGAATTCCAATCCTTCATGGAAAGGAATGCAATTAGGCACATCACTGCCACCCATTTCCACCCTGCCACCAATGGCCAGGTGGAGCGGCAGGTGCGCACAACTAAAGACGTGCTTCGGTGTATGGGTGAAGTGGATTTGGAGCTCCAGCTATGCCAGTTTCTTTTCATGTATAGACTCACCCCCCTTGCCTCAGGGCTGTTCCATGCTGAATTGCTCCAGTGAAGCAAACTGTCATCCTTGCTGGACAGATTGGATCCCTCTAGAGTGGAGGACAAAGGCACAAATATAGTGATCCAACACCAGAAGGGTTTTTCTCTGGGAGACCCTGTACATTGCCACAATTATGCAGCTGGTGATCCTATGTGGGTGCCTGGGTTTGTGATCGATCAGACTGGTCCTGTTTCTTACAGAATCGAAACAGCCACTGGTCTGATCTGGAGGAGGCATGTGGATCAATTGAGACCCAGAATACTGGACCCACAGGATGAATACAGACACTCAATGTTAGGGTTGGCCCCAACCCATTTAAACCCAGGGGGCAGAGGTAATAGTCAGCAGCAAGCTAACTTAGACCCAGAGGTATGTTCTAGGGACCGATTTCAAGGGGAAATTGTGGAATGCTCCCCTACTCCAGCCAGGTGTACCCCTACACTGTCCCAGCCTAGCACTCTAGATTCCTTTATTGATGATGACCAATTTTGCTTGGAGTTGCCCTCCACTCTTAGTACACACAGGAGGGACGCTGAGTTGTCTTATTCATCCACAGAATTAAATTTTGGTTTTGAGTGATCCCCTGCTCCTCCATCTGACAAATGGGGCTTTAATTTGGGTTTACAATCCTCCTCCTCTTGTCAATCCCTCACTCCAGTTGGGCCGCCCATCCTACGAGCCCCTGAGTTGGCTCAGCCAAGCGTACGACCCATAAGTTTTGTATGTTAACTGTGTTTTCTGACAGGAGCGGAATGTATCTTTTCTTGTGTATCTATTCTTAAGGAATAGATACTCTGTTAGCCAATGGGCTTGTTGTATTATTGTTACTGTTTATAGGAGTGGAATGTATCTTTTCTCATGTATCTATTCTTATGCAAATAAGTGGATCGAAAAATCTGCACACTCTGTTAGCCAATGGGCTTGTTGTATTATTGTTACTGTTACTGTTTATAGGAGCAGAATGTATCTTTTCTCATGTATCTATTCATATACAAATAAGTGGATCGAAAAATGTGCACACTCTGTTAGCCAATGGGCTTGTTGTATTATTGTTACTGTTACTGTTTATAGGAGTGGAATGTATCTTTTCTCATGTATCTATTCTTATGCAAATAAGTGGATCGAAAAATGTGCACACTGTTAGCCAATGGGCTTGTTGTATTATTGTTACTGTTACTGTTTATAGTGTATATAAGACCGAGTTTTGCGCCATCCAAACTGTGTTCAAATCCCACTAATAAAGAGCTGAATTTCACTACTTCATTCGTCTGCTTCTTCATTCCTTGAACACTAAACTCCCCCACATTGCTTAGTTACAGCGGGGCTCTTCCCCCTGCCTGTGTGCACTGTCCAATCCCACCAACCCCACTTACCGGTCCATGGAAAATTTGTTTGGCATAAAACTGGTCCCTGGTGCAAGAAAAGGTCGGGAAGTCCTGCTCTACCTAATAAACCAGTAATATTTTCCATAATTTATTAATTATATGAAGTTGAAGCCCAAAAGTATTTGAAAATTATAACAAGTACAGAGCAAACTTATGTCATTGTTGTTCAAAATTGAACAATTCAGAAGATGGCTCTTCTACATTGTGAAATTTTTGAATCATGACAGCATTTTATCATGCACACATTACCAAAGTGAATTCTGTGATAATATTACCTTAACCACAGTGCTGTTTTTATGACCCCTTTGTTGATGAGCAGGCTAGCCTGGCTCACAGTAACTAATCTGGGCAAAGACTCTGTATACCACTCAGCATTGACTGTTTTGCTATACATTCCAGAGACACAGACTGTGAAGGCAAAAATAAAAGGGATATAATGAATGATATTTTGAATTCCAAAAACGGAGTGGAAATGCTCTAAAGAAACTTCCTGCCACCGTAGAAAGTGTCAGAAGACCAGGGGGGGAGGATTTTCGTATCTCAAAAAAGAAATTCATATCTCAAAGTAATTTTTCCTGAGATTTCCTTTCGTATCACGAGTTTTTCAGAAGTAGAGGCATTCATATCTCGAGGTTTTACTGTACATTACAATTTTGGTGCATCAGAGGCATGGCTTGCAATAAACACAGGAGCTGTGAACTGGCTAGGCTTGTATTACAGGCTGCTAATTATGGATTGAACATGTCCTGGATGGAATTGATGAAATTCTGGACAATGCAGGCTAGACAAGATGCAGCATGGCATTAATGCCTCATTAGAATCTATACAAAACAAACGATGCAAGTGTAGGTTAACTGGAATAATCAGACTTGTACATCTAAACCCAGTTTCTGTATCTAAACTTTGGGCAGCAACCTTGTCTCCCTGACAAGTCCAGTCACCACACCCAAATAACACAAGGACATTCTGTGGTCCCTGCTGAGTGGGAGAGGTTGTGGTCCTTTGGAGAAAAGGGAGTTCATCTTCAGTGAGTGTTGTCCAAGTCCATTTCAGCCTTGTAACATGACCAATCCCGGATACAGGGGCTCCACTTTCAGGGAGCTGCCCAGAGAAGGAGGAGATTTGTATACTTCTATCAGCCCAGTTGCACCCACCTAAATCTGGACACATCCATTTTGTAAGAAATGGTTTTGCTGTAGGAACAGTGCTTTCCTACTACAAGCACACCAGCCATACAAAGGGTGTGCAAAATTGCACACAAGACCCCAAATTCTTTTAAAACCCTATGTACCTGTGTTTATGAATCTAAGTGAGCTTAAAGACTCACAGACACATACATGTGTTGTTCACATGTTACTTAATCATCTGATACTGGCAAAAGGAACGTAAGAAAACAAAATAAACAAGAAACTTGGACAAATATACACATTAACTCAATTTTCCTTCTTTTAAATCATTTCATCTATTTTCTCTCTTGTAAATGTTCCTTGTTTTAAACATTGTTTTACCTGAACTACTTCTGATCCCATCATGCTTCCAGACTGCAAAATCCTAGAAAGATTTAATATTTGAAATATTGTACCAAGAATGAAGGATTGGGAAGCTATATTTGAATTAAAACATTCATACTTTTGTATAGAATGAACAAGAGGAAACACTGAATAAAAATCTAGGAAAAAATATCTGGAGATGACTGCATTCCTGTGGTGAATGATCTGTTTTGTTTGTTTTAACCTAGTCAATAATATCTACTCTTAAGACAAGATCCTGCCATAATCAAACAGTCAATACTGTCAGACCTTTTAAGCATTAGTGGGGATGATGTCAAAGCTTCTGTACTTTCTAAGAATCAGGCATTAGAGCAAGCAGATACAATCCTAAGCCTAAGTGTTAACAAAAGCAGTTGGCATCCCAGCGGAGATTAGTTTGCTGATCTTGTAAGGAAACCATGACTTAACTTAGCAGTGTTTACATTGACATTGATGAAGTGACATCCTGATCTCATTATATGCCAATAAACTGAGGTTCTGATCACTGAGAAGATCAGGGAAGGATTACATGAACTCCACTGGCAATCCTTGAAATCTATAAAGAATCAGCCTAGCCACGAAGTTAGTGGGATATATACTATCAGTATTGATGAATGTGTGTGGAGGGGGAAATACGTGAATAAATGAATATATGTTAAAGTGCTAATTTCTGTTTTGTAATTGGATTCCCTTTTACCTCATCACAGATATCCTGTAATGGATTAAACAGAAAACTACCCTGAAACTCAAGCAAAACCTTGTATAAAAAGAAGGAAGAGAAAGAAGATAAAGAAAACATGATTAACTGGGTCTTTAAGCTACCAAAACCGAAACAACAGAGGTGAGGAGATGAGCAGACGTTTGGGCTACCAACTCAAAACTGTTTCTGCATCACAATCTAACAAATCACAGATGATGGGTAGTTGGTACTAAAACTGGAGTAGGTCTGTGTTGAAGCTGAAATATTTGATTCTGTCCTAGCACTATATCATTTGACAGTATTGATGAATGTCTGTTTTTGTGCATGTGGCAAGGATAATGTATTTTAATGTACACTAGCAAAAGAAGAAGGGGCAAAAGAAGAAGGGGGAGGCCAAGGATGAGATGGATAGATGGTATTGTAGACACAATGGGCACAGAACTGGGAGGACTGAGGGGGATGGTGGAGGACAGAGGTGCCTGGAGAACGATGGTCCATAGGGTCGCAAAGGGTCGGAATCGACTGTGCGACTGAACAACAAAGCAGAGATTGCCCGGCGGTGCCGGGCTGTTTTAAATTGTTTTGGAAGGTTTTTTTATGTGTATTGTTATATAAAAAGATGTTAAATTATGTTGGATAGTAAAGGGTTGGTTTTTTTTTTCTTGAACAAATGGTGCCGGGCTGTTTTAAATGGTGTTGAAAGGTTTTGTGATGTTTAAAAAAATCTTTATACGCACGGGCTGTTATAAACTGTGATCAGCTTTTTTTGTTTTGTTTTGTTTTGTTTTTTATTTAAAAAAAGGAGGAAAGGATGATATAATTTTTTACAATTATTTTTTAACCAAGTAATGTTTTACTATGTGATTTTTTAAAAATAGTTGTACCTTGGATAATAATTTTAAAAATGTGTAAGTACCGTATTTTCCAGAGTATAAGATGACTTTTTAACCCCAAAAAATCTGTGCCAAAGTTGGGGGTCATTTTATAAGCCAGGTACTCTGGAGCCAGGGGCCGCCCGGCGGGGAAAGCCATTCGCCGTCGCTGCGCGAGGCCTCTGGAGCAAGGGGCTGCCATGATACCACCACCCCCAGCCTTGCGGCGGAGGCGGTGAATGGCTTTCCCCACCGGTCAGCTGCTGATCCTCCTCCTCCTCACCCACCCTGGGGTGGTGGTATCCGGGCGGCCCCTTGCTCTAGACGCCTCGCGGCGGTGGCTTTCCCCGCTGGTCAGCTGCTGCTGCTCCTCCTCCTCCTCCTCACCCCCGGCTGGGGGTGGTGGTGCGGAGGAGAAGGAGCATCTGCTGACTGGCGGGGAAAACCAGCCACTGCCGCCGCGAGGCCTCCGGACCAAGGGGACGCCCGGATACCACCACCCTCAGCCTCGCAGCTGCGGCTGGCTCCCCCCCCCACACTGGTCAGCTGCTGCTGCTCCTCCTCACCCCCCACCCCCGGCTGGGGTGGTGGTATCCACGAGCCATGCCTCCCTGCCCCCTTCACCGGTGGGGAAGGTAAAAGGAGCCCCGTCAGGCTCAGAGACGCCGCAAGCCGCACCTCCCCGCCCCCTTCACCAGCGGGGAAGGTAAAAGGAGCCGGTGAAGGGGGCGGTGAGGTGCGGCTCGTGGTGTCTCTGAGCCCAACGGGGCTCCTTTTACCTTCCCTGCTGGTGAAGGGGGCGGGGAGGTGTGGCTCGCGGCGGCTCCGAACCCAACAGGGCTCCTTTTACCTTCCCCGCCGGTGAAGGGGGCAGGGATTTATTATTTTATTTATTTTATTTATTTAGTCGTATTTATATATGCCGCCCACTCAGGCAGAACCCGACTCAGGGCGGCATTACAACAAATTCTAAAAACATATAAAAACACTTTAAAAACCCCTTATCCCACCCATCCATCCCACCCACTCTAAAAAAGGAAGAGAGAGTTCTTAATTCTTTACGTAAGCCAGCAGGCAGGGACCGTGATCCCATTCGGGCCCCACACCTGCCCTGCCAGCCAGGTCTTCAATCCTTTCCTTTTTTTTTTTATAAATTTTTAATTGATTTTCAAACAAATTTACAAACCTTAAACATTTATAACATTACAACACAGTACAATACAATAAAAAAGAACAAATGAACAAATATACATTGAATACATTCACCCTCACCCACCCTTCACCTCCCGAGCACCCTCACCCAGCCCTGCACCATCTTCTGTCTTCTTCACTCCCCTTGTCCTTCCGTTGAAGTGCCTCCGAAGTGCCGAAGAAGGGGAGGGAGACCGGAACTAGAGCGGGTTCTTGCTATTGTTTAAGACATTAAATGAATTTTATTGTTCATAGCAAAGCAGCTGTTTCTCTTTCCCTCCTGCTAATGGTTGTCATACCATTACTCATTTTATTACCTTTCCTTCAACTCATTTCTATTCAGATTTTGATCCCAAAATTATCCCACCTTCTTTTTTTTTCTCCTCCATTCTTCTAATCCTCCCTTAATAGTATTACAAAATTCTTGTATATCCAAATACACAGATTGCTTATTTATAACAACAGCTTTACCTACCCAGAAGAATCTTAAATGATGTAATTTTTACCAATCATCTCACACCCTTATCCCTTAACAATGTGGTAATTGGTTTAATTTTCTTCTTCCACAATCTATCTTCTTTATCCCTCCCCCCTACAATTACTCTACTGATTAGGCTTATTCAATTCTCTTTCTATACCAATTGCAAATTCTTACTCTTATATATTAATTTATCTGTATACTGCACATCCAATATTCTCTACAGGCTTCCCCAACACTTATTTCCTCATAATCTTAACCCCCTTTAACAAAAAATTATTTACAAAAACCAAACCTCCTCCATCTTACATCAGAACAAATATAGAAATCAAAATCATAGCAAATGGGAGCTCATTAAAAAATAACAATTTCCAAAGCATCATACTCCACATCACTACTACTTACCCTTCCTTAACATTCCTTGACATAGGATTATTTACAATTTCAAACATATTAAACCTTATATTTCAAACTTTATACAGTAATTTTAATTTTCCATCCGCTTTACCCCCTTTTAACCTTTCTTAACAAAATTTATTAGCCTTTTTGTGACAATTTTGTAAATATTCCCTTTTACCCTTATCTTTCCCCCTGTATCTTTTACTTCTTTTATGTTTTGGATTAACTTCTCAAATTTAAAAGCTCTTCTTTAAGTTTCCTCCATTCTTCCGATCCTCCCTTAATAATATTACAAGATTCTAGTATATCCAAATACTTAGTTTGCTTGTTTATCACAACAACTTTACCTGCCCAAAAAAATCTTAAATGATGTAATTTTTGCCAATTATAATTCACACCCTTATCCCTTAACAATGTAGTGATTGGTTTAATTTTCTTCCTCCACAGTCTTTCTTCTTTAGTAATATCCTGATAAATGTCCAGTCTTTCCCCATCCAATTTTGGTACTCGTGTACCATTTCTTCTTAAAAATGCCATTAATTCTAATTTTCTGTCCAGACCTGCAAATTTTACCAAAACAAACCTTTTAAAAGTCCCATTTCTTCTCTTCCCCAATCTATAAACTGCTAGAATATCCTCCTGTGTAAATTCTCTCCCCATCTTCAATTCATTCAACCATTTAATAATTCTTTCTCTCAGTCGGTCTGGGCTTCCCTCTGGTATATTTTTAATCAGCACGTTCTTTTGTCTCGCCATCTCCTCCAACATGTGCAATCTTTTTTCTTGATTATCTATTCTTTTATCTTTTTCTTGCAAATCTTCTACCTTAGTTGTCTCAAAAATTTTAGTTTCTACTTTCATAGAGTTGGCCAATAGATCTCTTAGTTCTTGTTGTCCATTCATGGCATCTTTCATTTCTTGCTTCCTTGTCACATCTATTCTATCCAACCTTTTCTCAAGTTTACTCCAAATATCCTTTTCTTTCTCCGCTGCTTGCATGTCTTTTATCTCCTCTTCCACAGATTTTAATTTTGCCTCTATTATCATAAAGTTATTATTTAATGTTTTCATAAAGTTAACCAGCAGGTCCCTTAGTTCTTGTTGTCCATTCCTAATTTCTTTTAATTTTGCTTCTATTGTATCCTCCATGTACTGTCTTTTTTCTTGATTAGCCATTCTTATATCCTTTTCCCTTTCCTTTCCTTTTTTTTGCATCTCTTTTTTCTCCTTTTCCGCGCGCATCACCCTTATCGCCTGGTCCCGGAGAACTTTTAGTGATTCCTCATAAGGTTCCATTTCCTCATAAGGTTCCATTTCAATAATTTTAGGATCTCTAGAGTCTCTAAAGTAAGTCTATAGTCTGAAATCTTTGAGGTGATGATAACTCATTTAAAGCTGACTGTTTCCCACTTCTTTTTTCTCTCCTCTCACTGCTTTATGGTCACAGCTACTTCAACAGCTGTTTCTCATCTTCAGGGGCTGTCCATCAGCTCTCTTGCCTCAGAGTTCCCCTTTTATCTCTCTTTTTAGTTCAAAACTTTGCTCCAATACTTTAAAGGCATTCAAGGTTTCTCAAAGCTTTCTCCCCTCACTTTTCAAGGCTTATTTCAAGCTTGCTTCCTCCACCTTGCCTTTGAAACCCAATCTTTCATTCTCTTCCACAGTTCTGTTTTTCCTTCTCAGTGTCATCAATCACACCTTCCTTAATTAGGTGGTCTTTACAGCCCAAAATAAACATTAAGAGCAAACGGAGGACTTACAGAGGCGTGCAAGTCTAAGTCCAATCAATCGGCGTCTCTTTACCTTTTCCAGCCTTTTCAAGCTCTATCACACTGGCCCGGACTCTCTTGACCCCTGAATTCTTCTCCTTCTTCACCCCACAACACTCCTCTGTCTTTTTTTCTCAAATTTATCTTTGACAACCTTTGTTTTTCCACCTTTTTAATACATTTATCTCGAAGCCTGCTTCACTCGTGTCTTACTCCCCCGCCATCTTGTTCCGGTCTCCTAAACCTTTGGAAAAGTGTCATTTTGGAGCCTTGGATATATCGTCTCAACTTTTGGAACTTTATTAGAGTCGGAGTGGCTTAGTGGTTAAGATGCTGAGCTTGGCGACCAGAAGGTCGGGCTTCGACACCTAAGTGCTGCATGATGGATCTTGGGGGCATGAAAGGAACCTCATTCAGGTGTCCCCTGAGCAGAGTTTCTCCAGAGTTTCTCTTTCAACCCAGAGTAATTTCTGACATGAAATTTATTTAGGAGCTGCAGTGGCTCAGTGGTTAAGAAGCTCACCTTGTTAGCTGGAAGGCTGGTAAGTCAGCAGTTCGAGTCCTGGGTACTGCATCTGTCTCTGTCCCAGATGTTGGGGACATGAAAGGAGCCTCATTGAGGTGTCCTCTGAGCAGAGTTTCTCTAGCAAAAATCCTTTCAAGCCAGAATAATTTCTGACATGAAATGATGATGATGATGAGGAGGAGGAGCCTTTCATGTCCCCAAGATCTGGGACAGAGACAGGTGCTCAATTCATCATGCTATTGTTGTTGTTGTTGTTGTTGTTGTTGTTGTTGTTGTTGTTGTTGTTGTTGTTGTTGTTGTTGTTGTTGTTGTTGTTGTTGTTGTTGTTGTTGTTGTTGTTGTTGTTGTTGTTGTTGTTGTTGTTGTTGTTGTTATTATTATTATTATTATTATTATTATTATTATTATTATTATTATTATTATTATTATTATTATTATTATTATTATTATTATAGTGAGGCTAAGCAATTCAGTGTCAAGAACATATGTGCATGTTTTATGATAACTCCAGTGTGGACAATTTTCAGGGACTATGTATATAGTCCTGTTTCATTCTGTGTCCGTTGACACTGAATGAATTTACACTAAGAGGTCTAGGACGCGGTAAACATTAAGGATATTAAGAAATAAGAAATAAGAAATAAGGGGCGTGGCTTGGATGCTGCCTGAGTAGCACGCATCTCCATCAGCTCGCGCCTGGAATGTGGTATTAAATGTGATTTCTTATTAAAAGTGGGATCTAAACCTTTGGAAAAGTGTCATTTTGGAGCCTTGGATATATCGTCTCAACTTTTGGAACTTTATTAGAGTCGGAGTCCGAAGAACGAGCGGTAAGTGCAGCGCGGTGCAAGCTGTGTTAAGCGAGCTGCTTGGGGATGGATGGGCCTCGGTTTCTCTTTTAAAATCGAGGCTCCGAAGAAGAGGGGAAAAAAGAAAAAGAGGATTATCAAATATTTTGGTGGCGGAGGACGAGAACTGTGGAATGAGTTTGGAGGGTGTGTGATGGGATAAGTAAGTGTGGAAAGGAGATCGGAAGTTGTGAATTGTGTTGAAAGAGGTGGTGGTGAAGGAGGAAAAGAGTAATGGCGGTGAGGCAAAACGGAATCGAAACTTAAGAGTCTCCATGAGGTAATGGCTGGATAAGATCGGGAGCTGGGAAAAGCTGAAAGAGAGAAAATTTTGTGGAGAAAATGTTCGATAAGGAGGAAGGAAGAAAAAGAAGGTAACGCGAATCCTGTTTTTCCCCTCTTTTTTTACCTTTGGAAGTCTGTGCCTGAAAAGAGGAAGAAGCGTGGGGGATTCCCGTCAGATACTGCCGCCGCGGTTTGGATTATATTGTTTTTTTTACTACGTGGTTTCCTTCTTTTTTAAACTTTAAATTTTGGTTCCGAATGGTTTAAATTTTTATTTGCCTGCTGATTTGATTATTACCTCTTTTTGCTTGCATTGGATTATTGTTTTTTGGAATACCGTCACTTTTTTACTCTAATATAGTAGTTTCTTTACCTCCTGCGCAAGTTTGTTTCACTGTGGAGAAGCAATTGTATCACCTCGAATCTGCCTCTGCCTTTGGCTGATGCTGGAATTACAGTGCTTTTTTTTCTTTCTCTCTCTTCTACATCTGTTGGATTATAAAATAAGAAGGAGGAAGGGTAACGTAGAGTGGAAGTAAAGAGGAGAAGAAAGAAGAAGAAAGACTGGTACTTCAAGGATTGTGATTTATGAAAGACTGTTTCCTTTCTCTTCCCTGTTGTGAGCATAAATAATATATTGTTCATAGTGTGAATTTGCGGGAAAGGTATTATGGAAAAAAATGGATGATCAAGTTAAGAAAGATGATGGGAAAAAGGTGGGAGACAATGACCCTGTGCTGAAACCAAAAAAAAAAACAGAAGGGAAAAAAGAAAAGGAAAAGAGAGAAAATAGAGAAAGGGCAGGTAGTTCTCCACTACAATTTGATGAAGTTGTGCTGATGACTGAATTTGGAAAATTGGGTAATAGATTGGAGAGGATGGAAGCACATATGCAAAGAAGTGAGGAGATAAGGGCTGAGTCTCATAAAAATCTTGTAATGATGTTTAATGAATTTGTTCAGAAAGCTGATGCCAATTTCAATAACATGGGAAAAGCCATTGTATCCACCCAAGAAAATGTAAAAATGATTAAAATGGAGGTGAAAGAAATCCAGAAAAAAACAATATGATTATAATGTAAAGATGGAGATGCAGGAAAGGAGGGTGGATATGATGGAAGAGGCCATGAGAAAACAGAATTTGGTTATTAGAAAATTGTCAGAGAAAAAACCGGATCAGTTGAAAATTCGAGTTTTGGATTGGTTGAATAATCTTAGTATGGGTAAAAATTTTGTGGCTGAGGATATAATTAATATATTTCGATTGGGTTCAAAGAGAATGGGCAAAGTTCGGAATGTGTTAGTTAAGTTTGCAAATCCCGGTGATAAATTGAAGGTGATAGCACATGTAAAACAAAAGGTAACAGATGTCTTAAAAATTGATGGTGATGATGTGGAGGTTTACAATGATATTTCTGTTGAATAACGAAATTGGAGGTATAAAATGAAACCCGCAACAAAAATTCTTTGAGATCAAGGGATTAATTATTATTGGAGGTTCCCATTACAAGTGAGATTTTTTATGCAAAAAAAATGCACACAATTTATTCCGGAATGGACCCTTTGGAGTATTTTCGAATGATTGGTTTAATTAGAGGTGGTACACAGGAATGGTCATCTTTGAGGCAAGCATTGATGGAAACAGGGGCTATTGAGAAGACGCAGATCGAGGAAGAATTGGGTGGTGCAGCAGGAGGAAAAAGTCTGGGGGAATTGAGTGTGGTTGAAGTGACAGAGTTGGATGAGGGATGAATGTTTATAACTAATTATTGACATAGATACTCAGTTGAAATTAATAGAGAGTGCGCTTGAGTATGTAGCTGGTACTTTAGGTACATTCCCGTGTCCCCCCCCCCTCTCTTTGGGAAAACTTATTTTTCACTGAGGTGACTTTTTTGAAGGAAAGTAGAGAGGTGTAGAAGACTAGATTTGTAATTTTTTAAAGTTTTTCCCCTCTATTTTTCTTCTTTTTTTCTCTTTTCCTTTTTATACTTTTATTGTAGTTTATTGTTTTTGAATGTTGGGTTTAATTGGTATAGAATGTTTAGTTAAATGCACAGTCCATGAAGGTCATGAGAAAATAGAGGGTGTTTCTGTAGAAAACTTTCCATGAAGTTTATTAAAATATTGACGTGGAATGTGAAAGGTACTGGCTGTCAAGTTAAATGCAAAAGATTGGAATCAGCTCTCAGAAAAGACCGACCAGATATAATTTTTTTGCAAGAAACACATCAAAAATCGGAAAGCATGAATAAATTATTTTTAGGTTGGACACAAATTTATGAAAAAGCTTACGGTACCTCGAAAGCAAGAGGGGTCGCAATATTAATTTCGACTAGAATGGGTTTTACCTAACAAAAAGTATTTCTGATCCGGAAGGTAGATTTTTGATTGTAAAAGGTATGATTGATGATGAAGAAATAACCCTTGTGAATATCTATGCCCCAAAAGACCAACAAGACAAATTTTTAGACAAGGTATATCATATCTTGAAAAAAGAGAAGACTGGAAAAATGATAGTAGCAGGTGATTTTAACTTAATCAGATCTAATATGGACTGTACTAGTGTATCGAGAGATAGATTGGGATCAAAAATGAAAATATTAGATAATTGGATTAAACTTTTAGGTCTAAAAGATGTGTGGAGAGAAGTCAAAGGTTCAGAAGGAAGTTACACATATTTTTCGCAAGTCCATAATTCTTATTCTAGAATAGATTTTTTTTGTTACAGATAATATACTCAAAAACATAGAGGAAATTGATGTTGGAATTTTTAAAGAATCGGATCATGCAAAAATGTTAATGCAAATAGGAGTTGGAATGAAGGCAAAGAAACTAAACAGTTGGAGGTACGATCCAAAAATGTTTGGGGATCCCAAAAACAAAAAAAATATAGAAATGATTTGGAATCAATACTGGCAATGGAATGATACAGGTGAAGTGGCGTATAACATAGTTTGGGATACCATGAAGACGGTTTTTAGAGGAGAATGTATTAAGCTGAATAGTATTAGAAATAAACAGTTAAAGGATAAGTATGAAGAAACTTAGAAAAAATTGAACAGCTTCAAGAGGAGCATATAAAAACAGGGAAGAAAGAAACACTTGCAAATATACAGAGATTGAAAAGGGAATTAATAGGCAAAGATATAGAAAAGGTTAAAAAAGATTTGATATATTTAAAAAGGGAATATTTTGAGTATAGTAACAAAAATTCAAAGTTATTAGCTAGAGCTGCGAAAGAAAAGAGTATTAGGAGAGAAATAGGTGTTTTGATAAATCAACATGGAGTGAGGTGTAATAAAACAAAGGAAAAGGTAGAAATTGTCAAGGAGTTTTCTTGAGAGTTTTACTCTGAGAAAAATATAAAAGTAGGGGGATTAAGGGAATATTTAGAAAATTGGAAGGGAATTAAAATCAGAGATGATCATAAAGACAGAATGGAAGCTTTAATAACAGAGAAAGAGATAAAAGAAGTGATACAGAAGTTGAAAACAAATAAAGCTCCGGGAGAAGATGGATTCACAGCCGAATTTTACAAACAATTTAAAGTTTCGGTAGTGCCGAGACTTCTGAAGCTGTTTAATTATATACTGGTGGACTAATTATATACCGATGGTGGACTATTACCGACTTCATGGTACAGATCAGTAATCGCTTTGATTCTTAAGCCGGGAAAAGATCCAGATAAGATAGAGTCATATAGACCAATTTCATTGATAAATCAGGATGCAAATTTTTTTACAGCAATACTAGCAAATAGATTAAATGAATTCATGAAGGAATATATAAACAAAGATCAAGTAGGATTTATGAAATATAGATATATGGCGGATCTTACTAGAAGAGTGATTGATTTGGTGGATATTGCTGGGCAAAAAAGGGAAAGGATTGGACTATTGTCATTAGATATTTTTAAAGCTTTTGATTCTTTGCAATGAATCACGATTAAAGAAATTATAAGAAAATTTGGTTTTGGTACAAAATTTATAAATTTAATTGATCAGTTATATCAGAAAGGTACAACTAGGGTTAAAGTTAATGATGTATTAACAGAGGACATTAAATTAGAAGCAGGGACTAGACAAGGGTGTCCATTATCACCAATATTATTCGTGATGGCTATGGAATTATTAGCAACATTAATAAGAGATGATAAAAAGATTGAGGGAATTGAAGGAATAAAAATTAATTTATACGCAGATGACACAATGATTATAATGAGAAACCCTGTGAAGGCAATGGAACGAATTTATACGCATTTGAGAGATTTTGAGGAAATGACAGGATTGAAAGTGAACTGGGATAAATCAGAAGCGATTTTTTGTAATGTGGGTGACAAAGAACAAAAAAAGATTAGGGGAAAATATAATATAAAAATTAAAAATAGTGTGAAATATTTAGGAATAAACATTACAAATAAAATTGAAGATCTTAAGAAATTGAACTATTTTATTTATTTATTTTATGATAAACAAATAACAGAAATCAAAGGGGAAATAAAGCAATATAGTAAATTGAATTTGTCCTGGTTTGGTAGGGTTGCGTTATGCAAGATGAAGTTGTTGCCAAAGATAAATTTTTTGTTTGATGTCCTTCCTATTCAATTAAAGGAAAAAGATCTAAAGGATTTTCAGATTATAATAAACATTTTTTGTAATGGAGGAAAAAGACCAAGAATTACAAAAAGTTTATGGTATGTATCACAAAGAGAAGGTGGTTTAGGCCTTCCAAATATTAAACATTATTATAGAGCTTTTCAATGAAAAATATTGTTAAGATTATAGCCAGGTCAAAAGTTATTTGGGATGAAATAGAGATTAAGGATTTACAAGGAAGTGGTAATGCAATTTTTTTGGACAAAGATGTAAAGATAAAGACAAACAATCAATTGACAAAAGCAATGTTAGCAGTTTGGAGAAATATTAAAGGGAAATTTGCCCCAGGGATTTCTCCAATAATGGACATGGACGATGTAAAGATGTTTCCCCTAAAAATTGATAAAAGAATAAAAGATATAATGTTGAGGAATGATGTGTTTTTGCTGAAAGATTGGATAAAAATGTCTGACGATCTAGAACTGAGAGCTGAAATATTTGAACAAATGAAATTGGATTGGTTACAAATAATTTCAATAAATAAATGGGAGAAGAAATATAAAGATGGATTTAATTTACAGAGGGATAAAACGGAATTTGAAGAGATGATTTGTAAAGTAAGAAAAGGAGAAATGGGGATAAAAGGGTTAGTAAGTAAAATATATAAGATTTTAAATAAGGATGAGAACTCACAAGAGGTTTTGAGAAAATTATGGGAAGACAATTTGAATATAAAAATTTCAGAATCCCAATGGAAAAGCAAATGGAGGAGAAGAGTTATGAAGAATCTTTCAGGTAGATTAAAAGAACATAATTATAAAATATTGTGGAGGTGGTACCTGACTCCAGTTAAATTATTTCGAATGGATAATAGTAAAACAAAGAATTGTTGGAGATGTAAAAGCGATCTTGGAACATATGAACATATATGGTGGAGTTGTAAAGTGGTAAATGCTTTTTGGAAAATGTTCGAGAAAGAAGTATCTGATATTTTCAGAGTTGATTTTGAGCTGGACTCAGGTATCGCCCTATTGACAGAAATGGATAATATAAATATGAGTACAAATAATAAAGAATTGCTATCTATAATGTTAACAGCTTTAAGACTATGTATAGCTAGGAAATGGAAGAGTGATTTAACATTGAAAATGGACGAATGGTATAAAGAAATGTGGGAAATTGCCTTAAATGATAAATTGACATGTGAGTTGAACGTGAAGAAAGGTATTTTGAAAGAAAACAAATTTTGGGAAATATGGAGACCTTTTGTGGAACATGTTTTAACATGTGGTAAAGGAGACAAACCAGTACCTCAGCATATGAGTTTTTGGAGTTATTAAAACAAAACAATGATCTTCATGGCATGTATATATCACCGGGTGTTGTTGTTGTTGTTGTTGTTGTTGTTATATTATTATTATTATTATTATTATTATTATTATTATTATTATTATTATTATTATTATTATTATTATTATTATTATTATTATTATTATTATTATTATTATTATTATTATTATTATTATTATTATTATTATTATTATTATTATTATTATTATTATTATTATTTTAACATAATAAGTTGAACCTTGTAAATCCTTGGAATTCTAGATAAAATATGTGATATACTGTAAAATATCTGATAAATACAAGGTTCTAGAGTGATATTGTTTTACAATGTTATTGTAACAGAATTCAAGTATTTTAATGAATATAAGTTGTTTCTTATGTTTATGTATGTTTTTTGTAGTTTTGTTTTTTTCTTTAAAATTAATAAAAATAAAAATTTTTAAAAAAGAAATAAGAACTAAAAATACTAGAACCTTTGTGGACAACAGATCCCTGATGAAAAAAATATTGAAAATTCCATTATCGAAAGGAATTTGGATCTATCACATTGGATTACTCATTTAATTTGAATTTGGAATAAATTACTTTTACTTCACAGCCAACGCAAATGGTTTCTCTTTTCTCTGCTGTCATTCTGTGCACAGCCAAATTAAAGCTTCATTATAGTGTGAGTTACATTATAGTGTGAGCAACTGCTGAGAACAATCCTGCAGATAGATAAATAGTGGTCATCTGCACGCATAGAATCCTTCTGGACAGCAATTTTTGGTAAAAATTACAGAATCATGCTGCCTATTTATTTCACCAATTAATTCTGCTGATTACAAGCTTGTCACCAGTTGCCAAATTATGTGTACTGTATTGGATTAATCAGGTATGAAACATAATCATCATATTCAAATTAACAGAACAATCCCAAATGCCAAAATAAAAATATTGTTTGGATTACATAGACCTTGTTTCCATATTTACTTGTGTAAACCTATAGAAATGGTTGCTGATAAGCCCAAAGTCATACAACTGTATATAATTTAACTATAAAAAGAAAGAAACACAGGGAGAAAAAATAATTATATATATTGTAGAACAGGAGGAGGACATAGGATTTTCAAATCCCAGGTAATAGGTTTTGAAGTATTTATCAAACAGAATGAGAGAAGCAGCAGGAATATAAAAAGGAAAACAGATGGAATGTCACTCCAATCCCATTTTATGTTGGAAATTTAAGTACTACATTGGAATGCAACAGTGGATGAAAAGAAACAAAATATGTTGATGTCATATTTATGTCCAGTTATGCCATCTCCAATTTATGGAGATCCTATGATTAAGAGATCTGCAGAATGTCCTGTCCTCAACGGCCCTGCTCACCTCTTGCAAACACAAGCCTGTGGTTTCTATAGGGAACTAATCCATCCCGTGTTTGGCGGCCTTCCTCATTTCCTGCTGCCATCCACCTTTTCCAGTACTGCTGTCTTTTCCAGGGAATCTTTCCTTCTTATGGTATGTGCAAAGTAGGGCAGCCTCAGCTTTATCATGTTTGCCTCCAGAGACAGTTCAGACTTGAAATAAAATCTACCATTTTCTATTTCTTGCACTGGAGACTTTTAAGAAAATGATTATAACCATATAGTCATATATCATTTGTTACTACCTGACTTTATTTTATAGGTGTAGCATATTTTATTCTGTCTTGTGTATAATAACTATCAACATCAGTTGATGGTTTTAATCTTTGATGGGGCTATTTAGTATGGATTGAAAATGTCATACTTTCCATGTTGTAATTGTTATTTTCATTATTATTAATCATCTACTTTAATTATTTAATGTAATGTCTATGTTTTTGTTGGTGATTACTTTGTTGAAGTTTTTGTTGCTTTTATTATGTAATTTGTTTATTTTGATCTATGCTTTATATCCCTCCCACCATGTTGTAAATGTCTCAGGGTAGTTTTATACTATTTGGTTGGTCTATAAATGGAATGAATAGTTATTGAAATGAATTGTTCAGGTTATTTTATTATGGTTGGACTGTTGCTTACTACTACCCCGCACTTGATGGTTGCTACAAAAATCCAGGAGCAAACTATGTATCTGCAAAAGCTTATACTATCAGCCTGACTCCTAGTAAGCCAAGACTTTTTTGCTTCTGCCAGCATAGCCTGCTCACCTTAGCTCTGTTGCGATGAGCCACGGATCGGGGCCTTCTGGAGTGTCTGGCCGCAAGGAAGGACACATGAGGCGAATAGTACGGTGGAGTCCAGTCCCGGGTGGCCCATTTATTACCCTGCCTCGTGGGTTTCATGCCTAAGGAGCATGAACCCATGTCACAGAAGGCTGACGCAAAACATGGCGTTTCTGGTGGGTAGAGATAACACCTGCCTCCAGCCATTGTCCAGTGATTGATGGACAAACCTGCAGTTATCTAAGATCTGGGTTGGCAAAACCCCATTGTTCTCGCCCTATCTTGAAAGCCATGTAAACTGCCTCTGGGTCTAACTTCCTTTACCGCTGACTCAGCCTGCCTCACTCAACATTATCGAGATCAGAAGGGGAAGAGCGAGTTCGACCTTAGAATCAGAAACTTTTTACCCTTTGTCCTATTTCCTCCGCAATACCTCAGCCAAGGCTCTTTATGATTCATGCCAATTAATCTAAGCCTGCTCCCCAATTTCTCTTCCATCAGTGCCCGTGTTGGGTCTCAAGCTGTGTGCGTTAGCGAGCCAACGCATTGGGAAGAGTGATGGCCAATCTCGGCACGCGGGCATACTACATAGCTCTTTATCTGAGAATCTCTTATGACATTCGTTTTCATCTAGCCATCAACCTGAGTAATCTGTATAAACCTAAATAGTGTGTAGCCTTCATTTCATCTCATGGGTGATCTATCTCAGCAGGATCAAGGGATACTTTTCAGATTCACTCGCAGCCCAAAGACTACACTCCCAAACAGGAGCAACTAAATTTGCATATTTTTGCCATTTTAAAAAAAAACAGTGGACAGTAAAGGGTGCTACAATTAGGTTTTGTTCATTGAAGAATGGCTTTAATGGGGGGGATTCACTTTTAGCTGAAAAAATTTCCCCTTTTCCATTCTAGTGGCCAAATGTAATTAAAATGCATTTAAAATTTGGGGTATATGGGGGTACTTAAAACATGGGGGAAACCTATTGAGGACATAAAGAAGCTTTTTTCTGATTTTTTAAAAAGTGCTGGAGTTATGCAAAACCATGCATGTTGCTGATCCCACTTTACTTCTTTTAAAATTGCCTCTTCACAGGTATTCACCTCAAACCTATTGGCCAAAATCCTATTGCATATGTAGTGCCTCCAGAAGAGCAACGGCATCCCCAGGGTGATATTTTAAAATATTAGAGACTTCCTCTTTCTTTCTCATAGCATGTCCAATTAGTGACTAATTCTTTTAATCACAAGGAAGTTAACAGAGCTGTGAGACAGAAAGAGGATGTCTTAATTACAAAAAACAAAAAAACAAAACCTCTGCCTGTTGGTGATGGCATCTGGTGGGGGAAAATGTTAATAAAAAATACCTCATTCCATACTTGGCTCTCATGTCTCCCACACAATGGAGCAGATTAATTGTGAGGTAGATAATCCATGGGACAGAGGGGGGAAATCTTTTATTATCAAAAAAAACTCCTCTGCTATTGGCATCATCACCTGTCTGCAAGAGTAATGTACGCAACAGGATTTTCTCCAGTTTTAACAGCCCAATTACATGGCATTTCTCACCAACATTTCCCTCCCTCATCCTTCAGCTAAGTCATCATTTATGATGGGCAAAACTGTTCCCTGCTCCCAAACTAGGGTTGCTTTTGACTGCCTGCTTAAAGTAATTCTTTGAAGGTATAGGCTATATACCTATGAAGTCTGAACATCCAACCTCTGTATTGATTATTTGATCCATGTTTGCTCTTTCAAGCTCCACATTCATATGCTAATCTTGTAACAAGTTCATTAAACAGCTTTCTCATAGGTCTTTAAATATAAGTCTACAGCTGAATCTCTCCTAGTTTGAGGGAATAGTCTGGAGGCCTGGCCACACTTACATTAATTTACTGTACCTGATTATAATAGAAATGTGTCAACCACAATCTGCAACCTAAGGTGACAGAGTAAACAAGGGAAAAGTGGTAAAAGACCAGATATTTAAGGTGTGAAGCTGAATGTTAGGAGATTGAGACGGTGGTACTATAGCACATGCCAAGGTGGTAAAGTGAGTAGAGTGACAGACCAGGCCTTGGGAGACATGGCTTCAAATCCCTTTTGGCCATGAAATCCACTAGGCAATTATGGGCCAATAATCACAGTCTTTCAACCTACTCTACCTCACACTGTTGTTGTCAGGTTGAAATGGTTGAAAGGAGATGCTTATTCACTGCCTTGTTCTTATTGGGAAAAGACTAGGGCACAAATTTAACAAATAAATAAGTAAAACTAGGGCACAAACTTAACAAATAAATAAATAAATAAATAAGTAAAACTAAGGTGACACATATGGAGAGAGCAAAAGTTTTCTTTATTTGTATTTATACACATTATTAACATAAAGACTATGGTACAGACAAAAACATAATAACTGACAGGCTGGGTCTGTGTCAGCCTTTTTGTCCAAGGATTCAACCTTATGAAGGGCTCAGCATCCTGGCAATTGTCCAATAAAGCACTTAGCCATATACTTTTAGCATATTTGTACTTGCTGGAATGACTTACATGGTTAACAGCTTTCCTGGATTGGGGCCAGAAGTTGTAGCATCTTTCAGAACTGAGCTCCAACAACATGGAATACATGTTAAAATCTACTGAAATGCTTCACACATTCTCAGTGAGTAGGCTAGAAGTATAGTCTGTATGGTTATAGTCTCACAGCAGTTGAATTTTCTTAGCTTTCCAAAGCAGATGGTTGACTTGGGTTTAGAAAACTAAATCTATGAACAATCTTGATAATCAGACAGAAGATGCAGTAAAACGTATTCACTGACAATTTCAACTTTTGAAAAAACTCACTTCAAGCAAGTCCTTGAAGAGGGTATATTTATTTAAGAAAAGTCCTGCTAAATCTGTCAACATCTGTGTGAACATGCATATATGAATTTGTAAAGTGTATTATTGTCTATTTTGTGTTTTTTGTATACTGCTTTATTGTGTACTAGCATATTTTGCCCAGCGGTGCCGGGCTTTTTAAAATTGTGTTGGATAGTAAAGGGTTTCGTTTTTTTTTTCTTTTACAAAAGGTGCTGGCCTATTTTAAATGGTGTTGAAAGGTTTTGTGGTTTTGTGGCTTTGAGGCGCTGCGTCCGCCTGTGGCGGACTTGTGCTCCCAGTGTTTGTTTTATTTTTATTTTTTGTGCACTGGCTTCCTTAGTGCCGGGCTCTTTAAATTGGTTTTTGAAGGTTTTTGTTTTTTGTTTATGCAAATTTTATTTTAATTTTTTTATTTTAATTTGTTTATTTAAAATTTAATTTTGGTTTATGCAAATTTTATTTTAATTTATTTGATTTATTTAATTTTTTTAAATTTTAAATTTATTTTTGTTTTTTTAAATCTTTATGTTTACACATTTTTTATTTTTTGTTTTGGTGTTTTGGGTTTTTTGAGTGAAAAGTGATTTCTGTTTTTTTGGTATTTTTTGAGATTAGTGTGAATATTTTTGAATTTTTGGCTAACTTATTTGATTTGTTTGGGAATTAATCTTTTATTTTGAAATGTTTTTGAATGTTTTTTCTCTTGTGGCCTCTGGGTGGGGGTGGTGAGCTTTGCTTCCTCTCTACAATTCTTCTCTTCTGTCCTCTGGGTGCTTCCGGTAAGTGTTTCCTTTCTTTGTTCATTTGAGTTCCGGTGGTCATGAAGTCAAGACGTCTGTTGGTAGGCTCTCTGATTTTTTGGGGTGTGGGGGGTGGTTTGGATTTGGGGAGGGTCTGTGTGTTTTTATTGTTTGTTTTTGGCTGTGTTTGTGTTTTCTTTTTGGAATTTTGAGTGTTTTTGATTGTTTTTGGTTTGTTTTGGGGGGTTAACTTTTTCAGTGGCTTTCTTTCCCACAGGCCATGCTGGCTGGCCCATGGGGAAGAAGGGCTTGGGAGGGGGCTTTTTTTGGCTTCTTCTCCATGGGCCATGCTGGCTGGCCCGTGGGGAAGAAGGGCTTGGGGGTGGGGGCTTTTTTTGCTTTCTTCTCCACGGGCCATGCTGGCTGGCCCGTGGAGAAGAAGGGCACCGGCAGCGGGGGTTCCTTTTTTCCCCCGCGGGCCATGCTGGCTGGCCTGTGGGGAAGAAGGTCAGCGGCGGCGGGCTTTTTTTAAACTTTTTTTTCACGCGCCGGCCGCCTCAGCGTTCTGTGCGCTAATGGAGCACAGGACGCTGGGGCTTGTAGTTTTGCCTGCGCGTGTTTGCTTACTTTAGCGGTTTGTTTCCTGCGGCTTTTTTTTGATTGGCCGCGGCGCGTTTTGGAACGTTCCTTTTGCCGCGCCGCTCAGCCTGATTGGCCGCGGCGCGGCACAAGGAACGTTGGGAATTGAAGTTCCCTTTTTTGTTTGCGACTGGGGGGCTCCTGCCCCCGGGTTGAAAATTTCAACCCGACAGTTACCTGCGAACCGGGTTCGGGCGAGTGAACAGAGGGCTAGTGGGGCCTGGTGCAACATCCTTTGTCACATTCCAATGGTTAACGCACCATTTTATAGGTATAGATTTTGAACTCTGTATTGTGTATTATTTTGTATACCTTACTAGCTGTGTATTTTTGGATTATATTGTGTACCTATTGGATGTAAAACCACTTTGAGTCGCCCGCTGGGCTGAAAAAAGCAGCATATAAATTAAACTTTATTATTATTATTATTATTATTATTATTATTATTATTATTATTATTATTATTATTATTATTATTATTATTATTATTATTATTATTATTATTATTATTATTATTATTATTATTATTATTATTATTATGATTGAGCAGTAAGTTTTGCTTTCCTTGAAAGACAAAGCTACATCTTATGTATTTTGTTTTTTTAAATGGTTCAGAATCTGTTTGCCTACAGTGGATGATTGGAAAGGTCTTCATTGGTAGAACTAGAATAGAGCAAACAGGAGAAGCTTTGCTGCAGTGAAGAAATGATTTGGTGGGAGTAGCTTGAGAGACTGATCAGGTGAAATTGCTAATTGAGAGCAAAATGCTAATTAACTTGTGAACTGCCCAGAGAGTGCACTAAGCACTATGGGGTGATATAGAAGTGTGATTGCTTTTACTTTTATGCACCAATAGCAGACATTGGATATGTATAATTATTTACATTGCTTTCTAAGTCACCACATTAGCTGAAATCCTCTTACTTTGTGAAGTGGGAGTCATGGAAGAACTGACTTGCCAAATCTCCACTGATTCAAAGGGCCTACTCTAATTGCAAATTTCTGCACTAAATAACAGAATTTCAGCCATTATGTTTTTTCTCATGCCCATCCCCAGTTCAATGTAATTGGCTGTCAATGAGCAAAGCACAGATCTATATGATATTATAGCCTCAGTATCATGTAAACGATCCTTTATGTTATGAGAGAAGAGGAAGGGACTCAATCCAGACAATCTACTTGCTGCAGGAGGTCTTTCTGTGGACTGTGACATTCTGCCTTGATTAGCAGTTGCCAATAGCCACAGATGTCTCTACCTTGACAATATCCATAAAGACAGAAAAACAATGGCATCCAAAGGAAAATGCTGGAGGAAATAGAGTCCTGCTTGCATAGCAGACCAAAAGTGACACTCCAAATGTGACACAACCCTATAATTAAAGGGTTTGCCTCCTATCCTTCATGACAATGAGAACAGAAAGAGTGAACCGTCCCTCCAGCAGTCAGCAGATTCCCTGTTTACACCTACAGTACTTATGTGTCCTTTTCCATTTGGCTTATGATTGTATACACTTTGGTTCAATGTTTACCACAGCACTTTAAAATTAAAGAGAGATCCCACAGTTATTGAAGACAACATAATTATAAGGGTCAACTTGATAAAACATATAATCTTTAGAAGCCTGCAGCTTTGGTTAATAAAATATTTATATCCGTCACCGTTGGACACCCGGAGTGACTAATGGTAATGCCTTCCTAAATAGTAGTAACTTTTCACTATACATATGGCCACCAAAGAAATGTACTTGTACAAGGAGCTTACTGACAATATTCCTGAAGTATCCTTTTAAAAAACCTGAACTCATTGTCTATAAATAAATGACCCTGGAGAAATTCCATTCAAGCAAACAGAGTGGGGGTGGGTGGGAGACCATCTATGTAAGTCCTACACAGGCTTGCTCAAAAGCTGAGTATAGACTGAGTAACAATCAGTTATCAGCCCAAACAGTGTTGTGTATCTCCACCTGCAACAGAAATGATATCATGGTCAGCAGCAGGGATACACAGAAAGAGCGTCCTGGAACCGATTTGACCACAACCGGGCATACCCTGGTAACGGCAACCTTGTGTTGTCAGCTAATCTTTCTCATACTAGGTCAGGCGAAGGGAACTTCACAATTTATTCTCCAAAACATGGCTTCATTTTGGCAGTTTCACATCTGGCCTAGACACGGAAGAAGAATAAATCAGCAGCACATTGTTGATGATTAAAGATTGTTTACCCCACCCCACCCAATCTGGCATATGCACAGTGGCATAGGCACTCATACGTAAGTGGATGTAGAGTTATACTGTTAAATTCTTTGAAAAGCCTGACTTGCTAAGTACTGTATATGCTTTCCTCTGGAGGACCAAAGGATTTTACAGTGTGTTGTGCTTTCTAGCCTGTCAAGGACTTTTTGCATGGCTCCAAAGGTCTCTCCAGAGTCCTCCATCACTACCACCACCTACAGCAACAAAATAGAATACAGTATTGTGCTTCCAAGAGATGTATTATCTCCATGAAACAGCCATCCGCCCAACCACGCATATCTTATTTTGATCTCAAATTGAATTTTTGGAAACTTGGAAGTGACATTTTGGTAACCTCCCATTTCATCAAAAAGTCAAATGTGGCCCATGGGGATGGGGGTGGAAAATCAGGCAAGAGTAAACCTCCCCAGGTTCTATGCAGTTTCCTAGTCCAATATATATATATATATACAACTTCAGTTTACCCATATTCTAATTCTTTGACACGTTCCAGCATTGCAGCATACCTAAGAACCCATTCTACAATAGGGCTACAGAACTACTGACTTTTTAAAAAATGTTGTTTCATCTGCCATGTTGGCTAATTAGGGTTTCTGAGAGTTGAATTTCAAACTACATAGCACCCCAAAAATGGCTATTCCCTATTACAGGAGCAGGATCATTGTCATCTCTTGAGAATTCATTACACATTACTCCAGTACTATCACAACTATAAGATGGTCAGTGCTGGCCATATGGCAAGCCTCTCCTACATAATCATAGTGTTCTAATATTATTAGAGCTGTATAGGACAGAGTCCCGAAAAAAAGAAGAAGACACAAGAAAACATCTTAGGGAAGTAACACAAGACTGCTCTTGGAACTACATGGAAAACTGTTATGGAAGACAGCTCTTATGCAGAATTTCCCATTGCCCCAAAGATGCTGATCTACTGCAGGCTGGGGTAATTTGTAGGCCTCCAGATGTAATTGGATTTAAAAAATCCAATTATCCCTCACTATTAGTTACCCTGATTACAGCTGATAAAAGTTGCAATCTGATAACTCATAGAGGACCATGACTAGTTCACCCTAGATTTAGCTCACCCTCACTTGAGATCAATAACCTTGCTCTTCCTTCATCTGCTAGTGTTATATGATTGCAACATTCTCAGCCTGAAGGTCTCCAATACTGATTATTCCAATTATTCATTTTCTATGGTGGGAGCCTGGATACCATGATGTTTCCATTATACTTTGGTCTTCTTCCATGTCTAGGCCAGATGTGAAACTGTCAAAATGAAGCTGCGTTTTGGCGAGTTCATTCTGCAGTTCCTTTTGCCTGACTAAATGTGAGAAAGATTAACTGGCACAAGGTGGCCATTTCCCGGGGTATGCCCGATTGTGGTTCAAAAATACCACAATCTTCAAGAAGGTTCTTTCTATGTACTCTACTACACTTTCATTCCCTGGAAGCATTATGTGTGATGATAAAATCCTTTGCTTAATGCCATGTTTTAAATGTCTTATCAGTTACTGTTCTGGCCCCCACAGACCCTAGATCAGGTTAGATAATGAATATGTTTATTTCCTAACCTAGCTAGGAAGTAAATTCATTTATTCCAGAATATGTCTGGGTTGGATTAGGTAGTTCTGAAAACCACAGAAGGTGTTATTCTGCAAAACATACACAGACTTCTTTTATAGACTATCTTGTCTGAATGTCAAATGCTGATGCGATTTCTTCTGTCTTTGTCTACAGACCACATTGAATGAATACAGAGTATTAGGAATCTGGTACCCAGTCATTATTTTCAAAGAAATCACTTTAGCTACCTTCAAGCTCAGTTTGATGTTTGTGATTTTTTTTAAAAAAAATATGCAATCAGATAAGAAGGGATATGAAGAAATGCCAAATCTCCTGACAAGGACGGCTCCACCTCATTCTTGGAGGAATGAATTACAGCAATTAAGTGCAAGAAATTCCGCTCTTCAGGTATGTGTCTAAATGGAAGCTGAAATTAAATACCATGTGACAGTAAACAAACAGCCACAGAAGATGGCATGTTTCCATATAGCACTTTATTTCATCTTCATCTACTATTCAAAACAGGTGTTTGGTGTTACCTAACAGCTAGAATTGGGGCTACAAATCAGCATGAGATTCATCAAAATGGATCCCTGCCACTTCACACTCTTACCCCAGCTGACTTAATTCACAGTGCTCAGCAGTAGGAGCATTATATGCACCTTCCTCCTGTCTTTCTCTCCCTCCTTGCAAAAATGTCAAGAGAGACAGAGAGAGAATATTGAAGGAGACACTCTAGTGTCAGTGAAATACCCCACTGAGCTAAAAAAATGCACAAAGCCTTGGCAGTCCTTTCTGATAGGGGAGCTTTGCCTTGACATATCCATGCCCTAAAATAGGGAACAGAAGAAGAAAGATGAGAGGTCTTATGTATTATACATAGTTTTTAATACACGTATGCTTGGCAGACTCATAAAATCTTCAATAGGCAGCTAGAAGTTGGGACCCAGACTTTATTGATTTTCAAAAGGAGAATTTCCAAACAATGGTGCCGTTCTGTGCTGGCAACCAAAGTTACTGATGTGCCTGTCCTTGATTTCAAAGCACCATTCTAGCACTCTAGCTATAAGGAGGCTAGAAGAGGTTTAAAACTATGGCACTAAAAGATTCACTAGCAGAAAAATAGAGAGGTATTTTGTGAACAAAATAATGCATACTGCTAGAAATGAACAGAGCAGGCAAGTAAACTTTACAAAATATAATCTTTCTGAAGCCCAATTTTAGCTTTACTGGGCATCATTCTGAGTGTGTGGAGTGCAGGTGGAGATGCCGTTCTTTCCATAGAATAAAATAAAATAAAGTATGGAGAAATTTCTGTAAAAAGGGATGTCCATTTTGTGCTTAAGATCACTACCTTTAACAAAACTTCTTAATAGAAGAATAACCTTTTATCTTAACAGAAGAATAACATGGAGTGTCACTTCACTAAGGGCACAGGGATTCAGAAAACTGAACATTGATTATGCAAAATACATCAAGTCTGTGCCATGCCAAACCACTGATGAGAGGGATGACAGAGAGCTCCCACCCAATGTTCATCTACTCTATCATTTCAGAATTTTAAAATGTTTTCCTACTGATACATTTTTTTATATAAACAAGATACACTGAGGGATTAATGTGCATTGCTGTTCTACTATGTTCTTTATTATTTAACAACAGCAAAAAGGAAAAGTTGCCACAGCCAGCTAAATGACAAATTTTAGGAAAAGTTGAGAAACGGGGTGGGAAGGGAAGTACCAATAATTGAGCAAGTGACAAATTGGAGTGACCCAAAGGCCAGTATGGATCCTTGTCACAAGAGAAAAAAGTTGGATGTTGTAATAGGCTCCGCACCTCCTGACACATCCCAAACTGCTTTTATTTCCATTCTTGGGCCCGCTTAGACGGCGCGTGCCATTATTCCCTTAGTCTGTGGTTATGCACCCCTCTTTATGGCCTGCTAGGTTGGTGAATCGTTCTTCTGTCCAGTTTAAACTGGCTCATGGGTAGAAGGATGGCACCCCCACTATGTCCCAGGTATGCTATTTGGGATGGCCAATTAAAAAGTCCCGGTCTGCCCCCTCTTACAACACAACCACGCTCTCCTTGGTGAAGATAAAGCTCTGCTAAGGTGATAAGGATGTTACCTTCCCTTATCGAAACCTTCCTTGCTCTGGTGACATCTTCAAGATGAGGAAACGAAACTTAACGAAGCTACACTTCTGGCAACCCCAAACAAAGCAGACTTTAAAGATTGTATTCCTTTGAAGAGCAGGTGCTCTTATCAGTGCTCCACCAAGTTTACTCCCTTCTCTTGAGAGCAAAGAAACCACTGGAAACAAATATCCCTTAATAGGCTTTATTGAGCATTGGGACTGCAGTGGCTAAAGTGCCTAAGACACTGACTGGGAGGTGGAAGGTCAGCAGTTCGATTCCCGACTACTGCAGGATGGAATGAGCTCCCGTCTTTGACCTAGCTCCTGCCAACCTAGCAGTTGGAAAGCAAGAAATTGCAAGTAGATAAATAGGGACCACTTCGGTGGGAAGGTAAACAGTGTTCCGTGCGCTTCGGTGTCTAGTCATGCCTGCCACATGACCATGGAAACATCTGCAATAGCAGACAGCGCTGGCTCTTCAGCTTTGAAACAGAGATGAGCACTGCACCCTAGAGTCGGATACGACTGGCTTTCGAACAAGGGAAATGTTATGTACTGAATGCAATGCCAAGGAAATATTGTAACGATCCCTTTAACAGAATGTAACCAGTCAATGTATCCAATTGTATCTAATCAGGAACACATTGCTACAGGCTGTATGAGGATGCAAGCTAAGTGGCCACAGGTGGCAGTAGCGAGCATCCAGCTCACATGGTTCAGATTCCCCTAATACCTGAAGATTCCCCTAATACCTGAAGAGCGGGAAACCTTCCCGCCACACTACACCTGGAGAAGATGGGCGTGACGACCAATGAAGTCACGCGAACAGTAGCCAATGAGCTACCACACCGGCATATTCAAATGTACAGTGTAATATAAATAGAGCTGTTTGTCCGCCATTACCACATGTTCACCCTGACCATCATGCAATAAAGTTGTGTTTAGCCTTGTTATGGCTCCTTCCATTTGTCATGAACCTTGAGTAACCATGGCAACCTTATCACTTAGCTACTGAAGCACTTGTAAACACATTCCTACAATCCTTTCTGATGAGCAATACTGCACCTGCAGATAGAGCTGTAAACACATTCCTTTCTGGATGAGTAACAAGCAGCTGCTGCTGCACCTGCAGACCCCTCAAGGAAGGATGACAAATAGGTCAGGTGGCAGAGTGTTGACTGAGACATCTGACTACCCCACGAGGGAGAAGATGCCTCCCCCTTGTCAATCAAAACCCCGTGACTCTGAACACCTGCAGATTGAGTCATCCTAAGAATGCAAAGGTGGGAGGGAAATCTGCTCCTTTTTGTGTATAAAAGCAGAGCTCTTTCCCTGAGTTCTTTGGTCCTCTCAGGTTGAAGGCAGAGAAGTCTCCTTGAGCTGGACTCTAAACACTTATGATCTGAACTCCTCAGATCTAAGTGGACTATAATATGTTATGCTATGTACTTTGTCTTTTGTTTCCATCTTTGTTCTTTTTCAGATACTAAAGGAAAATAAAACTCTTTATGAGTAACATCAACGGAGTGGATGTCAGTTTATCAGGCTATGTCCTAGTGCTTTGCTCTATGCCCCCACATGCTACCAATATATTAAACCACTGCATACTCCCTGTAAGCGACAGGTGGAGTTCTTTGAAGCCGATTAGGAAGCGGTACGATGAGGCGACCTTAGGCTGCACTGGGAGTGTGCGGATAAAGGAAATTATCGCAGCCTAAAGGATCGGTACATGCCTCCTGTAAGCCAGCACCCAGTCAAGCATTCAAGACATGGATGGCTGAGCGGTCAGATTCGGATCTGAGAGCCAGGAGGCTTTGTCAAGGCAAATAGAGCAGCACTTTTGGCTCCTCTAAAAAGAGGGTAAGATTAGCCTGCAACATTTTGTTTCCTTACAGGTATAAGGATGGATGACTCGGAGTTATCACTGGTTACCATAGAAGTGGAGGTGCCAGTATCAGAGTGATCTTCCAGGAATGAGAACCGGGAGTTCCTATTCCATCCCATGATGGGACAAAGATTGTCAAAGCCCTTAACCCTTCAGGAACTTCTGGGAATATGTGAGTCTGAGGAAGAAGTGGAGATGGAAACCCAGCAAGGGGAAACGGCAGGAGGGTCTGATCAGCCCATCCTGGCACCGCCCCCTGTGCATGGAGCCTCTACGGATACAGAACCAAGTCTGTTAAAGCCCCAGACAAGCTATGTTGACCAGGAGGAAGGGCACCAGAGACCTACCAAGTGGAAAAGGATTAGGTCTTGGCATCCAGCCTACCGGGTAATGGATGAAGCTGCACGGGCAGATGCAGCTGAGGCTGAATGCATCCCCCTCCATACCATGAGAGGCGAAAGTGTATGGGCGGAGGAAAAGGAATGCCAGTCGGAGGAGGAAGCTCGTAAGCAAGCTCGCCGGAGCTTGTCTTGGGAAAGGGAGGTGCCTGCGGGTCCCCCTACAACTTCCAAATGGCTACTGGACGTGGTACGTAAAGCACCCTTTGAAGGAAGTGTGATGGAAACCCAGAGGAGAAGTCTGATGGAAATCATTGAGCACCAGGTCCAGTGTGAGGAGATTCTCCGAAGGTATGGCCCCTCCAGTAGAGCATACCAGGTGCTCTTCCTTGCAAGACACCAAAGGAAACCTTTACCTTTACTTTTTACTGAGCATATTTGTAAATCCAAAGAATAAAGGAAAATTAATCCAATTGTAAATCCATGTGGTAAATCCAAATTATAAATCCATGCAGGCAGGTTTGTCCTCCTGCAGTTGATGAGTGGATAATTGGTCCAGGTGAGAAGGCTTATCCGACGATCTCTGTAATTCCCCAAATGATCTAACTAACCTCTGATTTGATGTCTGTTTAAACAGGGTTTTGCGGTCTCTGCTCCCCCCCTCTGGAATTTTAATTATGTCTTCTGAACTATTTATTTTGACTGGTATTCATGCTAACCAAAATTCTCAGGTGTTGCTTATCTGATTTCTACATCTCTAAGATGACCATCACCTGTCTGGTACAGTGGAACCTCATACAACAATCACCCTGTACAACAACAAAATTGTGTAACAATTAGGTTTTAGGGGGAAATGGTATCCCACATAACAATTTTCTCTATAGAAAAAATTGTACAACAATTTTTCAATGGGGAAAACCACTTAGCAAAAAAAAAATCATTGTATGATTCATCCCATAGGGAAAATAGCTATACGATGCATGTATCGTATAGCAAATGTTTCATACAACAACGAGCCCCATGGAACAGATTAAAATCTGTATTTTAGAATGTGACCTTGGTAATTTGCAAGCTGTCTGGAACAATATCGTACTACTGTGGAATGTGGGTGCTTTGGAATACAAAATGGAGTCACAATTGCTCTTTCTAACTAAGTGTTAGATTTCTTTCTTTCATAGATTTAAGTAGTCTAACTGTCTTACCTACATGAATATAAAGTAACTTAATAAAAAGTAACTTTCCTCAAGGTTCTCCTGACAGATGGGTGGACAGAAGGCTCTCTCAAGTCAAGTGAGAGAAAAAACAGAGCACTCTAAAGATAAGAACCTTTTAAGCATGCTCCAAATTTCCCCATGTGAACAGGCCCTAAGCCAAATACCTGGAAACAAGTTCCAATAAGCCTTCTGGAGATACAATTGTCCTTCACAACAACATGCCCACTTGCCATGAGTGAATAGATCTTCTTTGATGCATCATCTACTAGTGAATCATAGTGATGGGGAGGGCTCTTGTAGACCAAGTGTTGGATTCTTCCCTACATCCTTTCCTGATTTTCACCAAAGCAGAAACTGAGAATAGTTGTCTGTGCACAGTCTTAGAGATACTCTATATAAAAGTAACAGTCAGCGTTGTACTGTAGCCGGTTCTATATGGTTCTATAGAGCTGGTAGCAGAACTGGCTGGCCATGCCCACCTCCCTCCCACACCACGTCCACCTCCTCCCCTCCCCCTGCACTTCAGGCACAGCCAGGGGCAGGGAGGAGGAGACGCACACCCACCCACTGCCAGTTCTACCTCCATCCTTCCTGTGCTGGGGAGGGTGAGGAGGAGCCGCCGGTTCACCCACCCACTGCCGCCGCGGCTTGCCCGGAGCTGTGGCATGGCTGGGAGAACTCAACATGCCAGGCGTGCTTCCTCCTACATACTTCCTGCATGCCTCCTGGGTGAGGCATGTGGGGGCATTGCTGAAGTCATGTAGGAAGTACGTAAAAGGAAGCTCGCCCGGCATAGTGAGTTCCCCCAGCCACACCGCAGCTCCGGGCAAGCGGCGGCAGCAGAGGGTGGGCAAAGTGGTGGCTCCTCCTCCCCCTCCCTGGTGCAGGAAGGACAGAGGTAGAGTTGGCGGCAGCGGTGGATGAGGAGCGGCGGAAGGGAGAGCAGCGGCAGGGAGAGCAGCGGTGGACCCATACCTGTCACGTACCCCGTATTGGCCAGGATTTCCCCGGAATCCAGTCCTCTTCCTGGCCGCACATTTTTAAAAATATGAGTCCTGTATTTTTTTAAGAATGGGGGTGTTCCAAGATGGCAATTTTGCTGGCACGTGATCAACACAGACTTCCCCTGGCTAGGAAAGTGCAGCGGAGCATCCTGGGAGCTGTTGTTCTTTGGGTGGGTGGCCCCTATTGAGAAGAATGGGGAGCGGGACTACAGCAACCAGTGCCCTTTGCGCTCGGGGGCAAAGCAGCCCCAGTGCATCCTGGGAACTGCAGTTCTTTGGGTGGGTAGCTCCAATAAGATGCACGAGGAGAAGGACTACACCTCCCAGTGGCCTTTGGGTTTCCTTTGGGCAGCGTGAGGAAACGGAGGAGGAGGAGGAGAGAGATTGGAGGTGAAGATGAAAGCACTTTGGGGGGAGGAACTGCAGTGCTGGGGAAAAGGAATTGGACTGGACAGAGAAGGAGCAGGAAGGGGTTTTGTTTACATGGCTGCACAAATCGTGTGTGTGTGTGTGAGAGAGAGAGAGAGAGAGAGAGAGAGATATGGGTCGACATGCATTTGTGTGTGATGGATCGGGGGAGATTGCTTGAATGTGTGTGTCTGTCTGTCTCCTGGGTAGACATGCGTTTGTGTATGAAGGATCGAGGGAGATTTGTGTGTGTGTGTGTGTGTGTGTGTGTGTGTGTGTGTGTGTGTGTGTGTGTGTGTGTGTGTGTGTGATGAGCTCCCATCTCAGTCCCAGCTCTTGCCAACCTCGCAGTTCGAAAGCAAGAAATTGCAAATAGATAAATAGGAACCACTTTGGTGGGATGGTAAACAGTGTTCCGTTCACTCAGGTGTCTAGTCATGCCTGCCACATGACCACAGAAAACAGCACTGGCTCTTTGGCTATAAACAGAGATGAGCACTGAACCATAGAGTTGGATATGACTGGCTTTCAAGCAAGGGGAACCATTACGTAATAGCAGAATCCCTGGATGATATTCAAATTTGCTGTGAAGTTTGGCCCTGTTTATGCAAGTGCTTAGTAAAGGTCTTCCTTGCTCAAAAGCTAGTCGTATCCGACTCTAGGGTGTAGTGCTCATCTCCATTTACAGCCAAAGATCCAGTGCTGTCTGTGTTTGCAGATGTTTTCATGGTCATGTGGCAGGCATGACTAAAGCCCAGCCAGTCACATGGTCAGATTTGGCCATGCCCACAGATTTGGCCACACCCATATATTTGGCCACACCCACCAAGGTAGCACCACCCACAGTGTTTCCCTTATTTTCAAATCCAAAACTTGACAGGTATGGGCAGACTTTGGCGGCAGTCAAGATCTAGGCGCAGCTGGGCCTGTTTTATTTTAAGGTGCTCCAATACTTTTTTTGCAGAAACAAAAAACACACTCCTCCCTCCCTTCAAAATTTCTACCCAGGTACTATTTATATTTTCCCGGGACATTATCTTCTTAAACTATTTTTAAACATACAATTAATATTGCTGACCTTTAAATGAAGGCAAATATTTGAATAGATAATAAAATTATACAGCTGAAATGAAACATATTAGCTGAGATAAAAGTGTAGGTATGTGATTAACTATACATACAATATAAATATACATATAAAAAGTGGTCAATTTGACCTAAAATGGGCTTTGAAGGTAGCTTGGTAAAGTTGTACCTATCTTTTATTTTTAAAACATCAGTGTTTTTAATTGGAAAGACACAGTTTCTATGAGCAAAAGTAAACTTGGGGCACTAAAACTGATGTCGCAAATACGAGGAAATAATTTATCCCAGGTAGGCAGTGCAGAATTTTAAAACAACAGCATTTGGAATTTCTAGACAATACTGCCTTCTTCCTTTAATATTGCTGCTGTTAGTGGTTTTGTATGACAAACCACTTCACATTCTTGTTGTTAACTAAAAGCCAGGATATAAGTGTATTAGAATAAATATAACACCAGAAACTGAAGTCCCTTTCAACTGAAATCCTATTGTTAGTTCCAACGAGAGCAGTAGCCATTGAATATACTGTAACTGTTGAATAGTAATTCCACACTAATTCAATGGTCTATTCTAGCTGGGACTGTTAGAGGTTGAACGATAATGATTAACAATAGTAATTAATAATAATAACTGTTTTTTATTTCTTTATAATTACAGGAACATTAACTCAGTATAACTACATACAGAATGACAATTGGAAGTGACCATTGGAACTCAGATAAGCACCTTCAACCCTTGTGGGAGGGGCTAGTATCCAGATGCATGATGGTACCTGTATTCCATAATATGGGTTTGATGTTTATATTTAAGAATACCCATTCTAACATCAAACTCATTGAAAAATAAAGTACAGTAGTGTTACAACAACAGTATTTGCATATTTACACGTAGTTTTCGAGACAAATATAAATGCTGTTTTGAAGGAAGAGGTTTTGTAAGAATGTCTGCAATTGTTCTTTGGTATCACAGTGTATGGTTTCAATTAATCCCAATTTTGAAAGTTGTCGTACATGTTTGTATTTTATGTCAATGTGTCTTGACCTGTGACCAATTGCATCTGCTTTGGATATTTCAATGGCAGCTTTATTATCTTCGTGAATTGTTATGGGATTGACAGTTTTTCCCAAATAAAAGTTATTAGATCGTTAAACCAAATTAAATTGTTAGCTGCTTGTGTTAAGCATACATATTCAGCTTCAGTAGTCGAAGTTGACACCAATTTTTGTTTTCCTATGTACCAATATACTGGGCAATCATTTAACATTACTATATATCCTGAGGTACTTTTCCTCAATTTTGTTTCTCCTGCCCAATCAGCATCAGCATAACACATAATCTTGGGGAAATAAACCTGCTTAGGGGCGTGACATTTTTGCGTCTATTGTAAATTTAAGATATCTTAATATTCTTTTTACTGCATTCCAGTGATATATTTTACGTTTATTTATGTCTGGACAGTAAATTCACAGCCAGATTAATGTCTGGTCATGCCCATTTTGCAATGTGTAACAGTGACCCTATTACAGATCTGTACAATAGGTTGTCATTGAAATCTTCATCTTCGTTATGATTGTTTTTTTAAAAAATCAGGCTGCATAGGAGAGTTGCAATGTTTAGAGTTTAGCATATTACAATTTTTAATTAATTCAAATATTTTATCTCTTTGAGAAAAAGTGAATCCGTCAATTGTTCTTGTAATTTTTACTCCAAGATATTTATCTACCTTGCCTAAAGCCTTGAGTGAAAAATGTTTCTTTAAATCATTTGCGAATTTATCACATTGTATTTTGTCCTTTCCTATGAATAAAATGTCATCTACATAAACTAAAACTTTCTCCACATTATTTGTTCCCCTTCTGATGAAAACACATTTGTCTGTGTCTGAAGCTATAAAACCCATTGCTTCCAATTCCTTAGAAGGACAGTCATACCATCATTTTCCAGATTGTTTAAAACCATATAGGCTTTTGTTCAATAACCATACATTTCCCTCTTCCTTGTCAGTACCTAATGGAGCTTTTACGTAAATTTCCTTGTCCAGTTTAGCATGCAAATAAGCTGTCTGGACATCAAACTGATACACTTTTTCTCCTAATATGGAACAATTACTAGGGCAGTTTTTACACTCTCAACTCTTACAGTTGGAGCAAAAGTTTCTGTATAATACTCAGGAAGAGTTTGTGAAAATCCTTGAGCCACTAGTCTAGCCTTATAGAGAACCTGATTATTATTGAGAGGTTTAATTTTAAATATCCACTTTGTTCCTATCAGTTTTTTCCTTCAGGATTATTTTTCACAGGTGTATATACTTGCATTTCCTTTAAGCTGTTCATTTCTCTCTGCATAGCCAATTTCCAATTTTGTTGCTGTATGGGGGAAGTCTTAATATGTCTTGATAATTATTTGGGGTGATGTAAGAATGTTTAATTGTCATCACATAATCTTCGAACTCTTTGGATAATTTACCTTTGTTGATTCTGGTGGACACTCTTGGGTATGAATTAGTTAAATTATTATCTGTTTGTTGACTAAATTTATCCATTTTGGGGGCTATATCAATTGAATTATTTGTAGTTTCAGTATACAAGTCAACCTCATCTGTTTGGCTTTCTTGTGAAACACTAGAATGTGTCTTTCCTTTTTTTACATTACTATTGATGTCATGTTTGTTTATAATTACTTCATTGGAATGAATTTTACTCCAGTTGCTGTTTTCATAGAATAACTGCAGACCTGGAAACTATTAATTTCCCTTGTTTGTCAAAAAATGTGTATGCTTTGGACCCAGGTTCATAACCCATAAATAGTAATCTTTTGGATATTTTATCGCCTTTCCTCCTCATCTGCTTTGGTATTAGAACATCGGCCGATACACCAAATACATGCAGATGAGATAGCCTTGGTTTGCGTCTGTATAATGACACTGTATACAGTGTCATATTTATTACACTAGACCACACCCTGTTCAAAGTATAGTTGCAGTAAAGTATGGCTTTACCCCAATATGATTGATTGAAATTTGTATCCTCTAATATGCATCTTAGCATTGTTTGTAATACCCCATTTCTCCTTTCAGCAATGCCATTTTGAAATGCAGAGAATGGGAAAGTAGTATAATGTATGATACCTTGTTTGATGGTCCATGCCCTGAATTCACCTGATAAGAACTCAGATCCCCCGGTCTGTCATAATTTGTTTAATCTTAGCATCATTTTGTGTTTCGACTCTTTTATGGAATTGAGTGAGTGAAGAATCGGCCCCTCCCCCCCACCCCATCTTAAAACCTGGGTGCAGGGAAGGAAAAGGCAGAGAATGCAAGCGCGGCGCCAAAATGGCCGCCGCGCTCTTTGCGGCCCCCCCACACCGGACGAAGACACCCTTATATAAGGGGCGGCCACGAGGCAGCCGAGCTGCCATTTTGCGAAGCGACGGAGCGGAGAAGTTTTTCCCTCTTACCTCCGTCGCTCTTGCCTTGCTTAGGGAAGCCTCTGGCTGCTGATTTTCTTGACTTTTTCGGCTTCCCATCGTTAGCTGCTATGCCCTCGAAGAAGAAGGCGACTGCGAACGCGGCTCGTTCTGCACAGAGGCGCCAGCTGGGTCGGAGGACCGCGGCTGCGCCTCCCCAGCAGCCTCCTTTGCCTGAGCCCACCGGGACCGGTGGGATGGGGTTAATTGCCCCTTGGCCCGAGGCGGGGGGTCTGCATACCGGCCCAGCTGGGGCCGCGGCCCCCGGCCCATAAGCAGTGGCCGCTGCCTCTGGCATGGCCCATTCTGCGGGGCCTTCTTCCATGGGTGCGCAGCTTCCTGCAGGGGGTTTTGGCCATGGGGGGTGGCTGGGTTCCCTCCCCTGGCAGGGTACCCCCCGGCCATGCAGGGGCCGGGCCTGGGGTCATGGCCGTATATGGGCCCCGGGGTCCAGGGACCTGGACCGGGGCCTGCAGCAAGTGGGCCGGCTGCCCCGTTGCCCCCACTTGGCTTAGGGGGCTACGTTAGTGTTGAGGCCCTTCTGGCCCGCGTTGCGGCCCTCGAGGCATCCCTTGCGAGGGTTAACCACCCGGGGGTGCCTTTTGGGGTGCAGGTTGATCCATTGTCCGCCGGTCAGCGGCAGGCGGCAGGACGGGTCGAGCTGCCCGAGGCGCGTGGGTCGGCTTCGGGCACTGCCTCGCAGCTCCCCACTCAACAGGCTGATGCTGGTCAGGCCCCGTCGACGAGCTCAAATGCAGTCGTGAGCTCCGACGCCCCCAGCGGGCTGGAACCCCCGGTGGGGGCGGCCCGCGGGGGTGCTGCATATGAGTATGCTGTTCAATCTAGTGCACCCACACACCTACCCACGTTGGGGGGGGGCATTCCAGTGGCTGTGGCCTCGCATGGGTGGCGCGACGGTTCAGTCGCCAACGTCCCACCCGGTGACTTCACCGCTCACCCAGGGCCCAGTTTTGGGTGGTACCTCTTATTCAGTTGGGAATGTGGCCGGGTTGGTCCAGGCTCCTTTCCAGATCCCCACTTTGCCGGTGTCAGCATTGCCGACAGCGGGGTATTCCTTGCCCCTGGGGGACCATTTGGCCCAGGCCACCAAAGAGAAGATCTGGCGTGGGGAGTATGTGGACATCTTCTCCCTTCTTAACAGAGAGCCCACCAAAGAGGAGAGGGAGGGGCAGGATGAGAAGGATAAGGAACAGGCACGTCGTCGTAAGCCGCCACGTACGTGGGCCAATTGGTTGCCGGCGTACCTTATATACATGGCGGTCTACCTCAGGGCCCGGCCGGATTTGGCAATTCCGATGGTCCAGTATTTGGACAACATTTACCGGGCGATGGTCGACTTCCCGGGCCCGTCATGGTTGGCTTACGATGAGGAATTCCATATGCGGATTCCCCTGCACCCTGAGATGAAGTGGGATGAGCCCTGCCAGAAGCTGTGGCTTCTATACATGACTCCCACGCGCCCTGCGCCTGGGGACAGATACCATTGTGGACATGCGGTCCAGCGAGCGGCTCCAGCACAGGCACCCCGCCAGGTGGCGGGGCAGGGGGTTCCAGCCCGCCTGCTGTGCTGGACTTTCTCGTCCAATGGTTCCTGCAATAGGAAGAATTGCCGGTACAGGCATGAGTATCCCTCTTGTGCTGGCCCCCATGCGGCCTCCGCCTGCCCCAGGCCTGGAGGGGTGCGGGGCAAAGGTAGGGGCGGACAGGGGGCTGGCAAGACTGCTGCAGAGGGAGCTGGTCCACCGAAAGGCCCCCTCTCCAATTAATGTGGACATGTTGGAGCGTTGGCTCGCATCGTACCCGAGGGGGGCAGATGCGGTTTACCTGCTTCAGGGTTTTCGACTGGGGTTCCGTATTCCTTTCCAGGGTGATAGGTCCCCCCAAGATGCCCCCAACCTTTTGTCCCTTAAGGGGAGGGAGGAGGTGGCTGCCACCAGCATTTCTAAGGAGGTTGATGCGGGCAGGGTCGCTGGTCCTTTCCCTGCACCCCCGTTCCCCAACCTTAAAGTGTCACCCTTGGGCTTGGTGCCCAAGAAGTCACCGGGCGAGTTCTGCCTGATCCATCACTTGTCCTACCCAGCCGGCCGATCGGTCAATGATGCTATCCCTGATGACCTTTGCTCGGTCAGGTATACATCTTTTGACCAAGCGCTGTGCATGGTGCGCTCATGCGGCCCGGGTGCGCTGTTGGCTAAGTGCGACATTAAGTCTGCCTTTCGCCTCCTGCCGGTTCACCCGGGTGACTTTGAGTTGCTGGGTTTTAAGTTCCGGGGTGAATATTATTTCGATAAGGCCATGCCTTTTGGCTGTTCCATATCGTGCTCTGCCTTCGAGCGTTTTAGCACCTTCCTACAGTGGGCTTTTGTCCGCAGGTCAGGGTCCCGGTCTGTAGCCCATTACCTGGATGATTTTTTTATTCGGGGGTGAACGGGGCTGGGACACGTGCACACGTCTCCTCAACACATTTCAGATGCTAATGGAGGAACTGGGTGTCCCTTTAGCGCCCGAAAAGACCGAGGGCCCATCTACACAGCTAGTCTTCCTGGGGGTGGAGATTGACACGGTAGCGCAGGCTTCTAGGTTACCAGGGGATAAGGTGTCAAGGATAGTGGCCCTTATCTCGGACTTGCTTGTTAAACGCAAGGCATCACTGCGGGAACTGCAGGTGTTGCATGGTCATCTCAATTTCGCTTGCAGGGTGGTCGCACCGGGCAGGGCATTTGCTCGGCGCTTGTGCGACGCCATGACAGGCTTGTCCAGGCCCCACCATAGGATCAGACTAACCCAGGGCATTAAGGCAGACATGCTTATCTGGCTCCAGTTCCTGAGGGAGTTCAATGGGGTGTCATTTTGGAGGTCTGACCTTCTGGCTTCCCCTCGTTTCCAGATACAGTCCGATGCCTCTGGGTCCCTGGGTTATGGGATGTACTTCAATGGGAAGTGGGCCTATGGTGGGTGGCCACCGGCCTGGTCAGGTACGGGGCGCCTGCGGGATCTTACGTACCTGGAATTTTTTCCCATCCTGGGGGCCTTGATGCTATGGGGTGCGGAGTGGGCCAACTCGGTCGTTCATTTCTGGTGTGACAATGCGGCCGTTGTCCACATTGTCAACTCACAGACTTCCAAATCACCCAGGGTAATGGACCTGGTGCACCAGTTTGTGTTGCGCAGCCTGCGCCTTAATGTACTGTTCCGGGCCAGGCATGTCCCGGGGGTCAATAATGATATCGCTGACGCTTTGTCCTGCCTGCAGATCTCCCGGTTCCGCGCCTTGGCCCCGGAAGCAGAGGAATTTCCCTCGCCACTACCGGACGAGATTTGGACCTTTGGCAAGGAGAGGTGAACCGGGCGATCGGCATGTCGCTAGCGCCACGCATGCGTAAGGCGTATCAACATGCATTCAATTCTTTCAGGGCATTCTGTGCCCAATTCCGGCTGCCAGATACCTGGCCGATCCCGGTTGCCCATATACTTCAATTCATGGTTGACCTGCATTCCCAGGGCCTTGCACCTCGAACCATAGCATCCAGGCTGTCAGCGCTGGCTTTTATGGCCAAAGTAGGCGGACATGCGGACAGTACCGCTGACTTCCGTGTGAGACACGTTTTGGAGGGGTGGGTGCAGGAGCGTGGGCGTAGCCCGGACGACCGCCACCCAATTTCCCCAGGGGTTCTTACCCAACTGGCATGGGGCTGGCAGGACCTATGTTTTGATAGGTATGAGGCAGCCCTGTTTCATGCGGCTACAACGGTGGCCTTTTTTGGAGTGCTCCGCATCAGCGAGCTTGTGATGCTGTCTAAGGCGGATGCTAGTCGTATGGCACTGGAACTCGAAGATGTCTATGTGGCCAAAGACTGGGCTCAGTTGAGGATACGCTCCTCTAAGACGGATCAGCATGGCATAGGCAGTGGAGTAAGACTGCTACGGTGTTCTTTGGCAGACATCTGTCCGGTTGGTGCCCTACAGGAGTTCCTTGCACTGCGTGGCACGCACCATGGCCCGTTTTTCTGTCACCAAGATGGGTCTCCCCTTACTAAATTTCAATTTTGGAAGGTGACCGGCAAAGCGCTGGCCGGTGTTGGCCTCCCAGGGGCCCGTTACGGCACCCATTCATTCAGAATAAGGGCGGCTTCCACGGCGGCTGCTTTTGGGTACTCCGGGGCTGAGATACGCCGTATGGGGAGGTGGGGATCGCAATGTTTTCAATTTTATGTCCGCCCTCTTTCACCGTGAGTACCAGTCGAGTCACCGCACCTTTTCTCTTACTCGTTTTTTCCTTGACAGACCCTGGGTGTCATATTACGCCGGTGACAGTATGGCTGGTGGGACATAGCTACGTGCACAGAGCAGCGCGTTACGCTGTGGCGACAGAGTGGGGACCCCGACTGGGACTGGGTGCATACGCAAGTCTCACATGGTATGGTAAGCCCGGGATGTTGTGGAGGGAGCTGTTGCCATTCCTTTTCTCGGGCCGGAGTGCTGACCCGCCTGACATCCTGATCATACAGCTTGGGGGCAATGATTTAGGTCAGGTCACCGGCCTATCGCTGAAGCATGCGATTTGCGGCGACCTCACCTACCTGCATTACGTGTGGCCCGCCACAACCCTCGTTTGGTCAGACATTGTGCCGCGGCACGCGTATAGGGGAGGGTTCGACCTCCAGGCCCTGGACCGGGCTAGACGCATGGTAAACAGGGCTGTTGCCCGGTTTATTGTCAGCAGGGGTTGGGGGCGGGTCAGTCGTCACCCTGCCATTAGTCTGCAAAATTATGGCCTGTATGCAGGGGATGGGGTCCATCTGTCGCGAGGAGGTATGGACCTCCTGTTGGGTGATTGGCGAGCAGGCCTGTTGACTGAGCTGACGGTCTGGGGGGGGCGTCGAGCCTTCTTTGAAGCCCCTCCGTGTGGCGGGTAGCACTGGTAAGGTAAACATTTATGACCCACAGGTATCCGGCAGGTTCGCAATTGACTGGACAACACTAGACAGGTATAATTTGGTTAAACGTTGTCCGGTCAACGACGAACCAGGCGACGGGGTGATGGCTACAGCTAGACAGCATGCATCACCCCGTGATTTTACGGATATGCGTCAGAGGGTGGGGTCATTAGTTAGATATTGACTACAGTCAACAATTTGTTTGTTGTCAACAAACAAATTGATACAAATAGATACATTGTAACAATTGCCGTTGGCAATTTTGGGTGGTACCTTACCAGTGTTACTTCGGCCTGCATGCCTTAAGAATTATAATTGGTCAATTACCAATAGAAATTTATAATTCGGACTAGGGCACGAATCAATAAATGTGGCCCAATGCCGTTATCCACTTTCATTGGTGTCTGAGTCCTTTATTGGGGGGTGCGCCTGCAAAGACCTAGGCCTCAACTGACCAGTTACCATCCAGAGGCCTTGGGGAGAGGTGAGTGAATAATCGGCCCCTCTCCCCCACCCCATCTTAAAATCTGGGTGCAGGGAAGGAAAAAGCAGAGAAAGACCTAGGCCTCAACTGACCAGTTACCATCCAGAGCCCTTGGGGGGAGGTGAGTGAAGAATTGGCCCCTCCCTCCCACCCCATCCTAAAACCTGGGTGCAGGGAAGGAAAAGGCAGAGAAAGACCTAGGCCTCAACTGACCAGTTACCATCCAGAGGCCTTGGGGGGGGAGGTGAGTGAAGAATCGGCCCCTCCCCCCACCCCTTCTTAAAACCTGGGTGCAGGGAAGGAAAAGGCAGAGAAGGACACAGGCCACAACTGCCCAGTTACCATCCAGAGGCTCAGGGGAGTCCTCCTAGAGTAGCAACACCCCAGAGGGCAAAGAGGAAGGGCCACGCTGACACTGCAGACAAGACACTGCAGTCACAGGAGACCCTCGACCACCCTCAGGAGACACCATCCACAGCCACCATCACAGCAAGGCCCAAGTTGGTGCCTTTGACCAACTCCTCGCAGCCGAAGGGAGGCGAGAGCTGCTGCATGCATGCAAGGGATCAGTAATAGAACTGAAATAGTATAGTTGATTTAACATAGATGACTTATAGCAACTGACATAGTGACTGTGTCACTGTGTCAGTTTAGAACTGACTGACATCAGTTCTAAACTGATACTGTGTTCTAAACTGTGATAATATGCATGATGTTACCTTGTTTTAAACTGTGATAATATGTATGATGGGGGAAATGGCATAGAAACTGGCAAAGCACGCTAGGGAGTTTGCCAAGAGATCCTATTGATCAAAGCAAAGGCAAAACAAAGGGGCAAATCAGAGGAAACAGGAAGGATGCTCAGCACATTAGATGGACAGAAAGGGATGGGCAGGAAAGGGAGAGGAGAAATACAGTGTTGTAAGGAACAATATTGCATAGGGACATGGAATGTAAGATCTATGAACCAAGGAAAACTGGAAGTGGTAGAAAAGGAAATGGAAAAATAAGTATTGACATCTTGGGAATCAGTGAGCTAAAATGGACAGGTATGGGCGAATTCAGCTCTGGAAACCATCATATCTACTACTGTGGACAAGAAAACCTCAGAAGAAAAGGAGTGGCCATAATTGTAAATAAAAGAGTGAGAAAAGCAATAATGGGATAAAATCTCAAAAATGATGTCAGTCAGACTACAAGGCAAACCATTTAATATCACTGTAATCCAAATATATGCACCAACTACTAGTGCAGATCAAGCCACAGTAGACCAGTTCTATGAGGACCTACAACATCTTATAGAACAGAAACCAAGAAACGATGTCCACATTATCTTAGGAGACTGGAATGCAAAAGTAGGAAATCAAAAAGTGGACGGAATAACAGGCAAGTTTGGTCTGGGAACACAAAATGAAGCAGGGCAAAGACTGATAGAGTTCTGCCAAGATAACACACTAGTCATAGCAAACACCCTTTTCCAGCAACACAAGAGGAGACTCTACACATGGACATCACCAGATGGCCAACATCGAAACCAAATTGACTACATACTCTGCAGCCAAAGATGGAGAACCTCCATACAGTCAGCAAAAACAAGACCTGGAGCGGACTGTGGCTCAGATCACAATCTACTGCTTGCAAAATTCAGGCTCAGACTGAAGAAAATAGGGAAAACTAATAGGCCGGATAGATATGATCTAGACAACATACCCAAGGAATACACGGTGGAGGTGAAGAACAGGTTCAGTGGTCTGGACCAGATAGACAGAGTACCAGAAGAATTATGGACAGAGATGAGAGACATTATGCAGGAGGCAGCAAGGAAAACTATACCAAAAGAAAAGAAGCGCAAGAAAGCAAAGTGGTTGTCGGATGAGGCTGTTAAAATAGCAGAGGAAAGAAGAAACGCAAAAGGCAAAGGAAAAAGGAAAAAATACAATCACTTAAATAAAGAATTTCACAGAAAAGCAAGGAGAGATAAGGAAACCTACCTAAATGAACAGTGCAAAGAAATAGAGGAAAACAACACAAGAGGCAGGACTAGAGGTCGCTTTAAAAATTGGGGAAGTCAAGGGAATGTTCAAAGCAAAAATGACCACGATAAAAGACAAAGATGGCAAAGAGTTAGTGGATGCAGAAGAGATAAAGAAAAGATGGAAAGAGTACACAGAGGAACTTTACAAAAAAGACCTAAACACCCCGGATAATAACAATGAGGGGGAAATTGAACTTGAACCAGACATCCTAGAGAGTGAAGTCAGAAAGGCCCTAAAAAGGATGGCAAATAACAAAGCCAGTGGAGATGATGGTATCCCAGTTGAATTCTTCAAAGCCCTAAAAGATGATGGAATCAAGCTACTACATGCTATATGCCAGCAGATTTGGAAAACAAAACAGTGGCCACAGGATTGGAAAAGATCAGTATATGTCCCAATCCCAAAAAAGGGCAATGCCAAAGAATGTTCAAATTATCGAACAATTGCGCTCATCCCACAAGCTAGCAAAGTGATGCTCAAGATAATACAGGATAGACTGCAGCAGCATGTAGAAAGAGAACTACCAGAGGTGCAGGCTGGATTCAGAAGAGGCAGGGGGACCAGAGATCACATTGCCAACATACGTTGGATTATGGAGAAAACAAAGGAATACCAGAAACAAGCTTACTTCTATTTCATTGACTACAGCAAGGCCTTTGATTGTGTGGACCACAACAAAATGTGGCAAGTAATTAAAGAGATGAGAATACCAGAACACCTCATATGTCTCATGAGACATCTGTACATGAGTCAAGAAGCAACAGTTAGGACAGAGTATGGAATGACGGAGTGGTTTGGAATAGGAAAAGGAGTAAGACAAGGCTGCATTCTGTCACCCTGCTTATTCAACTTATACACAGAGCACATAATGCGCAATGCAGGGATGGAGGAATCACAATATGGGATCAAAATTGCTGGGAGAAACATCAACAATTTGAGATATGCAGATGATACCACCCTAATGGCAGAAAGTGAAGAAGACCTAAAGAAGCTCCTGATTAGGTTGAAAGAAGAGAGTGCAAACGCTGGCCTGAGACTCAATATCAAGAAAACCAAGATAATGGCAACAGGCCATATCAGCACCTGGAAAATAGATGGGGAAGAAGTAGAAGCAGTAACAGATTTTACTTTCTTAGGATCCAAGATCTCTGCAGATGGAGATTGCAGCCATGAAATAAAAAGGCAACTGATTCTTGGGAGACAAGCTATGAAAAACCTGGGGAACCTAGTGAAAAGTAGAGATATCTCACTGCAAACAAAGGTCCGCATAGTCAAAGCAATGGTATTTCCAGTGGTAATGTATGGCTGTGAGAGCTGGACCATTAGAAAGGCTGAGTGAAGAAAAATAGATGCCTTTGAGATGTGGTGCTGGAGGAGAGTTTTGAGAGTCCCCTGGACAGCGAGGAGAACAAATAGGTCAATATTAGAAGAGATTAGCCCTGACTGCTCCTCAGAAGGACAAATAACAAAGATGAAGTTGAAGTATTTTGGACATCAAATGAGAAGAGAGGATTCACTTGCTGGGGAAGGTGGAGGGCAAAAGAAGAAGGGGACGGCCAAAGATGAGATGGCTAGATGGTATTGTAGACACAATGGGCACGGGGCTATGTGGACTAAGGAGGATGGTGGAGGACAGAGGTGCCTGGAGAGCGATGGTCCATAGGGTCGCAAAGAGTTGGAATCGCCTGTGCGACTGAACAACAACAAATGGAATTCCTTAAATTATGTAAAAGTTTCTGCCTTGTTTTTGAGGGTGTAGACAAACCCATACCTGCTATAGTCATCAACTATTGTCAAAAAATATTTCTTTTTTCCTAATGATTCCTTTAGTGGCCCTACCAGATCTAAGAGAATGAGTTGAAATGATTGGAAAGTATTTCTTAATGAAGTTTTTGGTATGGGTGAAGTTTTTGTCTTTGAACATTTGCATATGGAACATTCAAGATAAGTTTTACAACTTTTAATTTTCAATCTGTCAGAACAACACAACATTTTTCCAATTACAGGAAAACTCACATGTCCAAGTCTTCTGTGGAGCACACTCATCATGAACTGGTTCCCCCAAATTAACTTTTTTTCATTAACTTCAATTTTTGTACCTTCAAATTTATCTCATTTCTTATTTTCCACAATTACTTCTGCTTCTCCTTCCTTATAAGTTTTAGTACTATCTGTAATTTCCCCTTTCCCTTCTGATTTGGACCCAGCATCGTTATTGATGTCAACAGAGTTAGCACCCACCCTTTCTTTGTTTTCATTCAAGTATATAAAAAATGGTAACCCGTCTATTGTTTCAATTTTTTCAACATTTTTGCCATTTTGGTGACCTTTATCATACCCTTTTGGAACAACACTTTTACATTTGTTTTATTTGATAATTTAACTATTGCTAATACATTAATAGGTATTTCTGGAACATAAATTACATCATTCAAAATTCCCAAACCTGGAATAAAAATTTTCCCTTTGCCTAGTACCTTGGCAAAATTTTGATTTGCCATTCTAATTTTAAATGATGCTGCCACAAAAGATTGAAACAACTTTCTATTGTGCAATGTATGAGTAGTGGCTCCTGAATCTAACAACCAATGTAGGTCTTTATCACACAGTTCTGGATTATCGCCTTCAAATTTAACCCCATTGACCGAGTTATGTTCAGTTTTATTATATCCCCTTCTGAATTTGTCATCTTTTCTAGGGCTAGGTGATCTCGATGTATATGATCGGTAGTAGTTGTGATTTTGCATGCGCCTATCTTGGTAGTCTGTTTTGTATGATGGTGGTTTTTCTTTGGTGTCATAATTTTTTGCTATCTTGGGGCAATATTTTTTTTAGGTGATACCTTAAACCACAAATATAACAAGTTTGATGTGTATTTGCATTAATATTGAAATCTACCCTTTTTGTTGATCTGGAATCTTAGTGTACAATTGCCCTATCCTTTTTCAAATTATCTTCTGCAATAAGTCTGTTTGATAATGATTCTAATGATATGTTCCCATAACTAATATTATCTAATTGACTTACAAAACTGTCCCAATTGGGATCTAGAGAGTTAATAATTACACTAATGAGACTCTCATCAGTTATGGGTTCACCTCTTTGTATCAGTTGAGAGCTCATCCCAATTAAATGTGACAGGTGTTCCACCATAGCTATTCCTGGTCATAGTGCCAGATGCATGATGGTATCTGTATTCCATAATATGGGTTTGATGTTTATATTTAACAGGGACTATCAACAGGATTCTGGTCTTTAAATCCTCCTATTTGACGGGGGAAAGTTAAGCATTTGCTTAAATCAGGGATTCTCAACCTGTGGCCCATGGGTCAGATGCAGCCCACAGCACCATTTCATGTGGGCCCCCACCACCTCCACCACACGAGGAAGTGCCATGTGGTGGAGGAAGGGCAAAATGGCTGTCCAGCCCCAAAGCTGTCTTTGGGAGTGTGACCCAGCCCCCGGCTTTAAAAGGTTGAGAACTCCTGGCCTATATAGTTCACATTAAAATTAATGAAGCTGTAAAACATTTCACCTTGACTGAGCCAAGTGTATTCTCTTCAGAAATTAGTAGTAGTTTTACCACAGGTGAATGGGATAAATGTGATAAAAATTGTTGAAAAGAAAGGGCCTTCTTCCTTCTAAAGAGAAATAATAGGATAAAACAATAGTAGTCTGTATTGGCTGTAGAGTGATAGACTCAAGAGGCTTGGGTTTGAATCACCACTCAGCCATGGAAGCTTACTTGGGTCTGGAACTGATAAAAGCAGTCAGTGGCGGGATTCAAAATTTTTACTACCTACTATGTGGCCGTGGTATGGTGGGTGTGGTCAGGGGGAAGCCCTGCATTGCACCCAAATTAGGACAACTTTATTTCAAAACTTGGATGGGCGGGGCCAGCCAGAATTTCTGCTACCGGTTCTGGTGAACTGGAGCGAACCTGCTGAATCTCACCACTGAAACCAGTCCTTAAATACTGTATATCACTTACCTTGAAAGCCCTGTTAGCAGGTTCCAACCTGATAGCACATAACAACAATAAAACCACCTTGAAATTCATTGGATTTGGAAGCTGGGTCAAAATTCATGGTTTCTAGAAAGGGAAGCCCCCCCCCTTTCAACTGTCTCTTGAGATCTGAGTTTCCTCCTTTGTTGCTGTGGGGCACCAGAATGCAGGAAACCTTTTCTTCTCCTCAGAAAACAGGCAGTGACACCACCACCACCCCCCCCCCAAAAAAAGGCAAAAATATGAGCACAATTATCTTTGGGTTATATTCTTAGCATAAAGTTTTTTTATATGGAGATGTTCAGATGGAAATTTCTAAAGATGAAAGCAAACACACAAGTTCCAGAACAAAATGTTCATCAATTATTTGCAAGACTGACATAGGAGAAGCTGCTTCGTCTATTACTACAAGTCAATACATGGCAGTACAATATAAGTGTCTTCCATTTCCCCCCTATTTCACGCTAGATTTGTCTGATAGATGAGTGTACTTAAGTAAATAGCACATACAGTTTTAATAGGACAGGTGCTCTGAATGTACAGGGAAGGTCATTTCTATTATTTCAATTAACAACATAAGCTACAAAAACACATGAGGGAGAATTAATTTAAAGTCTCAATTTAATGCTACTGGTAAGGACATCTTTAGGCCTCTTGGTTGTCTTGACAACTCTTGCATCCCAGGCAGCAGAAGCCAATCTCTGCTGTTCCCCTTCTCAGCATACAAACAGTTCAGATAGTACATTAGCAAAGAATATGATGCCCATGTAAATGCTGAAATATTTTCGTTGCCATAGAGATAAGGAGAATGGATAAAATACAGGAGCACTTGACATACTCCAAGGCAGACTTTTAATTTAAAAAAAATCTCACATGACAATGCCAAGATGGCTGAACATACCACAGTACAGTACTTTTATACTAACCTATTGAATACACAAGTAATAATAATAATAAAATTAAAATAAGACCCCAAATAATGTATTTGTTGTTGATGAGGGCCTATAAATTATGAACAAATAGTAAAATAATATGATCCAGAACTGAAATCATAACTATGCTAATTATTTATTAGTAAAATTGGCCAATAAGAAGCAGCACAGAAGATATCTTCTTATTTCTAAAGCAGCTTTGACTAGGCTTGGGAACAAAGAATGAATGAGAGAGAAGAAAAAGAGTAACTTTCCAGATAGGACATATTGGCCAAAATCTTGTTGCAAATATCACATGTGCAATGGCAATTATGTAATTGGTTTCCACGTTATACCAGCCATCTGTCTCACATCTTAGTATGCCTCCAACTAAGCAACTAAGATATTGCAGTCCACACACACAGTGGACAGCCAGTTGGATTGTGCACATAATTTACATGATTTCTGATTCACGCTGCACAATATCAAAAGGATTGTAGCCATTAAGTAACTTTGGCTATAATGTTGTTCACATTACAGTAAAACCTCGACTTACAAATGCCTCGAGTTACATAAAATTTTACTTACATAATGATTTTATGCTAAAACCATGTCCCGATTTACATGATTTCCTATGGGTTTGCTTTGAGTTACATAAATATTATTTTTCCTATGGGTTTGCTTCGTGTTACATAAAAATTCACTTCCCTATGGGTTTGCTTCGATTTACATAAAAATTTCATTTCCCCTATGGGTTTACTTTGAGTTGCATAAAAAAAAATTTCCCTATAGGTTTGTTATGAGTTACAAAAAAATGGATTTAAGCAAAAGCCTACGGAATTGACTTTTTTCGTAAGTAGGGGTTTTACTGTACTAATTACATGCTGGCTAGGTATAGAATACTGAGGGAAAAAAGATTGCTATTCCATTCTTATGGAGTTGCCTTAGGACTGTGCAGCATGCCCAAAGTCACGAAGGCTTATTCTTCTCCCAAGAGGCAGAGTGGGGAATCAAACTCACAACTGTGAGTACTCAATTCGCTTATCTATGCAATCATTATTTACGAACCAGTGATCAAAATCAACAATAATGAACTGACAAGAAGAAAACATTATCAAATATCACAAATCTCATACAAATATATAGGGTAATGGTGGCAGCAGTATGTGTTTGTTAAAAAATGGAAGGCAAATGTCAGTGTTGGTCTGTTTGTTTAACAAAAAGAAAAGAAAAAAGAAAGTCTTAGACACTTTGAAGTCTAGCAGATCTATTGAAGTAGAAGCACTTGTGAATTATCATGTTTGAAGACTGGGCTGTAATCAACATTACAATACAAGAATAAAAGAAAATCCATTCTGTCCATGTTTCTGAACTGGATTTAAATCCATAGTTGATTGGACTGTTGACCTGGATCTTATTTTGCTTGTTCCATCCGCTTTTAATCTACTGTTACCTTCTGAAAGTCTCTAGAATGAAAAGTGTTTGTTTTGAAGATAGAAGTAATGTTATGAAGGCCACAAATCACATCAGTGCACATGCCATTTTTCCAGCAGGCTATAAAGTTGAGCAAATTATTTTGTGTTTGATACTCAAAGTATGGGGTTTTTTTAGCATTTGCCAAGTCAGTATGAATTACCTCCCACATTAAGTGAAATCTTCTAAGGCTCTTCTGTTATAATTCCCAAATGCAGTATTAATCTACAGTTCATGCTAACTCTAACTAAGAACATTTCAGGGAAATTATGAGTAGGGACTAGCTAAATTTATCCTCATTAAAAATATGAGTAATTTTGACATCCTATGGTTAACAGAGTAAGAAACCCATGGGTTAGAAATGTAAGTGTATAATTAATACTGTTTCCAATTTCACAGAGCCATTTGACTTCATTCTTGCCATGGAGATGTCTTATTTACACAAAAGACAGGGGAAATATTGGACAAAATCCAAACATGGATATCATGCATGCAAGACAAAGTGCTTTCAGTACTAGCTAGAAGGAAAATTGGGATAGGCAGGGACTTTCCAAGAGCAAAGTGGCAGAGAATGAAGGGCAAAATATGGTCATGAAAGCCATACAAAAGCTAGAATAGGGCAAGGACTGGGTGTAGAAAAAGAAACATCAAGTCAAACAGGAGACAGTTCAATTTATATCAATAAACTGGAAAACATTTAATTGAGAAACTACATTAGTGACTTCTTTAGGATTTATTTTACATATTTTGTTCAGTCCATATGCAGTTTTAAGTACAGGAGTACATCAACATTCTCCCTCCTTTATTTCCCTTTTCTACAACTCCCTGAATTCTGGAAATCAGAGCTCATGTCTGAAAAGAAAAAACAAAACCACTGTTTAGAAAACCATTCTCCCCCTTTGCCCATTTACCATTGATAAATACAATTCATTCACTTTATCCTTGGCTCTGCATCCATATCAGTATGCTTGTGTAAGCCTTTTTCACATGCTGAAGTAAGACTTTCCCCTTCCATTGAGGAACCATACTTATCATGGTCACCAAGACCTTACCATGGTGTTTATCAGGGCAGATGTTATAGAGATTTCATAGTCAGGGAAGAATTGATTTTACTTCTTTACTCTGTTTACTCAACGCCTAGTGTGCCTTAACAATTATTCTGTTTTTATTATGTGAAAATGTGTAGCTTTGATTAGCACAAATGGATCCATTTTGGAAGGCTGTTGTATGCAGAAGCCAACTTCTGACCAATTAAAAACGGCAGGTCAGCCTGCTCTCTGTTCTCAGACAGTGAACCTGAGAAAGTGTCTGTTCTCCGACAGAGCACCTGGAAGCAGCGCATTTCTCAGACTCACCACCTGTGGGCCGACATGAGACTCACGTCTTTCTGATGGGAATGCTGATTAAATGTCCTGTCTCACACTGGACTTCAAAAAGCAGGTGTCTGTCAATCAGAACATCTCTGCACGCATTTTCACCAAAACAGTATAAATAGTGTGGCGATTAAGCCAGATTGGAGAGGGATGGAGCAGTAATCTCAGATCATCAACGAGATGCTGCTCTCCACCTTCCAGAACCGATTCGACCCATTGGGTGGCCTGAAAGCCGCAATCTTTTTAGATAAGTATTGCTTCTCTGAAATGCTTTATTATTTTCTTAGAGTCTTGTATTTCTTAGCGTAGATTAGTGAGGATTTTTATATGTTGGAATTCTATTTTTATTCCAATAAACCTTTTCAAATGATTTCTTCATCAAGAAGAGTTATTCTGCTTCCTTCCAGCCATGAAGGAGCAGAAGGGGAATTTCTCAGATAAGGCCTTGTTACTTTTCAACACCGATGCTTTGTTTTTCGGGCAGCGCAACTGAAGCCGATATCAAAGGGAGCTAGAGGGGAGGGACTTCAGGAGTTTCACCTTCCCAGGACTATGCCTTCCTCCCCCTCATTTAGCTGCAACATTGAAGGCCAAATTCCCAGAAGAAAAACCGTGATAAGGGTGTATAGAATCTAATGGGTGAATCCGCTACCAGTCCCAGATGGCTTTGCAGATTTTTTCAAACTGTGACACTTTTTAAGGCACCACCATTACCCATTAGAACCCCCATCTTTCTCATTGGTTTTCCCTGCCCGGGTTTACCTGATCGAGGCACCCTTTCACAACGCAACCAAAAGTCTGCCTTGCTTTCTCTCCCTGAGTTAGCAAACCATCCCGCTATTCCGGGGACGAGGTGATCAGACAAAGCTGATCAGCGGGAGTGAGTAAGGGAGCAGCCATCACGGGACTGGGTCTTGAGTGAGCAGGTGGCACTGCAAGCTGAGGCCTAGTCGCCGTGTACTATAGAAGTTATCCAAGACAACCATTCTGCCCTCACTCATATTTTCAACACATGCTGGGGTGGGCATTCTGACCTTTCATGCATTATGGGAAAGGGAATATACATCTGTACTAAATCTGCATATTTATGGATGTGTCTGAAGCAGTTCTTTCAGGAAAGGAATGGAGTATGAGTACTTTCTATCTACAAACTGAAGGTCAACATTCTGTAGGTGCTGAAGCAAACAGGACAAAGGATCCTCTATGATGGAGGTCAGAACATCAAATAAATGAACAAGTCAATTTGTTTTTCTGAACCAGAAGGTAGTAAATATTTCATATCATCATATCATCAGTTCTTTAACGATGATGAGAGGTATATTGCAACCATACATAAAAGGCCACACTTTGCCCACTCTGTTTTTAAAACTTGAAACATGGAAAATGAAGAATATTTTTACACTTTGAAGTTGCACACACAATTTTTCAAGCATGACACCACACAGGATAATCAGCAATGGCAAACAATCTCTTCTCCTTCTGAGCATGCACAGCCACTCATTGTGTGCATTATTTTTACAAAATACTTTCTCCAGTCTTGAGTAGGAGGCATCCAGCAGCTCCTTGCACAAGAGTAATCTCGATTTGTTACAAAGGGGTAAATTTCAATAGCAATAGAACACGAGGAACAGAATGGATAGAGTGTAACATTTTGTCTAAGATGAAACATGATATTGGCCAAAGAATTATACCAAGTTGGATTTAGAATGTTTTTCTTGGAATATATCCTAAATGTAATTATTAAGGACTTATTCAGATGGAGATTGGTTCTTTGGTAACATGTTTATCCAGCACTGATACTGTCAGTATGATTCCTACATGACTTTTTGCTTTGCCCTCGATAGTATTGTGACACAATATATACTAATCAAGATTAGTGCTACAGCACTTTCTATGCTTTTTCATCCCTTTTGAAGACATTGCTTTTTAAAAAAATGTCCCCATTGTTTTCCAAAGTTTTTTCTGTGGTCACTGCTGGAATGAAGAACTGGAGTTGAAAAGTCTTTCAATTAGTTTCTACTTAGCCACCAATGCTTTGGATGATGTAGAATCTCCACCAAGGAAGTTGGGGTTTTTTTTAAAAAAATTAAAAATGGTTTCAATATTTCCCCAGCAGGAGCTGTTTTCAAGTAAATGCCCTTTGTAATTGGAAATATGAACATAAATCCTAGTAAGCACCACACTTCTCTGTGAACACGCAGGAAGCAGTTCCCATGTCTGGAAGAGTCATCACATATCTGATTCCTCGGAAAGGTTCGCAAACCTTTAGGGCAGGGTTCACAACCTACGACCCGCAGGCCAAACCTAGCCCATGGTGCCATTTCATGTGGCCCACCACCCTCGCTCCTGCCACCACCAGAAGCAGCAGAAGTGGCAAAACCGGCCAAAAATGCACCACCCTCACTCCTGCCACTGCTGCCAGAATCAGTGGAAACAGCAAAAAGAACAAAAAACAAGCCATAAATGCACCTGTGACTCTCATAAACGCATTTATGACAGCTGCAGACACATTTTACAGCAGTGTTAATGCCAGGGGGAACCACGTGTTCAACCCACTCAACTGTCTGAGGTAGCATAGTCCGGCCCACATTGGGAAAATGTTGAGAACCCCTGCTTTAGAGAGATAATACTTTTATAATTGCTTTCATTCTCAAGGTAGATAGCCACAACCTTGTTCTAGACTATGGCTGCAAGCCTAAGCGTGCTTCTTTGAAAAGTTAATTTCAATAAGATCCATGGTTGCCAATTAAAAGCAAAGGACAAGCAAAAAAGAGTTCATTTACTGTTTTTGTGCCATTTTCAGGAGGGAGCTAATTACGAGCAAAGGAAGAACAAACAATAAAAGTATATGGCAAGCTCAAATGAACAATTATTCTTGCCTTGGGGTCTAACTAGTTATGCTGATTTCTCTCAGCTATGGGCAAGGTTCTCCCACCATCAACAAAAGTTACACAAATCATGATGGTGATTATTCTTATTATTTATTTATTTTATTCATTAATTTACTAAATATATAGGACGCCTTCCCCGCCTCGGCGACCCAAGGCAGCTCACATCAATTCTTGTTGTGTCACCACCATTTTGCACACAAGATGTACCCATTAGCTGCAACAGAGATTGGCATGTAATGAAGGAGGGGGCACATGAAGTAGGATCACAAAAGAGTTAACTGTTCATCAGTGTTAACAGTCAGTGAAAGCAACACGGGGATAACTTTTCCCTGTGGTAGCCACCCTGTTAAGCACAGTATTAAATTCCACCATGGTTTCTTGTAGCCTCCTGTTGGAAAATGCTGGCTTGGTATCTGTTTCAGTGCAGACAAAATAACTACTCTCGCTGACATTTTTCCAGCTGTTGGCTTTTGCTAAGGAACTGATTAGTTAATCTCTTATACTTTTTTTTAGGATTATAGGCATTGTGCTCTGAATGGTGAACAACAACAAAAGGAAACAGTTTATTCATCATTGCAGCTTGTTATTACATATTGTCCTCTGTATATTATTACAAAGAACTAGACAAAACATGGTGGGTTTTCCTTTTAAGAACTCCTTATCAAAACAAGTAGTTTTAATAATGGAAATCTCAGTGAGTTATTTATTCTTTTAATAAGTCACAAACAACTGTGAGCTGAGGCCTATTGTCATGCTGAACTTTGGCTTTAAGGGAAAAGGTCTTAGGGTAGGGTGTTTCTTTGTATAGCAACACTGGGGTATCTGCTTCAGTGAGTTACTTTTGTGTCTATCTAACAAAACCATCTCCTCATTTCCACCTGTACCTGTAGCTGTTCAACATAATTAATATAGTCAAATATAAATAACTAAAAATAAAAACAAAATATGCTGCCTGAGCCAAATCTAGACAAAGATTAACCAGGTCATTAACTCTGCTCTCCAAAGAGCATGTCCGTTTCTATTGATACAAAGAAGGGAGAAACAGAAATGATCTCTTATGAATGCCATTAAGAGTTCACCGCACCATATCAAGTAATATGACAATCCAACTCAAGGATTAAAAATGGGGATGCTCCTTGCAAGAGCAATTTTAGCTCATTCTGTATATCATTGTATTTCCCAATCTAACACCGTGAACCATAAATAATCCTATCATTTATTAATTACATTTCCTAACCTAGTCAAGAAGAATCCCGCAGTGTGAAGCAGCAGATCATGAATAAATGGTTCATTGAAAAGCAACTCTTATTGCCAAGTAGTTGGTGATAATTACCCACTTTAACCTTTTTAAACAGGTTCCTCTAAAAAGCTCCAAGATGGATGTTTTATTAGAGCAAATTTGACCTCCAACACATAACACAATTAGTTTTACACTGTGACAAAGGGAAGCATTGATTACAATTGTGCAGGCAAAGGCATCTAAGGTGATTTATAAAGTCTTGAAACAGTCCACATGTGATCCAATGTAACACATGTGCACAAGTCCACAATGGACAAGCCAGGCCAGAATACAAAAGATGATAGCGAGGCCCTGGTGGTTCTAAAACTCTTACATCGGCCACCCTTGTTTTGTGTTGATGACAGCCCCAACAATATAGCAAAAATATTAATGCAAAATCCTAGTTGCAGTGAAAGTAAAATTACAGTGCAAGAGAGTGCCCAATTTCCATGCTTTATATCAGTGGTTCCCAACCTTTTCACTCCATAGGCTGGGCCACACTCCTTGGACAGCTAAGCAGGCTGGTCATGTGGTTCCTCCCACCATAAATGCTGCCATATAATGCATCTGTGGCTGTTATAAACACATCAAAATTTGGTGCATTTACAGTAGCGTTTACACATGTCTGGACACATTTTATGGCTGTCATAAACACATCCACTTCCACTTCTGGTAGCAGTGAGGGTGGCAGCAGGCCACATGAAATGGTGCCATGGGCCAGGTCCGGCCACCCCTGCTTTATGTGGAATTAATTTCCATGTCATTTTGCTCCTGAATTGGCTCCTACCTCAGAATAGAAGTAAGTTCTTTCCTAAAGCTGTAGTAAAGAGGAATCAAAGGACACCCACAACCCTCCTGACAGTGACTGCTAGCATACTGGTGACCTATCTTAGTAATCTGTGCTGACGAAAGAACCTGACTCGTTCCAATCCACCATTCCCCAAAAATATGTGTTTACGTGGAAAAACAGCAGTGGCAGCATATCAACTTTCCTTGAGTCCTATCCATGAGGACAAACCAAGGCCCTAAATGCAAGAAAGATAGGACATCACTTATGAAGCTACTCAGCTGGAGATTGGCCTCTGCTGAAACAGTTTCTCTCTGGGCTTCAGAATGAATACTTCTCCTGTTAATCTAAACTGTCTTCTTCATCATCATCAGGACTCTTCCCACTCTGCTGGTAGGAACATGGCAACACTCTCCTTCTCATAGACCTGTGTGAAACGATATTTGAATGCACAAAGATTTTTTAAAATATACACATGCTCACCATTATGATTTGTATCATACCTAAACTGGTCATCGATGACCGTACTTTTTTGGCACATAAGAGATGTGTCATTAGGAAGCTTTTGACAGCAGCACCATCATTCTGACCATAATGACTTCTAATCACCCACAAAACCCTTATTGATATTTACTTTATGCATTATCACACTTAAGCCAGCCCCGCGTTCTCTATATCTCATATCTGAATAAAATTTCTATTGCAGTGTAACAAAACCCCTATAATTCAAAGAGCAAAAAATAAAAGGAACTAGTAATTATAAACAATAAGTGTTGACAGCTTTTTATTATTACAGGTTTTTTTTTTTAAAGGTCCCTGGGCCTCCATGCTAACCCACCTTTTTATACCATTATTGCTTTATTTTCCTGCATGCTTCCATTCCTGTTGTGGTTTGGAATGGAAATTTTTAAGTTATATTATCCTTAGGAAACCAGTCTAACTTTCCAGATTGCTATATACTGTACATGCCTGCCACTGTTTATGAATAATAATAATAATTTTTAAAAAGAATAATGATAATAATAATAGCAACACATTGCACTCAAGAACAGAGAAAATCCCTGAACCCAGAAAAAAGGAAGAAAAAGACATAATGTAGTATTAATAATTGAAGCTGTAGGACTTTGTTAGTTATAGGAACTATGGGATCCTCCACCCCCTTTTCCTATCAGATCTTATCTGCCATCCTTATAGTAGCTAGGATAGAAACTGAATTAATCAGTATGGAACATTGTTGAACACACTGCCTATTATAAATTGGGTATTTTGGCTCTGAATGACTAATTTAAGGTGAGTATGTTTACAAAACAAAACAAAACAAAACTGTTCCTTATACTTTATGTTGATATGTACCAATCCAACTACCCCCATTTTTGGATTTTCTTTCTGAGATCAGCCTATGGGGACTGTCATCAAGAGCACTACCTCCAGTTCTAAATTTGCCACTACCACTCTGCTCAATGGGATTTACTTGCTTCTTCCTCTCTGCCTGTACACTTACAAAAGTGTAATACTACCAGGAAGACAACACTCTCACTACCATGCTTGGATTTTGTAGCAAAGAGATGGTTGGAGAGCAAGCAGGTGGATGCTTCTGCATGGTACCTTTCAAAAAGGCGGTTTATGGATTAAGTACAATAAGTACAGTTACATTAAATAAATATAAGATTCCTCCCAGGATTTCCTTATCAACTATCACAGCCCTCTTCAGGTGTTCAGGACAGGGCTAATCTGAATGAGTGTACAAAGAGAGCAAGATAGCCTCACTCCTCTGTTATAGATTTCTTGTCTGAGTAGGAGAGGCTCCATCTGATCCAGAATTGTGAAAATCAAGGTCTGCATGGAAAGACTACCTGAGTTGAAGATGCTGTCCTCTTCAGATCATCACTCTCAAAGAGGACAGATTGATGAAGATGGGGTGGGAGTATATTGCTTCCTCTGCTCACATTCAAATTGTGTCTCACCTGAATGCCAGAATAGGACTCTTTTCTCAAACATTTCTCATTTTAAGTCAATATTCCTTCTCCCAGACAATTTACATACATCCTCCTCCTTGTGTGCTCTTGCAGATGCACACTTGCTAAAAAGAAACCCCATTTCATCTGTGTTTGTTTGCTGTGCATATTTATGTGTGACATCATCATTTCAGAGTGACATAGGTTCACTTCACTTCTTTGCACTCAAGCAAATGCAACCTCAAACACATTTTCCCACCCTCAAACTCCCAGCTAACATGAATGTGTATATTTATGACATAAATGAGAAAAATATTTGCCCACCCACATCTACAATCCTGCCTATGGCCCTGCGTAATGTGTGAATAACCCCAAATAATTTGGCCTTTATTGATTAAACAGCTGGCAAATACAAATCCCTTATTTGTGAATTACAACTCCCTTAAAGAAAAGAACAAAATTGTTGTCAAGATTCCCTTGAAATTTATTTAATTGCATATTAAGTTGGCATGGCATTCATTCACATGATGCAAATATCTCAGCAGGTAACACTAGATGTAATAATAAATTCAAAAATCCTTGACATCATTGTGCATAGACAAATATAGAAAGGAACTAAACTATGCTTATGGTAAATAGCAATGAGTTAGAACAGCAAAATAAATATGAAAATTCACAAACAAAACAAATACAGTGCAAACTTTAGGGCTGGACAGGACATGTTAATTGGAGTGAGTTTATCCACCACTGATGTTATTTTTTGGTTTTCTGCTGCCATCATGTCAGTTTCAAGTTCATTCTTTTTCCCCTATATATGTATAATTTGTTTTTATGTTGTATTTTTTATTTGGGGAGGTTGGATTACTCGTATGTATTTTGAATTTATTTCTCTATTAACTGCCCAGAGTAACTATGATATATTTTTAGATGGGCAGTATACAAATTGAATGAATGAATGAATGTAGGAATGAATGAATAAAATGATTAGAGGGTAGTAAAGGTAAACTCCTGTCAGAAAGTATTTGAACAATCACTACTTTAAGTTCTACACAGTTTCCCTAAAAATGCCCCAAATACT